>JAGFMF010011870.1:9279660-9302749 GCA_019455555.1 Galemys pyrenaicus
CAGGTCTTACCTATTGTAAAGAGTGCTGCTATAAACATAGGGGTGCAGGTATTCTTTTGAATCAGTGTATTTGTGTCTTTTGGGTATATTGCTAGGAGTTAAGATTCTTTCTAAAGAACAAAGATTAATCAAATTTATAAAGATTTTGATGATATGTTGTTATATTGCCTCCCAAAAGAATTTATATATCTATCATGTATTGCAGTGGCCATTTTCACCATATTTTTAACTTTGGATAAATTTTATTTATTTTTATAGGTAAAAATCTGAGTTTTTAAAAAATTTCATTGTTTTATCATAATAAAAAATAATGGTGGTGTCACATTGCCACACTTCAAATTATATTACAAAGCTACAGTAATAAAAAAAAAAAGTATGGTATTGGAATTGGAATACAAGTAGACAGGTAGACCAAAAGGATTGAGCTGAGCATCCAGAAATAAACCCACTCTTGTATCGGGTGAGTTAATCTATGATAACGAGTCAAGAGCATATACTAGAGAAAGAGAGTCATTTTAACAAATGGTATTGTGAAAACTGAAGAGACACATGCAATAGAATGAAACTAAATCATTACCTAATGCCTTATACAAAAGATGAAATCTTGCAATTTGTGACAACACGGATGGAATCAGGGGGTGGGGTGGGATATGCTAATAAGTTTTCATTAGCCCCTTATATTTGGACTAAGCATTTACTCCCAGATTTCCACAAAAAACCACAATGACATCTATTCACCTCTAGCATTGCCATCATAATACTCAGTTACTCCACCTGTTAATGTGCTAGATGAACCATCTGTGCTTATTCCTTCACTCGTGAACTAAGTCCCATTACTAGATTATTCTCATCAGCATCAAACATAGTGAAACTTCTACATTTAAAACAAAAACAAACAACCAAACATTAGAGTCTGGCCAGATGTCCTGGAAAAAAAAAATCCTCAAGAATTATCTTTTTATTGTCCTTAATTATCTTTTCTGTTCCCCAATCCAGCCTAACATGGCAATTTTTCCCATTTATAAAATGGTCACCAACAGCCCATTTCTTGAGTGAATAGATACTTTTTAATATTATTTTATTGGTCTTAATAGCATTGGTTCAGTGGATCACTCCCTCTTCAGTTCACATTGCTGACTATTCACTCTTCATTTGCCTTCCAGGATAGGACACTCACTTCGATTTTGGCATATCTCACAGATCTTTTCTTAATGTATGTTGTTCCTTCTCTTTCTGACAGCATGATGCCAATAGGCCTAAAGGATAAGTAATTGAGCTTTTCCTTTTCTACTCCACTGACTATTTTGTTGATCACATCCAAAACCATGCTGATGGACATAAACATATTCCCAGTTCAGAAATCTCTCTTGAAACTCAAATCCATTGTCTATATGCATCAAAATTTATTTGCCCGTTCACCTACTGAAAGGTACTTGTTTACCACAATTTTGGGCAATAATTAATAGATCTGCTATCCATATCCACACACAGGTCTTTGTGTGGATAGATGTTTTCAACTACTTTGGGTAAAACCAAAGAAAGTGACACCTGAAGTCTGAAAATGATTTGTGCAAGTGTAGATATTTTTGGTATGTTCTTGCTTGACATTCTCTGAGCTTCATGGATCCACGATTTGCTGTCTGACATTAATTTAGGGAAATTCTCAATCTCTATTGCTTCCAATACTTCTGTACTTGTCTCTTTCTTCTTATATTGCCTTGCACATATGATATACCATTTGTAGTTGTCCCAATGTTTTTGGAGTTTCTTTTCTGATTATTTTTTCTGATTTGTTTTCTCTTTGCTTTTTAGTTTTGGAAGAATTCATTGTCATATGTAGTCAAAGTCAGAGATTATTTCCTCAGCCACATCCTATCTTCCAACAAGTCCATCTAAGGTATTCTTTATTTCTGTTAAAGTGGGTTTAATCTCTAGTCTTCTTTTTTGAATATTTCTTGTAATTTCTATTTCTCTGCCTACATTACCCATCTGTTCTTGCATATTGTCTAATTTTTCCACTAAAGTCTTTAGAATATTAATCATAGATTTTTTTTAAATTTCTGGTCTGTTAATGAAAATATTCCTACTTATCTGATTAGTTCTGATGCTTGCTCAAACTCTTTAAATTGTCATTTTTTGACTTCTAGTATGTCAAATGACATTTTGCTGTTGAAGGGCAGAGACAGCTTACTAGGTAAAAAGACTGGCATAAATAGGTCTTTAATAATATAATAGGGTAGTGTGAGGGGGGAGATAGACATTTTATTGTTTAATGATTAGCTTTCAATCTTTTGGTGAGCTTGTGCCCCTGGACACTGGATTGTGAGCTAAATCAATGCTTCTCTGTCCACACCCCAAAACTCCATTTGGTGAGACTGGTGGCTAGAGTTGGGTACTTCCCTTCCCATGGATGGGAGATGAGAGCTAGTTAGAATTGGTCATATCTCTGACCCCAGGTAGGTCTGATAAAACTCCAGCAAGTTTAAGTTTTGATAAAATGGTTTTTCCTGAAGACAGTCCCTTATTAAGAAGAATAGAGTGCTCTGGGTTTTTTCAAAATGTGTTCTTTTCCATTCCTCCTGCCAGAGGAATGCCTCTCTTTCCAATTTGAGGTGTGGTTGTTTGTCCTATATTCTAACTTCCTTCATGTATCTAAGAAGAGTTGTTGATTACTCAGTTTGTTCAGTTTTTCACTTACTGAAGAATGGAATAGTAAATTCTAAATTTCTGACATGCTGGACTGTAAATTATAAGTCTCTGTTGACTCTTTAATGATTAAAACTTGCTTGAGAAACCAACCTATTGGGTTGTTTTAACGTTTATGTCATTGCATAAACATTAAACATTTTCTTTCTGATTTTGACTTAAGGTAGCATGTTTAAAGAGACATTCTCCCATTTCAAGATTACCTAATATTTCTGTCTATCTAATACTTTTCTGAGTTTTTTTCTTCAGAAAATTTAATGCAACTGAAGTTTATTGAGTCATCTGGAAAAAGGAAGAGATCTAACTTTATTTTTCATTTGTTTTTTATTTAGTACTATATTATAAAAAATTCAATCTTTCCCCACAGTTTTGAAATTTTCCCCTTATAATAAATTAAACTACTTATAGGTAGTGTCTGCTTTCTATATTTCTACTTTGTCCACTGATCTGCTACATATTTCATGGACATATAAAACTGATTTATTTTGATATTAAGATATATATTTATATTTGACTGTGCAAGTTTCAATATGCTTCTATACCCAGTTATTCATTTTGACCTTCTGACTGATTTTAGAAGCTACTTTTTCTAATAAATTTTGGAATAATTTTTCCAATTTTAACTCTTCATTTGCGATCATATTAAATCAAAAGATCAATTTTAATTAGTCACAGATATTTTGAAATCAAATCAACTATTGCTTAAAACTAAGGATCTTTCAGCTGCCAAAAAGTCAATTCACACAATTTAAAAATATCCCCTAGATCGTTCAAACTTTTATGTCAGAGCAGTAAAATCTGCTTAAAATATGCACACATTAAGTTGTGCAGGTGTGAGCATGCATGCACACCATCAATATGAAGTCTCACAAGGTCTAATAACTAGAACTAAGAGGGGAAATGACCATCAAAATAAGGGTAGATACTGGTAAGCTAGAAGTCCAATCAATATTATAACTGAATCTATAATTCACTGTGCTTGTTAGGACTGTATATTTACACGCCTCACTGACAACAGTCACAGAAGACTGATGCCTACCACCTTTCCTTATGCCTGTATTTATTCAAAATAGCTCATTGACTCTTTCTTTCTTCAATGAAACTACTCCTAAAACCTCATTCCATTTTATTGATGATTCATTTACTGCCAGCAAATTTACAAAATAGTCTCCTCAGTGGACATTTGCATGGATTTTCATTTGGTCAGGGTACACATGGTGCATAGTCATCTTATTCTCTACTTACTCTTCAGTAGTGGCAATAGACTGTGAATCTTATCTCTTTTCAGAGTGGCAAAGGTTCTACGAAGAAAGAGCAGAAATTGAGTTCAGATTCAAAGAAGGGTTGGAAAATGAGCTGTGAAGGATAGGCATAAGTAGAAGGAAGCCAGCTGCTAAGGCAAATGCTTCCAAGTTTTGGGGCTGCTAGAAACAGCACAATCTCAACCAACTTGAGAGTGAAGACAAGTTGCCACCTGAAAGATCATGGAGCAGCCAAGTTGCTTTAAAAGAACAGAGTCAAATTGTGTATCTCCCACAAACATAATCAGCCTGATAATAGTCCTGCCCCTGCCAATAAATAAATAAATACCTTTCTTTAACAAGGTTCAGATGGAGAAGGGAGAGAGGATGTTTATTTTATAGTTAGAGAAAGTAAAACTTCACTGTGGCTAAGTTTCAATTAAAGTATAATTAGTTACTCTATCAATAGTCGTAAATGATATATTAATTTTTTTCTCAGTTTTATTGCAAGGTGAGAAGAAACAAAGAAGGAGGAGGAAGGAGGTGGGGATGGGAAAAGGTGGGCTCTAAGGAGACCAAAGAATTTAGGATGAACACATGACCACCCCCACAGAGATATAGAAAAGAAACTTAGAATAAGAATGACTTAGGCTCAACTTAGGACTGAGTGAGGTGAGAAAAGCAGAAGCCTAACTGAAAAGTTTGGGTCAAGATACTACTAAAGCAAAGGATTCTATGTGGTAAGTTAAAAGTTTTATTGTTACGCATTTCTTAAAATCCTTTCTTATTCATTCCACATAGAGAAGTTTCATCCACAGGCAATGTAGTAAGTGCAAGAAAAAATATGATCATATTTATTTTCTTCCATCTCAAGGTAAAGCATTTTACTTTAAATGTACTATGTGTGTTCTATCAGTCATTTCCCTTCCTTTTAGAATACATATTGTTTCAGGAGAAGCTTGAGGTCAATATAGTAAGATAAAAAGGATGTTTCCCAATAAGTCGTTCCTTAGAAATTTCATATAAAGAACACTAAATGAGGTAAACTATTGAGCTGAACCAAGGTGGCATTTCTGGGTTTGTTCATTAAATGAATTTTAATATAGAATTTACACTACAGAAGATGACCCTATAAAAACTGAATTTTAAATCACTTAGCATTATATTTGTCACTTAGAAGAATGTCATTCTCAGGACACAACCAAAGCATATTTCCCAAAAATTTCCCATGTTTTAAAAAATCTACAAAATGTGTTTTGTTTTCATCATAGGACAATACAACAGTGGACTGCAAATAACATAATTCCACTATAATCAATTAGCACTGATTTATAAATTCTCACTGAGGAAGAGCTTCATATCTTGAAATGAAAATTCATAATTAATAAAAATTCATGTTTGAAAACTATTTCTTACCTGTGCAGTAAAGAGCATATCCTGTTCAATCTTATAAAAATCTTTAAAACCATTTTCAGGGAAACTGTTTTGGAGAAAAAAGTTTTCCAGTAAACAAATAGCCAATCTAAATATTTATTAATTGACACTAATTATTTAGTGACTATGAAAACATCAAGTCAGAAGTATAGTGGCCCCGAAAACTAAAATAAAATTTAATGGCAAAAATCTATCTCATTCAAATAATTTTATCATCTCACCTGCGTATGCCTTCTAACTGCATATCAAAATCTTGGAGTTTCTTTTTATATTTTTCTGTTATGTTACAGAATTCATTAAGGACTGAAGATTTCAGATCAGGATATGGACATTCCAAAGTTTCTAATTCCACAGGCAGTTCACTAAGCTTATAGCATCTTTCTTCTGAAGAATGATCTAGCATCTAAAAAAAATGGTATTAGTTTAATTAAAATAATGACAAATTGATAAGCAAATTACTATCTGCATCACACTTACTTTCATACTCCAGTCTGAAAGACCATTTTCTATTTCCTGTTGCTCCAGGCTAAGTCTTTCAAAGACAGCTTTCAATTGTTTCTTCACAGAGTCAACCTACAGAACATTTAAAATGAGCAGCAGACAAATGGCTGTGATTCATCCAAGTGACATTTAAAAACATAGAACTTATTCTTGAAAACTAACAAATTATGAAAAATTAGATAAGGACCAGTCCCTCTGAGGGACAGCAGGAGAGGGTACGAGAGATCCAGGGTCAGGCAATGCTCAAAGGAGTTTTGTGAGGCTTCCTGTCACAACCTACACATGAGCCTAAGAAGTAAAATGTGGTCACAGTCATTCTGCACCCACAGTTGGGTTTTGTTTGTGGTAAGGCAAAGAGTTTACCTCTGTTTCAATTACCCTTTACTTCTCTTCCATCCTTGTCTCTAAGCCCTAGGTTAATATGGATTATTAGTGGCATTTAAAAATTATTATTCATAAAAGCAATATATTGACACTGTCCAATAACTGAAATATAGATCAAGACAAATACCTAAAACCCAGTATTTCTTACAATTATAATCATGCAGTTTATGCTTTAGTCAAGGGAGGTTGTCAATAAACTAAAAAAAAAAAGGAATTCATAGAACAGTACCAGGGAAAGGGAAAGGATAGAAAAACCAGGATGATCTGCTAGGGAGTGACTTCGGTTTCTCTCATGTGGGTTTACAGGGCAGGCATCTCACGGGAGAGGACATTTAAGCTAAGAACTAAGCTAACTAAGATCTGCCATCAGTGGGACAGAGGAAACAGCCTGGTGTATGAAAAATAACAATAAGGCCATCCATGACAATGACAGATGAGGGGGCCCAAAATAGGGAGGAATTATGGTCCAGCAAGAGCCCTAAGGGGACTCACCAGGGGATGGCTTGATGCCCCTATATAGGAGGCAGGATCTCTAAATATGCTGGAGGAGGGGCAACAATGAGAGCTGGAGAGCAGCAATGAGGCCACTGTAAAATTCCAGCTAAGAAATGAGCACGCATGTACAAACACAGTGATGTATCTAAAATAGTGAGTAAACAGAATTTACTGTACCTTCTATTTAAATATATACAAGATATGCATGTCTGTGTTGGTGTTTTTTTTTTTTTTTTTATCTCAGACTGCTGTGTACTGTTCTATCGGTAACCAAATGAAACACTACATGATTAACAATAAAGGTAAGGTAATACACTGACCTCTTCCAGTATTTCTGCAGAGTTAAACTCAGTATGTGAATGTGAATGCTGCAAAATGTCATGTTGTCTATACTTGAGATCCGCTCTCAATTGATGAATAGGACTTATTACATTTTTAAGGTATATGCACCATTGTTCAGATAGCTCTTGTTCTGTGATGAAACAAAATTAAATAAAGGTAACATTATAAGTTTCTCCAAGAATAGGTAGGTAGAGTACAGATTTATTTTTGGATTCCTTTAGGAAAAAACAAACATCAGTTAATATTAAAAGAACATCAAGAGAGTTCATGTTCAAAACAAAACTTCCCTTTAAAGAGGGTCAAAAAATAAAAACTCACCAAGACTTATAAAGTCAGCAAGACATTCAACGCCAATGTGCTCTTCATTGAGAAAGGATTTTATTTCAGATTCTATTTTATATCTGAAATAGACATTGTCTCAATCAGTTTTTGTTACAATCATAAACGTACACACCCACACAAATGTTTAAACATTTGTACTGCTAACTTTTTTTCAATCTAATGTAGCTGCATTCACTTGTTTGTTTAATTAGATCATATACTAAAGTCCTAAGGTGGATTGGATACTTTGCAGACACTAAGATAGAAAGGAGCCTAAGTAAACACTCCAGGCTAAAGTAACAATGTGAGCAAAGGCAGACATACAGCAGGTCTGGCACTGCTTCATGTGGGGGAGCTCTGGGCATTGGGAACCATGGAGAAATATTAAGCTGACCTCACCTGCTCAGAAGATCTATGTTTCAGAAAGATCCTCAAGGCATCCAGAAGGAGAATTGTCTGGAAGGAAGGGCGATCAATAAAAATAAAAAATGAAGAGATGGGATAGATAGATCTGGACCAAAAGGAAGCTATTTTAAAAGTTAAAAGATGATGAGGTCCTACTGTGTTGAGGAAACTAAAAAGCACACTCAGAAGGAACTAGACCACTATCTTATACATAAAAATTAATTCAAGATTAAATTAAGATCTCCATGTAAGACCTGAAACCATAAATCAAATAGGAGGAAACACAGACAGTAAGCTTTTCAATGTTAGTGTTAGCAATGTCTTTGTGAGTTGACTCTAATGACAATGGAAACATAAGCAAACTAAATAAACAAAAATGGTATTACTAAAAAGCTTCTGCATACAAGGAACCATCATCAAAGTGCAAAGGCAATCTACTGACTGGGAGAAGGTATGTGCAAATCATACATGCAACAAGGGGTTAATTCTAAAATGTGAAAATAGCTCATAAAGCTCAACGACAGCAAAATAAATACTAAAAAATGGGCAGAGAATCTGAATAGACATTTCTCCACAAAGTTAGACAGATGGCCAAGAAGCACATGAAAAGATGTTCATCATCATCACTTATTCTTAGAGAAATGCAAATCTAAACAACAATGAGACTTTATCTCATATCTGTTAGGGTGGTTATAACCTAAAAGACAAGAAACAGTAAGTATTGGTGAGGATGGAAGAAAAGGGAACATTTATACGTGTTGATGGAAATGTAAACTGGTGTAGTCACTATGAGGTATGGAGATTCCTCAAAAAATTTAGAGAAACACCATGTGATCTGGCAATTCCACTTCTGTGTATATATCAAATATAAAAATGCACCTCTGTTCACTCAGCATTGTTTATAGTGGTAAAGTTAAAGAAACAAATTAAGTGCTCATTGACAGATGAATGGATAAAGAAGATGTGGCATACATGTACAATGAAATGTTTGATTTCACTCATCTGGAAGATAAACAAAAAAAATGAAAACAAATTTCAATTCAGAGGACAGACTGGTCATTACCATAGTGGAAAGGTTTTTGGGGTGAGATGAATAAAGTGAATAAAGTGAAATGAATAAAGAGGGTCCTTTATTTGGTGGTGGATAGAAACTAGTCTTTTGGTGATGACAATGAATTGACAGTGTATACAGATGTTGAAGTACAATATAATGCTGTACATCTGGAAAATATGTAATTTTATAAACCCATGTTACTTCAACAATTTTTTTTTTATAAAAAAGAGATGAAGTCCTGGATGAGGGAAATTTAAAAATAAATATTTTATTTTTAAACACTAATAAAAATAATAATCTTTTACTATTATTTAAATATAGTCATTTTTGGAGTATTCAAAAATACTGTAATTTACCCCTTGCTTATGGCAGATTTAATGAAATCATAGAAAAGTTTTGATTTATTATGATTGTTAAAATACAATACTAATGGTGGATATAAAGTAAAAAAAATAGCAATAATTATAACTTTAATATAATGCTTATTTTCATTTTTACATGTAAATTTTCTAGCCCTGTCTACATGCATATGTATTTTAAGTAGTTGTAATTATGTCATATTTAACATTTATATTGGGAGTATTAGAATAATATTTTAATGAATATTTTCTAAATTGCTTTCATAATTATTTTAATGGCTTCATAATAGTGCATTTTATAGGTGTACAATTATCTTCTGAAGCAATTCACTAACATAGAAGATAAGATTTTTAAGATTACACCTGAGACAGTAACATGGTGGATGGGTATAGAATAGTAGAGTCAAAACAAAAGTCATTTTATAATAGATTTGTTTAACCAAAAACATAACACTTAAAAACTCTCTTGCTCAGCTCCCCCATATTTTCATCACCCAAGAGACCATAGTAGCACCTACAATGAATCAGAAGACTGATTTTTTTTTTCCCCAAAAAGGAGACTAATGTGCTGCTTTACATGTGGTAATTCCAGTATGCTCCATCTTGGACTTTTAGGTTCATGCTGAGAGTATCCAGTATCTACACAGACCTCATATAACTAAATAAAAAGAAAACAAATGCCTCAATCAAGAAATAGGCAGAAGAATTAAATATACACATTTTTCCAAGGACAACATTACAGATGACCAAAAATATAAATAAATAAAAAGTGTTCAACATCACTTATCAGAGAAATGCAAATCAAAACTACATGACATAACACCTCACTCTAGTGAGAATGGTCCATATCAAAAAAACAGAAATAACAAATGTTGGTGAAGGTGTGGAGAAAAAGGAATCCTCAGAACTGTTTGTGGGCATGTAAACTGTCCAGCCCCTATGGAAAACAGTA
This sequence comes from Galemys pyrenaicus, assembly GCA_019455555.1. Lineage (NCBI taxonomy): Eukaryota > Metazoa > Chordata > Mammalia > Eulipotyphla > Talpidae > Galemys > Galemys pyrenaicus. The sequence goes on from JAGFMF010011870.1 coordinate 9,289,855, forward strand.
TGGAGTTTCCTTAAAATATTATAAATAGGTCTATCATGGAGCCAGCAATTTCTCACTTAGGTATCTACTCAAAGAATACAAAATCACCAATTTGAAGGGATATACATATGCCTATGTTCACTGTAGTACCATTTACAATAGCCAAATTATGGAAATTATCTAAATGTCCATCAAAAGAGCAGTGAATTAAGAAAATGTGATACACACACACACACACAATGGGATACTGCTCAGGTATAAAGAAAAGATGAACTCTTTTGAAGCAATAATATAGATGATTCTGGAAATACAGATGATTCTGGAGGGAATTATATGTTAAGTGAAATAAGTCAAAAGGAAAAAGACAAATACTCAATGACTTCACTCGTGTAGAACACAGAGAAAAGCACAAAGGAACTGACAAAACTTAATTCAAAGAAACCCTAGAAGTATGACTGCAGAATCAAGGCCACTGGAGGTGAGAACAAAGTGGGGAGAGGATGCACTGGCTTAGGGTCAAGGACTACCTGTACTTGGATGGTGGTGTTGGTATTATACCATTCATCTGAGGATGTATGTATAACATACATCTGCCCCTAAATCATACACAGTATTATAAACCAATCTTATCTCAATATAGAAAATTTGAAAAGCATATTATATAAAGACCACCATCAGTAAACTAGTTCAGATGTCTCAAATGGAGGAGAAACTTTGATTTCTGACATTGCCTTGAACTTTGAGAAATTTGTTTCAAAGATTATAATTAATATCAACTATAGAATCATTATTTAGCTTTAATTCATCTTAAAATAACCAATGGAAGTATTAATATGTCAGAAATTCAAACTGAATAAGTTAGACATGCTTCAGTTACATTAGAAATCAGTGAGCAACTTGAAAACTTTAGTCAATTTGTTCATTCATTTATTGAAAGTATTTAGAGTTATTCTTCCAGGTATTCTGCAGTGTAAAGATGAATATGATGGTATGTTTGCTCTTGAGAAGTTTACCACTTCTCAAGTGGTAAACAAAACAAAATATTGTAAACAAAACATTATGTTCCAATGTGCTAAGGATATTGTAACTAAGTACAGTATGAGTGGGAATATAGAAGAAAAAAAATGATTAATAAAGATTATCTTTTTTCCCTAAGTAAAGCAAAAGCCATATTAATGTACTCATTGGATTCCAAATTAAAGTGAGGAAATGAAAAGATTTTAATTTGATTCACATTCAAGCTAAAGTTTAAGTTTTGATTATAATGATTTAGTTAACACGAAAAGTTAAAGTATAGCTAACTAGCTAAGTGACACTTAATAATTCCTCCATGTTCTTAATGAAATTTCCCTCAGTACTTACCTGACTTCATTTAGCTTGTGGTGTTCCTGCCACCATATTTGTTTGTGTTGTTTTATTAGTACTTGTTCTTTAGATGTTTTTGAAGTCTGCACTGCTTTTCTGATCTAGAATTAGAGGACCAAAGAAGGAACAATTTCAATGTTTTCTATAAATTTTAAAAATTTATAAAATCCACCTTAAAACAGGAAGTGTACTAAAAAGCACTGAGGGAAAAGAACATGATTTGGAACACTGATCAAATAAAGAACTATTACTAAAATGTTCTTTTTTTTAAGAAAGATGAATTAATTATATTTTCATATATACAACAAATAATGCCTTAATTCATATAGCCCCACTAAGTTTACATGTAGTGACAGAGATGAGACAGATATCAATACCCTAGTGGCACAGGGGACAAACATCCAGTGCTATCAAGCTATCATCAGCCACTGTATATGATCCCTTTACCAGGAAGCTAACCCATACGGTGCAACACACCTCCTTTGTCTCTCCTACCACTCCCCTCAGCAGTGTATTTTAGTAGATCTACCTGTTCTGCTCCCCACTATCTCTGGTGAATCCTCTCACAACACCCATCCCCATACCTCTGGCATATACCCCACTCTTGTATGCATAAATAAATATATCTTTTTTAAAAAAAGATACATAGCTTCCCTTGCCAGGCATCATGAATATCATTATCCCTCTTTTACATATGAAAATACCGAGGTTCAGAAAGGTTAAAAGACTTGGTCAAAATCACAAAGCATATAAACAAAATCACATAGAACCATAGTGTTGGGACTGGTTTTTATCTGAGCCTTCAGCACAAGATGGGGAAAAGTCATTGTATAATTTGTTAGAAGATCTGGTGTTCATCTGAGCTTTAGACTGTAGCAGAAATATGATCTTGATCATATAATTTTAATCTCTCAAGTTCATGACTTAGTAATAAAATGAAAGTTTTAAATCTGGCCAATATACATTTATAAGTACTTAAATGGTTAAAAAAATACACAGTGTTGAAACCCAAATTTTCAACTAGATTTAAATTTCCCTAAACTTTATATTTTCAAATGTGACACATAATTAATAATTAATGTTTTTGGATTTTTGTGGATAAATTGTGTCAGGATTGGGTCTGTTTGCCCTAAGAGCCATTTTTGCCCACATTCCAGATCTGTTTCATATTACAGAGCAGCTTATATTTCTCAGATATGCATATCAGTGGCCTTCCAAACAAGCTCAGCAAAAGGGAGGAGACATTGGTGCTGGAAGCCTGAAGGGAGACAAGCAAGGAGAAACTAAATTTACTCCTCTTCCCTTCTGTACTCCAAGATAACCAGTTCTCTAGGAACATATGCATTTTCTCCACTGTTGCAACTTTTTCATGACAGTTTTACTATGGTTCAAATTATCTTTGGGTAACCTCTACCATGAAGTGTAAGGTGGTCTTTTTATATCTGTTCCTCTGTCGTAGGTACAGCAGTGACTTCCCGCTGTCCTTAATCCCTATATTGCTTCACAGTCTTCTGGCTTCTTCGCTTTATCACTTGGGTAATCATTTGTAATCATTTCCTGCATTAAAGGCCCATTTACTCTAAGTCCTCAAACAGTATCTGTTTCCTGGCTAGATTCTGACTGACAGTCATATGTACCTTGAACTCATGTATTTCATATTAATACTTTTAAACATCTATAAAAGTGCTACTCTCAAATCAGAAACTTGATGAAATATGCATATTTTATATTTTCTCTGCTACTGGAATACTTACTACCCTGAAAGCTTTAACAGATCAATACTGAAGATATTAAAAACTTCAGAAGACAAATCCTAAAAAGACTTTTTATAATACATGCTATTTCGAGCTGTCATTCACTGATTACTTTAACCTTGAGTTTATTTTTCCATTGTCTGGTTACTGATTCAAAACCTCAGATATAAGAAAATAAAATAACTCAAAGATTTCTTTAAAAATAAAAAAGGAAAAATCAAGTCTTTTCACAGGCAGTCTGAAGAGTGCCACAATTATGAAATTTGGGAGAAAAGTTCACTTAAACAAGAACACTAAGGAAAATACTTACCAATCTCTATTTTACCTACTGAAAAATTAAATCACATAGTGTTTCCAAACTCTGAGACTACTAATTTTGTGCTTTTAATTTTAAAAATGCCTAAAGCCCATCCCATCTATTTGAACTCTATAGTCTCTAAAGTTTGTTGCAGGAGACACAACTTTTAAAATTATATTTCTTTGACATATTTGGTGCATGCTGTACAAAAGAATTAAAACACATTGGTGAAAGATGTAGACACATTTTTATAGTTTAAAAAAAAAATCAATGCTGCTGCCTTTGGGCCCAGGATAAGACCAATTAAATAGACTATAAAAGTCAAAATAAAGCCACTATTTTTCACTGGACACATCCAATATTTTGCAGAGCGTTCTGATATTTTGTAAATTCACTCATTGACTTCTCTTCTCTCCTCAGGGCAAAAATAAAGAAAAATAGAGTCTTAAAAGAACAAAAAGTTATATTTTTATCAACAGAGATTTCTACGTGATTCCAATTCATTTTGTTGGACAATAACCTATAAGAAGTTAATAATTAAGGTAGCTGATGATTTAGACAGCAAGTTGATGAATCAAAAACAGTAAATTTATAAAAGGATCAGAAACCAGTGGTTTCCTGTGTGATTGATCATAATGATCCAAGATAATAAAACCCTAAATAGGCACCCTGAAATACCACAAAAGCCCTTTGGGCCAGATGACCCATATTTAAATACAAACAAAAATAGCTATTAGAGAAAAAATTTAAGTGTTGACTGCAGGTGTGTACATATTTGTCAAAATTCATTGAGATCTACACTTAAGATTTGTGCACTTAATTGTAAGTAAGCAGTACCTCTATAAAGAACTGTTAACATAGAAGGAAAAAAAATCTGATTGCTTCACTAAATCTAATTTCTCATCTTTCAGGTTGACAAAACACAAATGTTTAACAAAACAGTCTGGCAGTCTATGGGGAAACATACTTTATTATTTCTTAATAGGAATATAATGTGATGTGAATAACTCTTCTCTCCTCATCCCCCATGGAAGGGAAGTAAGAGATGTAATGAAAGTTTCATATAAATTTACTTTTTGACCTAGCAATCTTACTTATAGAAATTTTAAAACTATATTGGCAAAATATTTTAAAGCTGAATGAACAAAGCTATTCACTGAAACACTATTCATAATAGAAAAAAAACCCACAAAATTCCATAAGTGTTCTTGCCAAAATAAATTGAACCTGAATATGAACAAGTCTCTAGATATAACTTGCTGCAAATACAAGAGACAGAAAAACATGTGAAATAACACTACAAGGGTGTAATCAGCAAAATCCACACTATAAGAAACTAGAAGACAAAAATGATAATCTCTTCAAAAAATAAATTACAAGAACACAAAAGAAGGGAGAAAGAAATCTAAAACACAAAAATCAATTGCAACATGTGGATCTTATTTAGACACTGATTTGAAGAAATATCAAAGAAAAAAGGAGAAAATCATGGAAATTTAACATTATGTCAAATATATATTAACAAATTTAAATATAGTAAGAAATTGATATTTTAATAGTAATGGTATTGTAGGATTTGGGTTTTTTTTTACCCTTAATCTTTTAGAAATATTCATAGTGAAAAATAATGTTTGAGAACTGCTTCAAAATAATTTGGCACAGGAGGAATTTGTGGGTGGGAGTACAGAGGAAACAATGGTCAAGTGATCAGTATTGAAGCTGCCTAATGTTATATGGAGATTAATGAGAGCATCGTGCTAATTTAGGACAGGCTTCCGATGTTCCATACTGTAACATTTTAAAAAATCAATTAGATGGATATTTCAGTTGGACAAGAAGAAACACTCATTTTTGCTGAGCAAAGCAATTCAAATAAACATAATTATAAAGATCTCTTATACATAAACAAAAATTGGTTTCAGTTTTCAGTTTAAGTCTGCCACTTGGTTTCAGGTTCAGCCTTTGAAAGACTAAATCACTCAATATTCTCTTCAGTGGTCTTATCTGGCATCCCAATACTTGTAGTTGAATTATAGAATTACATAGGTGATAATCGCCAACATATGTGACCAATATAATAAAACATGAAACACAAACCAGCAAAGTCCTCTGAATTTACTGTTCGTTAACAACAATTATTGTTAATTTCTATTCAAGTATAGTTAAGTATGTAGCTGTTACTTGAAGCAAAAATCTCCTTATATGCTTTAAATATTAACATTTTATTATTTAGTATATGTTTATACTAAATATTGCCAAGTGCCGTAATAATTAACAGTAATTGTTAAAACAGTTAATTTCATGTGCATAAAAGCACATTTAATTAGTAGCACATTTAAAGTAAGTAGGTAGCTGAACTGATAATAAAAATGTTAAGAGAAAATAAATTAATTGTGTAACATTAGGAGGAATAATGTATTCTTGAGCCAACACATATTTCATAAAAATTTATAAATATTAGTATAAGGAAAGACAACAGGGTGATATTATAATCATAATTTAGTCAGTACAAACTGCCTGGTATATTAACATTCATAACATTAAGCAAAATAAGGTTTAGATTTGTATTTAATTTCCAGTTATCTAATTCCATTTGAGCCATAAATCTTTCAAGAAACACAAAAGTCCTATTTGGGAATTGTTCACATCTTGCAAGAATAAATTAAAAGCAAAATGTCAACTTGCTATCTCTAAATTAAATGAGATTTAATCTCACTTAAAATTACATACACCAGTATTCCCAATACATCTTTTTTAATCCAGATATAATAAAAAATGAAAAATGTATAATGAAGTAATTGACACATTTTGTTTTCACTAACCAAAATTCAAAATGAAAAATATTATAAAAATTATTCAAAAGGATAATTTCTATCACTTTGAATCTATCGGGACTGAAAATGGAAATAAAAAGCTTGTGAAATTGATTGCTACAGATCACAAACCATTTTCAGCAGTTGAAAGGGATTTTTTGAGATGTTCCAAGCCATATATGAATCTAGGTACAAAGTTATTTCTTGAAAACATGTACTAAAAAATTTCTTTCAGAAATATATTCTGTAAGTGAAAAGGTTAGTGATAGTATTTGGAATGCTAGTTGAAACTGATCATCTGTTTAGCCTCACAAATGTTTAATAAAGTGACCAGGGAAACAGTCTAGCAGTTGACAGTTGTCAACAGTAGAAAAACTGTTGTCCCTGTATTTAATGTCAAATTTTTAAAACCACAATAATTATCAAACATTTTAATTGTTCATTCTTTAGTAGTGATTCTATTTCAAAGAAATTCACTTGGGCCAGAAACTGTTTTTTAAAAATCATTCCATATTCAGCCAAAATGTCTTTTTTGGGGGGATGGATGCATGGATGAATGAATGTATGGATGGATGGTATATTAGGAATTCATGTATATATTCCAATAGTCAATAGTGACAGAAGTGTAGAGAAAATGTTTTTGCTGACATCTTTATTAGAATAACACTTTAGGAAAGAAATTTGGTACTAGGTTTCAAAAACACAAAGAGCATGTATAGTTTTTGGTCTAAACATTCCAATATGGAAATTTATCCAGTGGGAGCAAAGGATACTAAAACATGAAAGGAGTCCATGCATGTAGGCATTTACTGCTATATAATAGCCAATATCCTAAAATTGGAAAAAATACTAAATATCCAAAATTCATGTGATAATGTATGCGACTTTTTCTATTTGTAGTACTGTGTTTGCTTAGTTCATTCATACTGACCTTGAGACCCCAGTCCTAGTATCAGTTCCTCAGGAAGGCCTTCCCCAACCACCCAATCAGGATCAAGCCCTGATATAGTAGACAGCATGTTTTCACTGGAATTTATACTTAATATAATTTTATTTCAGAGCTTATTTGAAAAACACCAACTTACCTCCTCCTTCTTACTAACAACAATGTACTCTATGGGATGAGAGTTATGTTTTGTTCACCACTATAGCTTCAAGGTGAATAATAGGCACATAAAAATATGTAGTTTCAGGGTCTCCCTGGTGGCGCAGTGGGTTAAGCAGCGCACTATGAAGCAAACCGCAGCCACTGCAGCACGAGTTCGATCTGTGCCTCCGCCCGGGAGGGGACCCACATGGTGTAGCAGACCGCGCCTGGTGAATTCTCTTACCTTCTGCGACTCTGGCCTGTACCCCAGCTCTTGTATGCATAAATAAATAAAGCTTTTTAAAAAATAATAAAAATACATAGTTTCTGGTATAAATAGCATATATTAGTTCAAATATTGTAAAAATTATGTAATAAAATGTTAGGTAGTATAGCATATAGGATTTAATATTAATGTTTATCATGGAAGAAAATATGTTTATGCATATGTATATATATGGTATATCTACAATTGTCAGGATAGAAGTTAAAGATATGCAGGTAGGATATTATATAAGCAATTTTCCCATACAATTTCTTTGAAATTTTGATAACTTTAAATATATTAAAGTTACATCACAACCAAACAAATAATGCCCTACTTTTTAATTAATCTCCAGTTGAGGGGATATTCCTCATGTATAGATGTTAATTTCTCTAGCATAGAGTATCAAATGCTCTGAAATCATTGCAAGTTGTGCCTCTGAAATATTTTTGACAATAAAAATTAATAAACCACATTTTTATACAAGTAACCAATGAAAATGCTTTTAATCAACTGTCACATTTGCATATGAGGGAAACATACTGCTAAAGTAATCCTAAATAATACAGGGTCCTATAATCTTGCAAAATTAGTTCCACACAAATTCCTTGCAAATCTAGACAGGTTTACTTTTCCTTGACTCAAGGTATATAACCTGTGCAAAAGAGATAATTCTAGAAAAGAGAGGCACCAGATGGTATGGTGTTGCAGAATAAATTTTTAATCAAATGATAATTCATGACTGGCAATTACCAGCAATTTCAATTTTTAGATTAAGCTGGAATTCGTTGAAAGTCAATGAAATAAGTATCTTTCTAGAAAATTAAGTTGAATTCAGACCTCATAGGACTGTTATGAACATTAAATGAATAACGAATGTAAACTATATACCATAGTGTCTGAGAACATGCAATAATTGTTAGCTATTTACTACTATTAATAGTTAAAAGATTCTAGAAACTATTTAGAATGTTATTTTATTTTCCCATTAACATTGCAAATATCATTAAACTTCCTAGCAATTCAATTTTCCAAAACTAGAACACATACATACAAAACTTCTAACCTTTAGCTCTGTAGAGGCAGAAGCTAATTTTGCTTCTGTTAATGCATGCAGTTGTTGATAGTCTAGTGGCTTATATTTGGTGCTTCTTATTCTATTTTTCATATGGATAATCAGATTATCTGTTTTTCATCAAAAATAGAAAATGACAAAGAAATAGCATCATGTTATTGGAAGTCAAGATACACTTATGGTAACATGTTGTTGCAGGTCTTATTTTAAAATATTTTAAAATAAATATGATATCACAACATCCACAGTATATTTGAAACTCTAGAAAATTTTAAAATATACATTTCATTTTTTTGTATAACATTACTTCTAGTGGTCATAAAATGAATGCATCCATTTAAATTAGTATATTAAGAATTTCAGAAAAATAATAATGCCAAGATAGCAAGTGCCACCACTTTCAAACCATTCTTATTTAAAATGTGTTAGGAATAAACTTTGAATACTTAAGAATTACATTATTATGAATCAATTTAAATAAACATTTTTATGAAATAGTTACATTTCTAATTTAGAAAAATCAAAATAAATTTCAATTAAACTTGAATAAGACAAATTGAAAGGTAAAAAATGAATAGACCAAAAAAGATTAATTAAAATCAAATAAAATGTTTAGGCAGTCTCCATTCACATACATAAAATATCCTGACTGAGTATATTAATTATCTCGATAAAGGAAAACACAGAAGCTATTCTAAGGAGTAGCATAAAGTACAGTAACCTCAGTAATTCAAGCAAGATATTTACTTGTGCTTCAAGTATATGAATAATTAATCTGTGTCACATAGTAGTTAAGATTTATCAATTCTATCATGGGTCAGATGAACACAATAAGGTTTCAAAGGCTCTAAAGACAAGAACAGTGAAGGAAAGCAAGGCTGGTCTGGCTGCTGTTGAAAACTAAAACCCTCAATAGACCATGAAATAAACTTTCCATTACTAAAATTTTGCAAATCAACATCCCAATCTCCTGTCATGTAAATGATACGTAAAATGTGAATCATAAAAAAGATCTGAAAGTAGAAAAAGTACCTGAGATATTGTTTTTCTGAATTGTCATGAATGGTTGGTTTCTTTTATCCATGTTTACCATCTGTCAAAGAAAAGAGACAGTTAAAATTTCACAATATATTTTTTTAAGATTGATTTATTTTTGCATACAAGAACTGGGGTGCAGGCTAGAGGTGTGGAGAGTGAGAGGATTCACCAGAGACTGAGTAGGGGGAGGAACAGGCAGATCTACTGAAATACACTGCTGAGGGGAACAGTGGATGAGACAGGAGAGGTCTGCTGCGCCATGTGGGCCCCCTGCCTGGCCAGGGATTGAACTTGTGCTGCAGTAGCTTCATAGACAGAGAGATGTGCCATCTACCTCTAGAAAGCACATTATGCCATCACCCTATGCACATTATGCCATCACCCTATTAAGAGCTGAACTCAGCGGCAGAGAGCAGTCTTGTCCAAAAGTCTGCTGGAGCAGCCTATTGGAGCAGCCTCTGCTGGAGCAGGCTGGAATGGTCTACATCAGTACCTGAACAAAGGAGGGGGGTGCTGGGTGGTCCAGACTTTGTTGAACACGCTACAGAATTGAATTATTGATCTGCCCGAAACTTCTCCCTCCTTCCTTTTACACTATGGATTACTGATAAAATATTTTGTGCCTCAAACTCTGCCTCACTGTCTACTTCCCATGAACCCAACCTGCAACAACACTGAACTGGACTGATATATTATATCACCTTCAGGGCAGACAGATGAGCTAAGTGTCTCCATAAGAAACAGTACCTATGTTTCATAAGATTTGTGTTCCATATCCACTAGGTTGAACTATCTAAGTCTAATGACTGTTGCCATAGCCTAAATCTTAAATAGAAAAGAAAGTAGCACAAATCCATGGCTTTTGGAAACTCCACCAAGTAGTCAAGAATCATGGTGAATGCCCACCAACTTTAGGAATATAGAGATGTAAACATCAGTATATAATTTGCATAGATTCTCTGGTTAAGGTATTCTTGTTTAAAGCCTCTCATAACACTGAAAATCCTCTCGAGTATGATTTTTACTGACACACACATACTGTCCTTTAAGATTTTTTGCAATGTATATCCCAGATGTCCACCTGCAGTGCCTCAAGTCACCATCACCTTCTTCCTTGATAGCAATTCTACTTTGAACTCTTACAGCCCATTTCCCAGACTGCAGACCAACAAGCCTTGTAAAACCTCTAGTCTGACCTTGCTTGATTCTTCTCTGTGGTTTCCATTACTGTTTAAAATGCTATCCAAATGTCTTTAAATGATCTTCCTGACCTTACGCTTGCGCATCTCTCACCCTCATTCACCTTCCAACCATACTGATATTTCTATTTCACAAATATACCAAGTTTTTCTGCTTTAAATCCTTCCCACTTGCTGTTCCCTCTGCCTTAAAGACACTTCTTTCCTCTTTTTACTTGGTTTCCTACTCTGCATTCAACTTGACCAATATGCTGACCTCTGCAAAGAGACCTAACCAAACATCTCCATCAACGCAGACCCCTTGTTTCTGTCATCCTCTCCTACTCCTTCCCATTATAATTTGCATCAGTCTTCATATCAGCATGTTCACTGACTTTATGTCTGCCTCCCTAAACAGACATGTGGCTGATGTTTTTCTCATACCTGATTGCATCTGTAGTGCCTAGTAAGAGTTATAAGTACTCAATAATTATTATTTGATGAAATAAATAAAATGTAGCTGGCAGTAACTGGATGTCTTCTAACCCCTCCAAAGAACTGCAATAACAATTCCTAAGTCCATACCAAAACCTCCCATCCTAACGGTAATATTTCAGTTTTGTAAAAATCTGCTTTGATAGCACAATCTACTGGCAGTGATAGCAAATATAAATGCCTTCAGGGACCATTAGGTAAATTAAATGAGAGAAGTGACAAGGTACACAACCATAGGAAAAGTAGAAAACAGAATATTGAGCTCAAAGATAATCAAATATGTTTTTTAACACAGTTACTAGACAAATAAAACAAGTCTTCAAAACAAATCTCTTCTGCATTCAGCAGGCAGTTCATCAGCTCTGGTCTACTGCATCTTGTCTCTAATTTTCATTTCATTCTCCCACCCGTAAGTGTCCAAATTGACCACCCCCATCCAGGAGAGATCAGTCTGTGATTGATTAACTTTAGTCTTAACTTAATGGGGAGCCCAGCACCTTTGAAATTAAGGCTAGTTTTACTTGGCAGGGAGATTCAAAGATTGAGACTGAAACAAAATGGAGCTTTGTAGATTCGGTTCAGTTACCTCACTCTAACCTTGTTTCATTTGTCCCTCTTGGTTTTCATAGGAAAGTTAAGAAGCCCACACAATGCTTCTTACCATCCCTACATAGTTCTCATTCTCATTATGACCATACGACACATTATAATACACTCTGGAAATCAAATTGCAAACAAAAACTAATCTGTTTTCATTAACTTGAAACATAGCTTAGTTCCAACTACACAGAAGACCAAGTAGAAGCATTTCTTGACCTAGATACTTGAAAAGTTTTATATAAATCATAAATAATTACTACTCACCGTTCAAGAATGCTGAGGGCCTCTGAACTAAGGAATTATTAAGCTGAGATATTATATAACTGACTTACTCTTACATCAGATTATTATATATTATGTTTTCTTATATGTTTTCTCATATCAGATAATTAAACAGACATTCATATTTAGAATCTGAAGCATTCACACTTAGTCTGTCTCATTTTGGCTTATGAAATGATGGAAGCCCAGAAAAATGACCAATGTTATAGATAACTTCAGGCATTATATTCATAATGCAAAAATCCCTGAAAATGAAGGTTTATATCACAATCAATTTGGCGGTGAAATCTAATTTGAGCTGAAATAATTTGGCAGTAAATTTGACCCAAACTAAAGTTGACCCTATTTATTATGGACATTCACAAGAGCCCTTTTAAAAGGAAGGGAGAGGGGTCATAAAATAAGGAGATGTAATGACAGATACAGAGATAAGAGAGAAGAAAAACTTGAAATTGCTACTCTGCTGACTTTAAAGATGAAGGAATGGAGCCATGACCCAAGAAATGCAGGCAACTTCTAGAAGCTGGAAAGGTAAGGAAATAGATTCTCTCATAGAACCTCCAGAAGGGGGGCCTCCCTGGTGGCGCAGTGGGTTAAGCAACGCACTATGAAGCAAACCGCAACCACTGCAGCATGAGTTCGATCCCTGCTGCCGGCCAGAGAGGG
>JAGFMF010011870.1:9302862-9347385 GCA_019455555.1 Galemys pyrenaicus
CTGTCTGTGGTGAATCCTCTCACCCCCCACACCTCTGGCCTGTACCCCAGTGCTTGTATGCATAAATAAATAAATCTAAAAAAAAAAAAAAAAAAAGAACCTCCAGAAGGCATGTAACCCTTTTTGAATGTTAATTTTAACCAAATGAAACCTATTTCAGACATCTGCCCTCCAGAATTATAAGATAATAAATTATAAATTATAAAAGAATTGTAAGATAATAAATAAGATATAATAATAATTAAATAATAATAAATAAATAATAAATAGATAATTATAAGATAATAAATCTATATTGTTTAAGTCACTGTGTGTGGTATTGTTCTTCCCTGTTTTTGCACATACTGTCACGTATGCTTGGAATGCCTTTCCCTCTCTTTGTCTCTCTAGTTAGTGCTATTTGTTTTCTGGTCCCGACTTATGTATCCTACTTTAGTCTCTCCTAATCCAGGTGGAGTTGATTTTTCTCCTCTCCTATGCTGCTCTTATGTTTTGTGTATATATACTTATGCACTTGCTCATTTATTCCAATGTTTATTGGACATAGATATTAGACTAAAGAATATAAATTTATTCAAAATCTGCAAAGATATCTGCTTTAATCATTTCATCTGAAATAGGCTTCTTTGCCCTCAATCACTCTTTATCGCCTAAATCTAACTATTTTCCTTTTTTAACACTTCTCATTACATGGCATTATATTGTATTTCATTTATTCATTGCTCATTTCTACAACTAAGATGTATGTAGAAAGCATGAAAGCAAGACCCTTAACTGATCATTTCTTCTTTCCCAGACTGCCTAAATTAGATCCTGGCATATGTAGACATTCAATATATATTTTCTACAAAAGTATCAAAAGACTACATTAAAAATCATAGTCCTTTCCCTAAAGAATGGGAGCATTAGAGACAAACTCATAGTTTTCACTTCCTTTTCTCCAATTTTTTAAATCTAGGAATCTAGGCTCAGTGGTATGAGGTAAAAACTATTATCAAGAAAAAACTCCAAGCCAAAATGGCAGTGGATTGCGGTGTATTTCAAGAAGTGAGGAAGGAGAAACAATTCCATTTCATTTTGTGAGTTTCAGCACTGATTATAACTCCATGTTTACAGCAGTTGACAGACACCCCTTGACTTGTTTTTTCAGCTCCCAGCCACAACACATATGAAGATTATGTCCTCATGTATTACTAATCTAAATATATCTGTGTTATCTGACTTCTCCAAGAGCTTGAGGCTAGAATGGCATTTTTTTGTATAGTAGAAAATCTTATCTTCAAACAAGTTAAGTGAAAAAAAGCAGGTAGCACCAATATACATAATATACGATACCACTACATAAACATGCACAGACACAAAACAACACTGTGCATGTTTCTCTCTCAATTTCTCTTTAAATCTCTCTTGCTCTCTCCTTTTTATAAAAGGAATGTATATATGTTGGTATATTTATATAATTAAGAGTCATAATCTAATCTGTCTAAGTAATTATATCATTTGCTATAGAATTAATGCAGTTACATTCAAGTTTATAAGTCATTATCTAGCAGTTCTGCTAGTGAGTGCCTCAGAGCTATACCACCCAGTCACATCCATTTCTGATCCTGCCACCTGGATCAGGAGAGACTAAAGTAGGATACATAAGTCGGGACCAACCAAGTCACCATAATCCTGTGAAGCCCCGCCAGAAATAGTAAATTAACTTTACCTTTAACTTTGAAAATAATTAAACAATTTAAATATAAATTTGCTGTGCCTTGTATGAGAAATTTCTTCTGACACACTTTTCAATAAAATGATTTTAAAATACAGTATATTTTCTTTTGATTAATGTTCATAATGCATTGCTGTTTTTCCTGATTACAAGCTTATTCATTAAGAGAAAATGATCATTATCAAGGCCATAAGCAATGTTAGAGAGTTCAACATTTAAATGATATTTGGATATGCTTTTTACCATTTTTGCTGAGAAAATTATATCATGTGAAGCTTAAAACCGTGACAGACACAAATAGGTGCCAATATTCATTCTCCCCATCTTTGCCATCCTAAAAGAACCCAATTTTGTTCAGGGTTAAAATATTGGCCTTTTTTTTTTTTTAAATTCAGGGCTCAGTGTGATAGTGAAACAGTTCTAGCTAGTGAGGTATTACCAAAAAGTATGTTGTGCAGGCACTTCTTCTTCACCTTGTTCCCTGTCTTCCTCCTTTCTTCCTGCCTGTAATGTTTGTGAAACTAGACATGACTATGCAGTGAGTATCAGGATGCAAGATATATACTAACTAGTGCAAGGGAGAAAGCCAAAGGGAGCCTTGGACACCAGTGATATCAAGAATTTGCTATACTAACAGTAAACTATTTCTCTCTGGACTTGTTGTTAGGAGAAGAAATAAATCCCCAAGCTTTTGCAATCAGGTTCTGTAACTTTCAGCCAAACAAAACTCCCAAATGATAATAGGCTGAAGTAATATGAAGAACCCAGGAGATTTTGATGCCTCTTCATATAAAGCAGTATAAAGATTTGTCTAGAAAAGTACCCATCAATACAGGCACAGAATAAAATACTAAAAAATATTACTGTCATTGCTCTTCAATAGTAGCAGGGGAAAATTACAGCTAGCAAAATTTCTTGTTTTAAAACTCGAATGAAGTTACATTTGCAGTTTCAACATAGTCTAAAGAGAGTGGGTAAAAGGATGTGTAGGAGGTTCTTGAAGAGGGAAAATACTCAGAAACTGAATTCCACTATTAAAAAGTAACACAGAAGGCTAAGTCCATGGGTTGGCAATACTCTAGAATAAAGTTTTTCCTTGATGGAGCAATTATACAAGGAAGAATTTCTTTTAAATGTTACCCTATAGATTTTTCTTTTTTTCATAAAAAACAGCAATCCATCACTCTTTAACAATCAAGACCATAAAATTGATAAATGATGGTGCCTGAAACACAATAATAACATTAGTACAATTTTGAATGAGTGAAAGAATTATAATAGGTAAGGAATATTAATTCACTTTTGTGTTATGCCAGTTAAGGAAAAATTCTCTCAGCTAGAACATGGAGAAATTAAGGGAAAGATTGAAGGAATTGATTAAGATAAAGCTTACAAGGAAGAAGAGAAAGAGTGAACAAAAAGAAAATCAGGGGGAATAAAAGAAAGAAAGAAAAAAAAAAGAAAATTGTGTTCACTTCCTATTTCCTCTCCAGTTTCCTCAACTTTGGGTTAAAAAAGAAGGCATCTTTCCTCCCTATTAAAAAAACACACACACACACACACAAACCTCACAATTTAGATTAGCTGAACTGAAATAACTATTTTTTCAAAAAAATTATTTATGCATACAAGAGCTGGGATGTAAACCAGAGGTGCAGGGGGAGGGTAGGGGAGACAAGAGTGGGGAGCAGAACAGGTGGGTTGACTGAAATACACTGCTAAGGCGAGCAGCAGGCGAGACAGGAGAGGTGAGACTGCTGAGCCATGTGGATTAGCTCCCTGGCCAGGGATGGAACTCATGCTGCAGTGGCTGCCAATAGCTTCAAACTGCTGAGATGTAATCCCTTGCACTACTAGGAAAGCCCCAGCTGAAATAACTATTGATAGATGTTTTACTGCAGAGGAGGTAGGGATGTGATTTTAAAGCACCAATGGTGAACGTTAAGGTGTATCTGGGTCAGATTTCCAGCTGGGCAGGCAACTACCTCTAGACAAGCAGCTCCATCCGGAGAAGAGGTCACATCTGAGAGAGGAAAGTCCAGGATGGCAGGGTATATATATATACACATCAAAGGGTTTTTCTGTTTCAACTTTAGTTTCAGCCTAGGCCTTCACAAAGAAAAGAAAAAATCACTATTCTTTCTTGCCTGGTTTCCTTCCACAGGGATCCATATTCTTGTAACAATGATTTGAAAATCCTTATATTGAAAATCTTAATAATATCTTATGAAAGCTAGGGAGTTAGAAGAAAAATAAGTTTCTCTCTTTTAGAGAAAGAAGGAAAGAATTATCCTTTCTGCTTGGGGTGGGGGAGTAGAAGGGTAAAAGGGTGACAGGAGAGTTAAGTAACACAAGGACAAACAGTAAACATTTGACTTGATGGGCCTCCCTGGTGTATCAAGGGATTAAGTATCAGTACTATGAAGCTATCAGCAACCACTGCAGCACGAGTTTGAGCCCCAGCCAGCGAGCTCATCCACATGGCACAGCAGACCTCTCCTGTCTCATTCACTGCTCCCTTCAGCAGTGTATTTCAGTGGATCTACCTGTTCTGCTCCCTACTGTCTCTGGTGAATCCCCACACCTCTGGCCAGCACCCTAGTTATTGTATGCGTATATAAATAAGTCCTGAAAAAAATTTTTTCCACTCAACTAGAAAGGAACCATTGAAGAGCATGATGGAGAACTCCTGGAGCTTTGGTAGTAAGTATGCTGTGAAGACATACATTTATAGAGGTTTCAACCTATACCCACTAAAACATATACATTTATCTGAAACAACTTTACTTCAATAATTTACTGGGGGGGAAGAAACAAAAATAAATAAAATTACCACTTAAATACTTTGGTTCAAAATATAATGGAAGGGAAGAGGGGGAAGTTGAGGGCAGACGGGAGCATGGGGGATTGAGGTGATGGTGCACTGGTGATATGGTTATGGGGAATACATGGGGATTACAATTGATGTCAAATATATATAAATAAAAAAATGTTAATTTAAAAAAATAAATAACAAAAAAGCCCAGGAAAAAACAAAAACAAAATATAATGGTCAATAATATATGAAAGTTGCTAATATATGGCTATATTAGTAGTCATTGACAGACATGACACACAATGTATCTGTGTAATGGGAGGTTTTTAAAAATTGTCTGATAGAAAATATATTAGAACAACAAAATAGGTCTGTTTGAAATATAATGGAAATCAAAGCATCATAGCCTTTAAAAAAGAAAGTATTAATTCTGGAGTAATGTTGGGTTTTGAAATAACACTACCAAAAATTCAATTTCAACTCTACCACTTATAAATTGTGGGCCTCTCAGCCAATTACTTAAATGTGGGAATGACTAAATATTGCAACATCAATTCCTCAAAACTGACTTATACTATCTCAATTGAAATTCTAGATGATTTTTTTTGGTGAGAATTGGTAATCTGATTTTAAAATTTGATAGAAATCCATAGGACAAAAGTAGATAAGGGAATCTTGAGGAAGAGAACAAAGTTGTAGAATTTCCAATACCACATATCATCAACTATAAAGCAGAAGTAATTAAAATAAGGTGTTATGGGCACAAAGATGAACAATACAGTCAAGAAACATATCCACATGTATATTGTCACCTGATGATGACATTTGCATAGTGTGTAAAGACACAGTGTGTAAAGAACAGTATTCAATAAATGGTCCTGGGTCAGTTGACTACCCATGTGGAAAAAATGAATCTTGATGTGCTGCCTCCCAACATTCACAGAAATCAATTCCAGATGTATTAAAGTTCTAGATGTAAAGAATTAAAAATTAGGCTTTTACAAGAAAACATAGAGATACTCATGACCACAAAGCTGACAAAGATTTCTTAAACAGTTCACACACACACACACACACAAACTACTGTTAATCATAAGTGGAAATTATAGTAAATTAAACAATATCTTAAAATTAAAATGTTTATTCATCAAAAAATACCATTAAGAGAGAGTGAATAGCAAGCCAAAGAGTAGAGAGATATAATATTGTATTTGCAGGTCATACATTCAACAAAAGGCTTGTATATATTTTATGGTGTGTGTGTGTGTGCCTATAAAAAAATAGGGAAAATACAAACAACTGAATAGAAAATAGGGCAGAAGATGATAAAAATATTATTCTGAAATGACCAATAAATACATATCTTTTATATAGATTCAAACAATAAAAATAGCAGTGCCTTAGTAATGACAAGAGCATAAGGAATAACTTATACATATAAATGTATATTTAATAAATGTTCATAAAGTTACATGTCCATGTCACAGTTTAACAGTGACAATGTGAATAGAACTTTTTCTTGCTCTTCTAAAAATTTTCACTGAATTTGAAGAAAAATAGTCATTTTAATATATTTTAAATCTTGAAATAATCACAAACTTACAGAAAAGCTACAAGTATCATATTAAAAATTATTTGGAAATAAGTTTCCATTTCAGAGGAAGCTGTCATCCTATTTTCCATCACTTCTGAATATTTGAGATTGTCTTACCTACAAACAAGGAAATCTGCACATCCACAAGAAAACTATAAACAAGAGATTAAAATTAACATTACTATCAACTCAGATCCCACTCAAATTTTGCCAATTGTTGCAATAAAGTCTTTTAGGGCAAAAGCCTCCAAAAAGCAAGTATTGCAATTTAGTTGTCATGTCTCTTTATGCTCCTTTTGTCTTAAATTGCTATTCAATCTTTCCATGACTTTTATGATCTTGATACTTTTGACGGTTACAGGGCAGCTATTTGTAGACTGACCCTCAATTTGGGTTTGTATGAAGTTTCTTAATGATTACACTCAGGTTATACATTTTTGAGGGTAATAGCACAGAAATGATTTATGTTCTTTTGCATGCTATCACTTGATTTACATCATTCCATTGCTGATGATACTCATTTTGATCACTTAATTAAGGTATTGTCTGCAGGTTTCTTTACTATAGTATTTTTTCCCACTTGTAATCAATAGGTATTTTGTGAAAAGTTGCTTTGAAATTATATAAATACCCCTTTTCCTCTCTGAACAGTTAATTTACATATTTACTTGTTTATATTTGTACAGATTCATTTTAGTTAATGAGTTACAGTCTGTTATTTATTTTGAATCTTATATTATCCCTAATTTGGCTAGTGGAAACCTCTTCAAGCTGGTTTCTGTGTCTTACTTTAAAAAAAAAAATACCAGATTATCAACTCACAGTTCTGTAAGTCAATCTAGCATGCATGGTTAGGTTCTTTAATTGTGGTATCACAAGGCTGAAATCAAGGTATCAGCCATACTGAATTTTCTGCAGGGGCTCTGAGTAAAATCCACTTAAGCCCATGAATTCAGCTACCTGAAGCTGTAAGACTGAGGTTCTCATTTCCTAGGTTCTCATTGTCATCTAGGGGCCACTCAGCAACTAGAGATTGCTAACTTTCCTTGTCATGTGCTTCCCTCCATCTTTAATAAGACCAGGGATAACCAATCTCATATATACTCCCTCTCATGCTTTGAATATCTATTATTGTCTATTACTGTCATTGAATACTTGACAAATGCACAACAATTTTAAAAATAGCATGACACAACAAATACAAGTGTGTAAATTGACTCTTTAATATACCATCAGAGAAACAAATCACTCAAAGCTTCTGTTGATCAACTTAGCAGCATATAGTGAAAGCCTAGTATTTCTACTACTAGGAATTCATCCTGAAGATGTAATAAGAGGTATACAGAGATATGTGAAAAAAGATATTAATTATAGTAATATACTTTGTAATAGTAAATACTTTTTTAAAAGAAATCCAGAAGTCTCCTATTAAAGATATGGTTAAAAATATGCATAGCCATTCAATGAAACACTACATAACTTTAAAAATAAAACATAAAACAAAGTAAAATACACACTATGAAAAACATTAAAAGAGAAGGGAACCGATTCATGTTACAAGTAAAAGAATTATAGGTCACAAAATTGCATATGTGGTCTTAATACAAATGCCAAATTCTGCTTTCCTTCATCTCTTTTGAGTGGTGTTGTACTTAAACCCTATGGAATTTCAGAATAGGTCTTAGCCTCTTCACATTGCTATAAATCAAACAAGATTTTTGGCAACTTCTTAGGGACCACTGGCATCCTTCCCAGAGTGTGAGGTAGCTTTTTGGCAAGATAGGAACACTTTAAAAGTGACTCTTCTGGCAAGACATCATCTGCCCATTTGCCAAAACCATATGAGCATCCTGAAAAGGAAGGCTTTGCATCATCTCCCCTGGTTTCTGTGCTACTGCCTTCCCCAGAGCCATAAAGCACGAATAGTGTAGTTTAGTCCCTCATTTCTTACAGATAATCCCCCTTTTTGCTAAGTTGGCTAAATTATACTCTTAATCAAGATTTTACACTATGACTTTTTTTTGGCTTAGCTACCAGGTGAAGCATCTCAGAATAGAAATATAAATCAATCTGAGGGTATGGATAACAAGAGTTAACAATTCATGAGAGTGCCTATCATGTATATATTAACACTATAAAATACCTACTATTAGTTCCATTTTGCAGGTGAAAAAACTGGGACTTTTCTGTCTTTTCACTCATTCAAGGACATACATTTAGATAATGTGAATACAGATTTTCAAGCAACTGGCTTCACCCTTATCATCAATACCAATGATTTTTGAGACTATTTTTTAAAGCTCCTTAGAAAATGTTAATGATTAGCCTAATTCAAGACCTATTACAGTACACATCACTGCTTCCCTATACATGAAGGGAAATTATTTGCAATGTGGTTACAGTGCAGATTAATTATTTTCTCCTAAGCTTTTTTCAGTCCCAACCTTCAGACCATAACTTTCAAATTAATAGATGAGCTTTTAACTGGGACATTCAGATATCCCACATTCAGTTTGAAATAATTTTTCATATTGCTCTCTCAACCCAAAGAGAGATGTTCCAAACGCCATAATCTTTGGAACTAGCATATTTCCACAGATGTAACAACCCAGGACAGTTTCTCCGATCTCTTGCTATTCTGTGCACAATTCTTGATAAAAGTCAACACCCAGGTGCCCCAAATCACCAAATTGTTCATTTCTCCCCCAGGGACTTACCCTCCCCCATACATCCTAGACTTCTTCCCATATATTCTACTTTCTCTCATATTCTCAGGACAACTCTATTGCATTCACTTTTATTCACCATTAATTTACATGCATCTCAAGTTCAAATAATCTGTCCCACCCTGTCCTGGTTTTTGTCATTATATCTCTTGTAATCGACTCAAACACATTGTTATATATGAACTACATAACAAGGGTCCTTGCAGGGGAAAGGAGGGCAATATAAAAATACATGGTTGAGGAGGTCTATGTCCTTTTGAAGTCATTCTTTGAGTACTTTATTGTCTTGAAAAAACATTTTTAAAGTTCGTTTTGTGCTGTGCCTGTCACAGTCCTGGAATTAGCTATTTTTCTAAGGAGCTTTAGTTTTTTGGAGGATGGTATTTAGATATCAAAATCTGGATACTTACTAGCTGTGTTCACAGCTACTAGGATATTGTGCTGCTTCGCCCTCTCTTAGAAAATTTAAGAAACACACACACATACACACACACTTCTATCTCTATCTCTCTACAAACAGAGGATACAGAGAGAGTTAACATGAATACATGCCGATATCTCCAACTGTATAATAGCATAAAGTTCATTAGTTTTTCCCTTTTCTATATTTGTATCTCCTTATTCTAACAGTGAGACCTTGTTCCCATTAACCTTTAAAATTTTCATTTGATCCATTGCGCATATATAACCAAACTCCCATTTCTGCTGCTCCACCTCCCCATACAAATGCCTTAATCTCCTGCACATGGGTTACAACACCCACAGCCCACACCCACCATCACACAAACCTCAATGTTTCATGACAGACTAGACCACTTAAAACAGATTCCATCCTCACTCTGATAATCCATACTCACCTCACTTCACTGCATTGACATACCTCCCACTGTAGTCAAGTTTCAAACTCTCCACATATATTCAAGCTTTCTTCCCCCTACTTGAGTTCTGACAAAAGGTTATCACAATTTACGTGTACATTCTGCTCCCACCCACTTCCCTGGAGTTCTGATACAATTCAGTTTGCCTCTACACATGAATTTGGGCCTTATATTCTGATAACCATGAAGGTCAGACCCCCAAATATTGTCCTTAGCCCACTTTTTGAGTTCCAATACCATGCCCTGGACCACCTTGGGTTTCAATGTAAAGATTGACATTGTTCTGTACCATATAATGATTTAAGGACTAATTAGAAAAGGTAGAGAAAAAAAGAGAAATAGGTAGAGAAAACATTATTGTCTGCCTAAATAGAGAATATTTTACAACAAATTCTCTACTTAGTTGCTTTTATGATTTAATGTTTTCTATTGAAAACTCTAAAAATATTTGATATATAAATCATTTCCTTATATAAGTAGTAAGGCTCTTAAAATAGAAAGCATTTTCTGAAATCTTTTTATTCTAAGAAATTGAAAACTCTATTTGGTAGGTTAATTTTAATGGTAATATGGGGCATGACCACAAAGGAAAAGAGCCGTGCCCATTATGCCTACCAGGAATAAAAATATACCACACAAAATTGTGAGCTCAGAAGTTAGAATATTAGGTTCAAAGCTCATTTCTGGCTACCAGAGGAGGAACCAGTAGGGTAGGGCACAAAAGGTGATAGAAGCCCACTGGCTATGGTGGAGAATTATTGGTGCTTTGTTGGTGGGCATGGTGTGGTTAACACATCTGAAAAGGTGTGTGCCTATATTCCTAAATCATATATGGTGTTGTAAACCAATGTTGCTTCAATGAAAACAATATAATTATGAAAATAATAATAATAATAACACAGTTTTTAGAAAACCCAGCTCTGAGGGCTTCAATAATTCCTTTCATTTCTTTTGCTTCGGTTTTTCTATCTGTTAAAATAAAGGTAACAGTGGGACTTACTAGATTTGCGAGGGTTATAAAATATACAAAAGTTCCTTTTCCAAACGCATTTGACATCAAACATATTATAAAAAATATTATTAAAATTACTATAAGGGTTCTCACAGATGCCTAAAAATATGCCTGTAGACTATGATTCTCAGACCCTGGTTTGAGGAACCATATATTAAAATGTATACATTGTATACATAGGTAATCACATAACACTTGTCATAAAAACGAGGACAAAAACAGAAACCAAAGTTGTATGAAGGGATTTAGACTATGCATTCACATACTTCCTTAAATATTGTGTTTGAAATAAACACACAAAATATTTATATTCTCATGGAAAACTTATCCCTAAGTGTATGTCAGTAAACTACAAAGTGAGAAAAACCTCCTTAAAATATAATGGTGTATTTTTCTTTCTCTGTATAACATGTTATAATTTTCACATGTACTTCATTCAATTATTCTAAATATGAACTAGAGCCAAAAAGAAGTAAAAGAAAGTTTATGAATGGTAGAATTCATACTCATCAACTGTAAAACATATGATTGTGACAAAATTAATTGAGCAGATTCTAGATCAATTCCAATTTTCAACCCACATTCTCTCAAGAGCTAGATCATTAATCTTTCAAAAGTACTTATCCACATCTTTATAAACTAATTAAAATAAAACTTCATTTTTCTTTATTTTAAAATAATT
Source organism: Galemys pyrenaicus (assembly GCA_019455555.1). Lineage (NCBI taxonomy): Eukaryota > Metazoa > Chordata > Mammalia > Eulipotyphla > Talpidae > Galemys > Galemys pyrenaicus. Next base: position 9,314,287 of record JAGFMF010011870.1, read on the forward strand.
TCACCAGAGTTGAGTGAAGAATCTATGTATGACTCTGCCTTACCCACTGAGATTCATCCTGCTCTCAGACTTAATTGGTATGCGTAACCCTCATTTTTTGAAAGTTCAAGTTATGCCCCTTCACTTTTACAAAAGGCTTACTTTAGCATCTGCTTTTGCCAGCCAAAAGTAATTCAGCGAGGATATTTGCTTTTACAACAAGACAAAAAGCAAAAATAACAGAGTCATTGTTTTACACAAGCTGTATAGGGGCAGCAAGCATCTTGAGCAAGGGAAGAGGAAGCTTTAAGTTTCTTCCACAGGATGAGCTTTAGGGGAATTATATAATTATCATGTTATTCTTAATTTTAATAATTACTAGTGTCATTTTAGTTTTTTATGTACTATTTGGAATGATTCGGGAGGCTAGATTTTGGGGTATGGAAATACTAAAAAAAAAAAATTTATATTGTTTCTTTACACGATTTCAGTCTAAAAAAGTTTCCCTAGATACATTCTACTTTCAGATAGCAGGAAAAAGCTGTAATTATGTTCTCGAGATTCAAAATATTTCCAAAACAAGTTTCTCATGTGTTCAAAAGTCATTACAGAAGTTTTAGTGGAATAGTGAAAATTAAATATCCCACTCTAAAAACGGTTGGCATCTCCTTTGGTCTCAATAAAATACAGTCATTGTCAAACCTGAGTCAGGTTAGGCTTTGCTCTGGCTGTTGGAGAGGATAACTTAACTGACTGTCTAGAAGCAGGAAGGAAAGACTTTATTGATCATCCTCATGTTTCAATAGTTATGTACCTTTTACTAACCAGTTTCTTAGTACTTGTATCAGAGAAAGTTCTAGTTTTCTGATGATTGAAGGTGTCCCATTTTACAAAAGAAGTTATTTTTAAGAATGTCTACCCTATTTACATGGTGCTTGGGACTACGGTAGATAAAAAATAACTGACTTTTGTCCTTAAGTGAAACACTTTTAAAAGCACATGGAAGATTTAATATAGCTATGGGTTATATAATCTTGAAACTTACACATTATATGGCCCAATTCCTCCCAGACAGAAATCTGGAAGAGCATTCCCTGAGCAAGGAGTCTTCATTCAAGACATGAGGAAAAACCTTTAAGAGGCACAAGGAACAGGAAATCTGAGTTTCACATATTCTAGCTGGGGGGAAAATTGGACAGGGAGATTCAAATTAGAATGAGCGAAATAATGATGAGGAAAAGCAGGTGGAGGATAAGAAGAGAATGGCAGGGTTGCAAATTGTTTAGAGAAAAATATGTCAAACCTTTTTCAATAGTCAACTTTTATAAACAAAATTCCTCCTCCAAAATTTTAAATTTAAGCCAAAGAAAACTTGAAGTTAGTCTTTATCCAGTGACTAAAGATCTAAGACAAAAAAGCTCAACAGTCCATAAAACATGACTTTTGCTAAAAGAAACTGGTCTGCAGTGAACATGCATGACGTCAATATGGCTGAGGTAGATAGACGTAGGGATAGATTTCTAAGACCCAGCCTGAATTCTACCCCTTTCCTTGGTCTCATTTGTTTCACCTTAGTTGGCATTCTGAGCCCCCCCACAACACACACACATGTATGCACATACACACATATACATATGCATGCGTTCATATGTGTGCACATATGCACATACACATACACACATGTGTGTATGTGTGTGTGTATATATATATATATATGGCTAAAGCTAAATTTCATTGTAAATAAGACTCCTGAAAAATACACTCAGGCAATGTAAAAGTTTGACAGAAAGTAATTTACTGTTTGTAGATCCTTTAGCATCTACAAAAAGCACTAGTTTCCTAGATCAGAAATTGAAAGCCACTGTCCTAAGTAATGGCTATTATTTGAGATGTCTTTTTGCTCAGACAGAGGTATAATGTGTGGCTGGTATCAGGGATAAATTTCTATTTATGTCATTCATTCATTAGACAAATATTTATTAGATTTCTACTAAGTGCTAACCACTGTACTAGACATGGAGGCTACAACACTGAATGGAAAAGACATGTTCCCTGCCTGGTGTGCTCATGAGCAGTGAATTATAGAAAGGCGAGATCCCCTTGCAATTGATGGTAGCTACTCTTCACCAATGATGTGGTGAAAACATTACTGCTCAAAATGAATACTGTACATTTATCATGAACATTTAATTAAAAGATCAATATTATTTGTGAATGTCTAAATTACTAGTGCTAAAACAGACTAGGTCAGTTTATAGCTACCATTCAATCTTTAAGAACATTTAATCAAGATGATATAGATTTGCTACCAAAATAATGAGGCTTTACTTTATACCACTTGTTACTGAAATTGTTTTTCTTCTTTAAAAATATTGGGGAAGTAATATCTTTCTTTACTTTTGAAAACACAAGTTAATTGCTGACCTATATTGATTTTCTTAGCACTAAATATTATCATTCATGAATAGAAATGATTAAAGAATACCTCTATTAGTAACCGAGAATTTCCAGTGATAACAAATGCTTAAAGAGTGAAATAATTGAGTACTAAGATGAAATTTTAAGTGCAGAATCATGACATGAATTTGAAAAATTTTTGCCCTCTATATTGAAAGATAAGGCCTGAACTTGCAGGGTTATGCAAATAAAGTTGCAGTCATTTATCAGACAATCCCTTTGGGTCTCTGACTGTACTAGAGGTGAACAAAATCATCCAGGAATTCAGGTGAACATTTCATCAGTGAAGGTTCCATGGTAGCAGAAGCACAAGTGGAAGGTGTGAGAAGAACCTGGGTAAGGGGTTACTATTTTAGGGTGAAGTGAAAAGGAGAACAGTCCCAGGTTCTTTCCTTTAACCAGCTTTTTCCATGAGATAGGAAATGATGAACTCACCAGACACATTAACATTGTAGGGTCATAATTTCATCACTTGTACTCAGCCATAAATCCACTTCCTTCATCTGAGTCATCTGATTCTTTCATCTTGGTTCCTCATCTCTAGAAAAAACTAACTTGGGTTTCTTTACAAAACCTGTATTGTTTCATTCACTCACTCAACATTTATTAGACATGTACTAAGTTCCACTCACTCTGCCAGGTGCTAGCATTATAAAGATGAGGAAGACACATTCTCAATTTGCCCACAATATTAGACACACAGTCTCTAAATTTTCTTCTACTTCATACTCCTAATAAAATCTGTAATATGATCTGCCAATAATGGATATCTTCTATTTGTAAATTATTTTAATTGTCATAGATTATTACTACTGTTATATTGATTTCATATAATAGCTCAGGATAAAATAACCTTAGATGATCTTCTTAGGTGGCAGTAACTGACATAAATCTATATTTTAAAAGAAGTTAATCATTTGAAATCTTCTGTAAGATGCTATCAGATTGCTGTACTGTTTTTACAAATGAGCCTGAAGGTGGACCACACGTCCCACTGCTGCTGAGGAAGTCCTCACAGACATACAGGAGAATCAGCTCTGGCTTTTTCTTGACAGTTATTGCACCTACATTACAAATATCATCTACAATCCAAGGATCTTTGTAGGGATATATTAAGGCACTTGTTCCTTTGATGAATATTAGTTTTGGTTTAAAACAATTATATCAAAATCTGCAAATTCTCTTAAAACAAGATATTAGTAACTATAACATCTCACAATATGCTGAATATGGACAAATGAGTGGGAGAGGACAGGCTAAAAGTACCCTGCTTTAGAGATTAGAAAAGATCACTTGGGCCTCCCTGGAGGCGCAGTGAGTTAAGCAACACACTATGAAGCCAACTGCAGCCATTGTAGCACGAGTTCGATCCCTGCCACTGGCCAGGGAAGGGACCCACATGGCACAGCAGACCTCTCCTGCCTCACCCACTGCTCCCCTCAGAAGTGTACTTCAGTCCATCTGCCTGTTCTGCTCCCCATTCTGTCTTTGGTGAATCCTCACACCACCCCTGCATCTCTGGCCTGTACCCTAGTTCTTGTATGCATAAATAAATAAATCTTTAATAAAAAGAAAAGATCATTTGATTGCCTTAGATTGGAAATAAACATAATTAGAAGAGCTAACTTTCTTCCTGCATAGGATTGTTCTGCCCTCTACCTGGAAGAATACTGGTCTGCAGCAAGAAACAGAAATCTGACATTGGAGATAGTGCATTATGCAATACAGTGCAGGAAAGCGGAAAGCCTCATTTTACCAGAGGTAGAAGGCCAAGGGGGAGAAAGTCAGGGTAGGTGATATGTAGATGAATCTTAAAAAATAGTAGGTTGTTTTTATCAGCTATAGCTAGAGAGAAGCCTTAGAAGACATCACTATTTAAGTCAGGGAGCATAAGAATAGGACAAGTTTAGAAGATAACAAGCAAGAAATTCTGTGTGGCTACAGGTTAGGGGGCCAAGTGGATAGCCTTAGATATAGACAGAGACATAATAGATGAAAAGAGGATTGACAGAAATCTGCTGGTGCTGAGAACACTGAGGGTTTCAATTTAGAAAAGGGCAACCAAAATTAAATAGATGAGCTGACAAGAGAGCAGATCACAGAGGTGGATAGATTTTTAAAGAGAAATCATTGAGGAACATGTCATATTAAAAGACACTGCTATAGAGCAGCTTTCTTGAAAACTAAATAAATGGCTCTTATTCCCAAGGAAATCTCAGAGAGAGCAGTTCACCCATAAAAACCTTTCCAAGTAACAGATATCTGTGAGTTAGAAGAATGGAATAATTATAAAGCAAATTGGATTTTAAAGGATATTATGAGCATTTTGTCTTAAATGGTCAAAGAGTTTTCTGAGTTCCTAGACCCTGATGTTCCTCCTTGTAGTCTTCTTACTCTTAAATATCTTTAAAGAACTCTGGAGAATGAGCAATGAGAGGAGCTTAGGTTTAAACAGCTGAGTCCACACAACATAATCTTATCCTGGTTACAATTACTATGCTCCAATTTTAAGTTTATTTACAAAAAGTAAAGTTTAGGTATTCTGTGTTAACATATACATACATTCAAATACTTCTCCCCTTATATCAAATCATCACATTGCACACTTCAAATATCTTACAATTCTATTAGCCAATTACACCTGAATAAAGTTGAAAAAAAATCACTTCTATTCCTGGAAAATCAAATTTATGCAGAAAGATACAGTACTATAATTAAATAAGGCAAAACAACAATTACCACTGACAAATAATTAGGGGGTTGATTTAAGGATCTCAAGTTACATCTGAACCACAGTGAAAAGATGAAATTTTTCATAACTGGTTTCCAAAATGAAATAAAAGTGGGAGGTAATGGAACTATTCTGGGATTGGCAAAAAGTTTGGAGAGGAAGGATTCCCGCTGCAGGGAAGCACGAGCAAGTGCTAGAAGGGCTGGCATGCTGGACACAAAGGGGCTGTTTTGGTCAAAACTATCTAATAAATGACAGTCAGTACTAAGGCTCAGCAGATGTCCAAGAATTCTTAGCATTGAATCACACTGAATTCTTTCAACACTTCTCACTCTCACAGAAATAAAAAAAAAAAAGTGAGGTGTGGAGGTGGGGGGCAGGGGGAGTGGGGACAGGTAGAAAGTCTATATTCCTTGGAGCTCTAGGAGTGAGAAAGAAAGACCAAATAGGACTTGCAGAGTAAGACCCAATCCCACTCACTTTCAGGAGCCCTATAGCCTCAGTGGGGCCCCTCTCCTCAAGATAATTCAGATTTTACCTCATAAGCAGTAAAACTTGCTGACCTTGTTCTTGCCACACCCTGACAACTAAGAAAATGTTCATTTACTCAGCTCTAATAACAAAATGCTACTGTTTGCTCTCCTCCTAAAATGAGTTATTTCATAAAAAATTCAAACAGTATATAAAAAATCCATCATAATCTTCTCCCTTAGAAATAGGCATTTTGTAATTATTTCTTCAGCTTTGCTTTTTCTTTTTATTATTCATTGGATCCATTCCTTAATCTCAACAAGAGTATTAATATTCAAAAGATTATATTTTTATTTTAGAAATATAAAGGATGTTAAAAATCTATTTAAGATAAAAATGGTGCATTCTTGTGACATAATGGGATAAAAAGTACCAAGCACAAGGACTATATCTGAAGGGAGAACAATGATGTAAGGAAATAAAATTTAAAATAAAGTACCAAGCAACATTATGACCTCGCCGATTTGAGAGGACAGTTCTAGGGGAAAAGCAAAGTAGTTAACAGGTTGTATGTCCATACTCCTGTTTCCAAGGCAGCCTGAAACCTGCCAAAGGTAAGAGGGGCCTACCCCAACTTCCAAGATCCTGTCACTCCACTGAAACAGTGACCCACACTTCACAATGGCCCTATTCTTCCTTGTACTAGGAAAACTGTCCATGAACTCAGCCAGTAGTTTGAAGGATATAATCTGATTAACTCCATATTAACATTTGAATGCAGGTAAGGTAGTTTAAGGAGGGGCTTCCCAGGAGTTAGTTTGTTAATGAGAAAGAATCTCTAAAGGCTAGAATTTCAGGCTGAGTGATAGTAAAATTGAGGAGTTTCTGGTTGTGTGCAGAGATAATTTCAATTAAAGGAAACATCCCCTGCTGAATCTTGAAAATCATGACATGAAAAGCCTTGTTTACACCTACTTGAGTTCTAGGGTAGTGCTAGTCTGGTCATAGTGTTATGGTGTAAAGGCGGGAGAGTTGGCAGATCATATGCAATAATGCACATGGATTCAAACTCATGATGCCCTTGCTGGAAAGTTGTTGTGTTTAACCTCTCTGACCTCTTTCCTTACCTGTTAAGCAGGATTGCTATGGAGATTAAAATGAATAAAATGGTATATTTAATGCTTGGCTTATAATTGGCATTCTTGAATAAGAGTCATTTTTTCTTTCAGTCTTTATACAAGTTTTAATAAATCTGCGATTTTCCCAGTCTTCTCTTAAGCAATAATTGATAGAGTGGAGATGGATGGATCAACCACTGGCCAACGGGGAACAATGCATCTCTTATTGTACAGTGTCATCACTCACTGAAATGGTTAGACTGTTGCAAAATTTTCTCCTGAGAAGTCACAAACCAGACCTAATTTGGTCCTCAGACATAATTACTTTAACCATCACAGTGTTTAGTTCAGTTTTTTTTCTATTTGAGTTAGTTGCCAGCATTTAATAATCAGGAGATGATTTAAAATCCATGTTGCCATCATTTTTTCCTTTTTAAATCCATGTTTTAAAATCTTATTCCCTTATGAGAACAACTGCCAGAATAAGTAGCAGCTATCTTTTACAGGTAGGACATGTAATCCAGAAAGCTACGGATCTCCTCATGCCTTCTAGCACCCCAACACTGAGGAAGAATGTCAGTTACCATTTATCATCTAGCTTGCATCTCTGCCTTGCTAATGCCGGGCCCTGCTATAGGAGCTAATTAATATATTGCACAATACAAAGCAGTATATTTAGGTGAAATCAGATCATCTCAATTTGAATAATGATTGTCCAGATTACTAGTTTTGTGCTCTCAGGCAGATTACTTCACCTCTCAAAATCTCAGTTTCTTCCACTCTACATGGGAAATAATAACTGACTCATCTCATTTGTTTATTGTGCAGTTTAAATAGTCATGCACATAAAAAACTTTTCATCATCCCTGGCAATAAGTGTTGACTACCACAGTGACAATAGAAATGACTACTATTGCTGCTGTTATTGCAATTATTACTAGTAGTAATACTACCACATTTACTGTCATGGACTCTTCATTCTCATTCTGCTCTCTCCAGCTGGAGTTTGAAATTCGCTGGAAAGCCCAAGCCTTTCACAAGGGATAAAGAGCAGTGTCTACCTGCTGCTGAGCACAAGCCTAAGGAAAGATAGAACACAGTGAGAGATTCCAGTCTTGAAGGCAGTGGGCCCTGCAGCAGGCAAGACTCAAGCCCACGTAAAGAAAGCAAGAATCTGTGCAAGAATCCCAAAAAGAAATAGGTCTCAGATAAGCCAGTCCTGCAGAGGGAACCAAGTCAGGGGGAAGATGACACCTCTAAAGATCTGAAGCTAGGTATTTTCAGAGGGGCAAGGTGGGTATCCACAGTTGGTGCTGACCTGGGAAAGAGAAGCCCTTCTCTCTGGGAATGAAATACTGGAGCAAAGGCAAAGAGAATGCAGCAGAATGAGTGTAGAGAGGAAGTAGGGTGCCAAGTGTAGCCAGAACAGATAAGCCTGACTGACCTTAGCTAGAGAAGTAAAGACTAGAGAAGAAAGGAAATCAAGAGTGAAAACACCATGTGTGGTAGCACACAACTTGAAAACACTTCTTAGGGCTCCCACAAAACTGGGTTGTATACTCAGTGTATCTACCATAACTGCCCAAATGTGGGACTATCACTGTCTACACAACAACCAACATCCATCTTTTATGAAGTACTTTCATGTTTTTTCACTTGACCCCAGAATAGCTGTGCATAGTGCTAGTCTCCTATTTTACAAATGAATAGTGAAGCTGTTTTCAGTTGCTTAAAGGCATGAAACCAGTAAATGTTGAAGATTTTTAGAGCTTCATTCTTCAAATATCAATTTCTTTAGAAATTAAATTTTGTTTACCATGTGGTTTCCAGATTTTTTTTCCTTTATAATTTTCTCTATTTGCTTAAGGAAGTTTTGGGTTTTTAATGCAGATATGTATGCTTTGGTTAAATACAAAAGGACCCAACAAAATATTATGTGAAAACTTAGACCAGCATAACTAAAGAGATTGATTTCCCTGGGGTTTCAGGCATGTGGTCACCACTGTCTTAGCTGTAGATCAGAGTAACCCAATTTCTACACTGACAACCCAGCCTCTAGACCACTAGAGTTGGGGATTAAAAGGTGGTATCCTTTTCACAAAGGATTTATACTAACTTCATCCAAAATATCTGCATCCTCTAAACAGAGAGACTAATCTTGTATTACTGTAATGGGAATGAAGGATTGCCATCAAGAAGAGACTTTCAAAAGTTTTAGAAAAATGTAATTCAAAAGACTATGTTCTCTGCCAGGATTTGGAACTTGACTGTTTATGTAGTTTAACTTTGCCAAGGACATTTCAGTTAATACTATGCTTTCAGCACTGATTAGAATGTAGACTCTAGACTAATCACTTTTTTTGTTGTTGTTGTTTAGGGTCATGTGATTTTGCTTGAAGAGATTTTTTTCAGAACTGAAAATAAATCATGTGTCTCTAAGACTCCCAGTCCAGTGAACTAAACAATGTGGCTTCTTCATTTTCAAATGGTCTGTTTTGAAATGAACAAATCTGAACACTTCACTAAGTTAAGAAAAGAAACAAAAGGAAAGAAATAGTCTCTTAGACCAGGAAAATATTAAGACAGGATTGAAGATGCAGAACCTGAAGTTACCAAGATAACTGGAATTCACTGACTCCATTTTTTTTTTTAATTCAAACAAAGTCCGTTACAAATCTCTTTTTTTCTGACTCAAAGTCCACACTTCAAAGTTACCTAGAGAAAATGGCTCTCAAATCCAATGATAGATTCCAAAGATAGATTCAACAACAGATTCACAGGAGATGTTCATATTTCATAAAGTTGAGATTTAAGTATCCAGTGTGTACAATTGCAAGACTGGGTCTTCGAATGTGTACATACACACACATATGTCCACATACCACACATATATTCAATATATACCTTTTTTCTCGAAGGCACAAAGGTGTTCATTTCATCCATTGAGGGAAAACACCTGCAACACAAATAAAGTAGCCATTATATTATCCATAAAAGTATGTATTTTTAGAACTATGGACCTTTATGTGAACTAAACAATAAAGCTGTTCACAAACCTGACAGAGAGCAGCTTTTCCAAAGTGAAACAGTGAACCACTGTCCCTAATGCACCCATCCATCTAAACAATTAGAAAGGCATCTTGCAAAAAATTTAAAAAGCTATCGTAACATAACACTGCCAAGATTACTGATCCTGTTTCAAAAAAAGAACCAACAATATATCATTTTCCCTTGGCATTTATTTTAGAGATAAAAAGAACTAATTTATTTAGTAGATGAATGGACTGAATAAATTTAAGGCAATCAAAAGAAACTCCGTGGTCCCTAGTTCCTCAAACTGCTGCCAAACTAACTTGGGCACCAGGGGCCACAGATAGTCCCAACAACACAGTCTTAATAAAAAAACATTTACAGGCCTGAATTTAAGTCCCAGCTCCTCAGTTACTAGTTGCATGATTTGGCCAAATTATTTAGTATTGTAACGTCCACTGTTTTTTATATTATCAGTGTTATAATATTAGCTACCTAGTGGAGGTTGTGTTCTATGCAATTATAAATAAAATTACATCTATAAAGAGTTTTGTAGAGTTGATGGTATAGAACAAATGCCCAATAAAAGTTTGCTGTTATTTGTTGGGAGATCTCAAAGTTTTAGTGACCACATAATTTCTTATGCCATCCAAGACAGTTTTGAGGTTACAAGGGAGCTCTCTAGTAGCAATCAAGGAGGCAGGAATAGAGGGTCATATGAATCTTTGTTTTTGCATCACAGTCTGGTAGGGGAGAATGCTGGGAACTATGAGCATCCATCCATTTAATGATGCACAACATGAAGTACAAAATTATATTAGTGAGTAATCCTATTCACCCTTGAATGGAAATATTAGCAAAAAGGAGAAGAAATGGTTCGAGTTAATCCAAAATTTCCAATATGATAATCATTTCCTGATAGACTCAAACAAGAGACAACTGCTAGTATCAAAACATTTTCAGCATTCTAAATTTAAACAGGTCAAAATCTTTTGCAATATCATTTTGTACAAGACTTTGAAAATAAGAGTTTTTTAAAATTTGTCTTAATCATTTCTTAGATCAATACTTACTTCCCCATATGGTACCTTTAGCATAGTTTCTATGCTAAAAAAATTAATTTTAAAATTATGGAAGAAGTAGCACAGCAGTTATTCAAATCATCACACTAGGAAGGCAGTAATATGGTATGGACAACGTACCAGAATATTCCAGTCATTAGAGAGGACCATGCTTCTTGAACATCTTAACTCAAGCACTATCTTTCTAGCAAATTAAACAATCTATTCTGAAAACTTGTTACAACTGCCTCCAATAAATATGTACTGGAAATCATATTGCTAACTTTGGTAACTTTATAGTGATCTTGTGAATTTGTATGTAGATGATTTCATTAATCCACTTTGCAAAGAAGAGGTAAGTTGTGTACTGACAAATGAGTTAGCATGATTAAAAGGGCTTTATGGGGAGAATTTTTTAATTTTTCCAGTTTTTGAAAGAATGGGGGAAAAAGAAGAATGGATATGTGTTTCCTTGTATTTTTTTTTAAAATAGAAAAGATTAATAAGAAACAACTAAAATTGGTTGCATATGGGACCAGGAGGAACAAAGGGGACAGGAAAGGTAAGATTTTTTGTTGCATACATTCTGATATTTTAATTTCTGAACCATATCGAGTATTTGAGATTCAAATAATTAAGATAATTATTAAATTATCTACTTTAATAAAATAAAATATCTAAGGGGACCGTCTTAAACCTACAAACAGAATTTAAATGTAAGAGAAGATAAAATACCTCTCTCTCAGAACTTTACTAGTCACACTACATAGTGTTCAACAAGTCTAAGTAAAGAAAATAAGCTGGTCTTAATTAAGGAAAACCAAACCAATACAGAGAAAGCCATAGACACAATTCAAATTTGATCAGCCCTATTTCAGTGACCAGATTTTCACTGAATTTGCAAAAGCAGATAGAAACAGAGAACAAAGCTGAAGAAAATATTGAAATATGTGCAAAATATTTTCAACATAATCATTTACATGAAAAAAATGTGTCAAATTTTTAGTTAATAAGCATTAAAGAAATGTTCCACAAGATTGAATCATAGTGTTGAAATTCCCTAGATAAGTTGATGACTTCATCATATATATATTCCTATTTTGTTATGATGGACACTGTAGGAATTAACAACAACTGCACTTCTAAGATAGTCCATTTTTTAGATATTGTAATAGTTTAAAATAAGCCATATGGAGCTTCCCTGGCGGCGCAAGGGATTAAGTCTCAGCACTATGAAGCAACCCATGGCCCCTGCAGCATGAGTTCTATCCTGCCAGGGAAGGGACCTACAGGATGCAGCAGACCTCTCTTCCCTTGCCCACTGCTTCCCCTCAGCAGTGTATTTCAGACAATCTGCCTGTTCTCCCCACTCTGTCTCTGGTGAATCCTCTCACCCCCACCCCATACCTCTGGCCTGTCCCCCAGTTCTTATATGCATAAATAAATCTTTAAAAATATAAAATAAGGCATATGGAAGGGTGGTGAGGATTTATGAACATGTGTATATATGAAACATACGTATATATCATGTATGTGAGTGTATGCATGTGACTTCTGAAACCATTTCTATGATAACTTGTGAAACATAAAAAAAATAACGAGTTTATAGATGTGAAAGCAATCTGGCTGAAACATCTGCCTCTTTACTGATTGCCAGGCTGGTTCTATGTGATGTGACTAGCTGGACAAACATTTTCTTCCTCTGTGCTCTGTCCACGTAAATCTCCCCCAAACCTGCCTTCTCAGTGACCTTATTGCCCAGATACATATTTAATTGGATTATTTGAATCCTAGAAACAAGTTTATAAAGTCAGAGCAGCTCTGGCTTGTAAGAGAACTGAAAAGTTATTGCATAGATTCAAAGTTTCTCCTCATCCTCTCTACTGCTAAAAGCCTAAGCAGAAATTCAGTTCTTTCTAGTAGGGCTGAAATATGAGGTTTAGCAGGGAGCTCACTGCACAAGAGGGTTTGGCAATGGTAAGAAATGGGGGGCTAAAATTGGAAAAATCCTGTTTGCAAAGTCATACGCCTTGGTGTGGGTTTACATCTTCCTATTTCTAATTCACACACAAGTGTTCTATGGGCTAGTATGAGTACTGAGTCATAATTTGTTGAGGGATACAAACAGTCCATTTGTTTTCTCTAATACTCCTTCCCTTACATAAGGCATAAAATTACTACAATATTCATTTTCTGAAAATCATTTCAGTGTACACACTCTGAGATGAAGCCAGATAGGCAGATCATATTTCAGTGTAATCCACAAGTACACTGTTGTCTAGATTTATACAAGTTTGGCTTCTTTCCTGAACTTTTCTTTCTCTGTTTTTCTGTCTCACTCTTCTCTCTCCTTTCCACAATTCTTCCCTACTCAATGTTTCTCTCTTACTCCTCTCTCGCCTCCCCAACTCACCCCTAAGACCTCGAAGAAAACAAAATTCTTCTGCCTAAGTTTTTGATACAATGCTCAAATTTGGGTTGAAATAGTTCTCTTTGAAGCCATCTGCCACCCAAGCTGTTTGTATCCCTCGCTGAATTCCCATTTCTAAAATGAGGAATCAAGGACCAAGCTGTCAGCCTCCACTGAAATTCTCCCCTTTGACTCCAATCTCCCCTAAAGTTTTTCATTTCTGGCTTCTAGTCACCCCAGGTCCTTCTCCAGAGGTCTTATTTATTCCATCACACTTTTATCAGGAGCAACCCAGTCTCACGGTATCTATCTATCCCCTTATCATTTCACCAGCAAACTGTCAACATTTTGTTCTTTCCAAAAATAGCATTCCCCAAATCCACTTTGTATCAAACTACATGAGATTTTTTTCCAAAGGACCACCAACAAAATGACAATGTATGTCTTATTTAAGTGAAAAAAGAAATAAATCAGGATATTTATATAGCTATTGAATTTTTTAATCTATAGCACCTATAAGGGGGGCAAAAAAAGCAAGGATAATGATGCTTAGACATGGAACAAAATTAAAAATAATGTGGGCCCCAACAGAAGAATAGATCTTAAACTGGTCCATGGTTGGTGTCCATTATTATGTCAGGGTTAGTAGAAACCTTATAATTATATGCAAAAATTTTTGTGTTAATTTTCCTGGGGAGAGATTACACAGATTTCATCAACTTCTCAGGGGGAATCTGTGACCCAAATAAGCTTAAAATATTAAAAGCAAGGCAGTGACTGAAATATCAAAAGAATCTCTAAGTAGTTGATAAAATTATCTAATATTTAGCCTATTTTAACTGCAAACATTAAATTCTATGTGCAAAATTAAGATGGTATCATTAGTCATGGGTGGGAGTATATTTTAGGTTCAGGTAAAGTTTTCAAGTACATTGAAATGTACTTCATACACTATCAAGAAAATGTGAACGTAGTTGTTAAGGTGGCATCTCCTAAAATCTCTGGTGATGGAATCACCTGGGGTATTATATTTAAAAAGAAAGAGTCCTGGACCCCACGCCACAAATATTGAATTTGAATTTAAAAGGGAGAGTCCAAGGAAGTTTTTAATCCCCTTTATTTAAAATATTTAATTTTTAGAGCAGTGTTATGTTTTGGGGTAAATTTAAATTTAGGAGCTAAATTAAGAGGGCAACACAGATTTAACAAATACTCCTCATGCAAACATCATTATCCACTCCCTATCCGCTCCCCATTATCAACATCCACCACCAGAGTAGTACATTGTTACAACTGGGGAACTTATGTTAATACATTATTGTCATGTGAACTCCACAGTTTATATTACAATTAGTTCTTGGTACACATTGTATGAGTTTGGACAAATGTAAAATTGCATTCATTTACCATTATAGTATCACATAGAGCCAACTGCTACCAAAAATTCCTCTGTGGTCTGCCCCTTCATCCTTTCTACCTGGAATTTTTTTTTTTTTTTATATTAGAGTATCTGATGATTCTTATCAATAGAAAGCATTTGTTGGAAATTTTCTTAAGTTGTTGTTAATCAATATTCTTCATTCTTGATAAGCAAAACCTAATGAACTAATGAAAGAAAAGCCAGAAACCTATACCCAACTTTTTTAGAGGTATTTTCTATTTAAAGTTAGATTCCTTTCTTTGTGAAATTTTGAAAACAAGTAATGAATAAATTATAACAGCTTAATACACTTTGACCCTTATAGCAATATAACAAGGATTAAATTTTATTTCCTAATTCACATGTACCCAGGTACAAGGGGGCTTTTCTGCCCAAATAACATTTCCAGACCTGGTACTAGAATACGCTTAATGAAAAATATTTGGAGAATTTTATGCATCTGAGCTTAGGAATTTGATAAATTATCATTCCTAAAATATTAAAAAATTATTAAAGGACTCTTAGCATAGAAAGCAAAATGTTAAAAGAAGCAGCAGGAGGTCAAGTAGTCTCTCTCAAGCATATTATTCCATTAAACTAATAGTTCTTTTCATAAAAGGAATGCTTTCTAATATACTACAAATCACCACAGGGAGATTATTTATAATGGTCACTCCAGTGGACAAGCTCAGCTAGTTTACACCATAGTGACAACTTTAATAAAAACATACTGGGAGGAAATTTCTTTTTAATTTTAAGCATTTAATTTTTTTAAATTAATATTATCAATTCAATTCCACAAATATTTGTATAGTATGTACTATATGCCAAGGCTAACTACCAAGGATTAAGTGAGGAATAAAGCACACTACTTACCCTCAAGGAGCTATCCTGCTCTGGATTTTGTTTTAATCTTTCACTTGCTTTGTTTTTGTTTTTTTTTTCTTTTCAAGATTTATTTTTATTTCCACATACAAGAGCTAGGCCGGAGGTACAGGAGAGGGAGCAGATTCACCAGAGACAGAGTGGGGAGCAGAACAAGCAGATTGACTGAAACATACTGCTGAGGGGAGCAGTGGGTAAGACAGGAGAGATCTGCTGCACCATGTGGGTCACCTCCCTGGCCTGGGATTGTATTTATGCTGCAGTGGCCCAGGATTACTTACTTCATAGAGCTGGGACTTAATCCCTTGCACCATCAGGGAGGCACTGTTTTGTTTTCCTTTTGGGTAAATTAAACTAGGGACTGACAAACTTTTTCTGAAGAGGTAAGACAAAAGATTTTCTGCTTTGAGGGCCACACAAAATCTGTTGTAATTACTCAACTCTGTTGCTAGCATGAGTGCAGTCATAGATAATACATAATCTAAAGAACACATTCCCACAAAACTATTTACACACAAACAGGCTGTCTGATAGACTTGGCCCTCAGGCTTTAGTTTGCCAACCACAAGACTAAATAATTTGTGAATGTTTATTTAAACTTTCAAATGATTATTTAATGTTTTATTATATTTGTCTTACGAAAATTATTTGGACCAGGACCAGTGAAAGCAGATACACCAAGGAAAAAGGGAATTAAAGAAGAATTACAGAAAAAAATAGACTGAGAGAAATCAAGGGAGTTTTGGAAGGAGAGGCAATGTTATTCAAAGTGATTCATCAAGAAAGGTCAAGTTCTGCAGAACAGGTTAAATCTTCTTCTATGCAGAATCACCTCTATAACCTTAGTTTGTTTTTAAAAGCAAATATATTAAACAATTGTGCATAAAGTTATAAATGGTTAATTATATGAGTAATGCATAGTCAGATTTAAATTAAAAATACAAATAAACAAATACAAGGAAAACATTTGATATCCCAGTCCTACCAACACAGAGATCTTTTTTGACTGAGCGATTGGTCAAATGTTAGTAGACTATACCTTCAAAGGATCAAATTTTGAAGGATCAAAGCTTCATCCATTCATCAGTCCATAAATTCACATTTTTGATTGCTGAATCTGCTCAAGTGGCAGTGCTTATCGACTTAGACCCCATCACCACAGTTACAGTGTGTGCCAGGAACTGTGCGAGGGCTTTTCTGGAGATCACCTCAGTGAATACCGCTCACAATCCGAGGAGTCAGGCACTATTATTATTATGCCCATGTTAGAAATGAGGAATCAGACACACAGAGAAATGAAGTCATTTACTCTCTGTCAAGTAGCTAATCAGATGCAGAGTCACAGTATCAGATGCATAGTATCGGATGCATAGTATGACCCAGGAATCCTCTCCCCATCAGGTCTGCTCTGAATCTAAGGAAATCTAAGGAAAAACAGGTACATACACACCTCAAGGTGTACATCTACAGTCAATATTCTGACACTACTTCCTTATTTTTGATAGATATTTAGTAAAAAAATATGAATATCTCTGCCAGTCATGAAGAAATACAGTGGAAATTATGGAACAATGATGCAATGGTGAGTAATTCCTGTTGAATTTTGGTAACACATTTAATCCATATTTTTGTTTCTGAGGGTCATAATTTAACCATTTAGGTGTCAGAAAGTCAGTGATTCTGAACTTTTGAGGGAAGTCAATCATATTGTAAATATGACCAAAGCCACAGATACTTTCCCCAAAGGAATATACAATGTGCTGACTCTAGAAGCACACTGGTCAGTACATTTTCCAGAGAACTGGTGCCAGGAGCCACACTGATGGACAACCTCAGCTGCTGCTCCCCTGGATCCATGACATTGTTCACAGCAAAGCCACCCTGCCCGCAGGGCTTTCTCAGAGCCAATATCTGAGCATGGCAGTTGTGCTAATAATACCAGTGCCTTTCTACCAGACACACGAGGCCTCCAATGAGCAGCTTGTTTGGGGACTCCCATCAGCCTGGCTGATACTTCCTTAGATCTGCACTGTAGTTTGATACTTTTCTGTCCAATCCTTCCATCCTTCTATCCCTCACGGGCATCAAAACTGCACTGTGGTCTCATGACTCCTGGCTCCTGCTCCTTCTCCTTCTGCTCTATCCTCCATAGGCATTTCTCCATAAATCCAGCTTGTCTAATCCTGTTGTGACGATTTTTTTTCTGAGAGGACCCAAAATGATACTTTCAAGCATGCAAAATGTTGTGCATGTTTTCAGAACCCAATTGTGAATCCCCTTGGAGCATAAGAATCCTAGTTTATGGGGCCTCCCTGGTGGTACAAGGGATTAAGGTGCAGCACTACGAAGCTACCTGCAGCCACCACAGCCAGAGTTCAATTCAGGCCAAGGAGCTGACCCACATGGGTCAGCAGACCTCTCCCCTGTCTCACCCACTGCTCCCCTCAGCAGTGTGTTTCAGTAGATCTGCCTGTTCTGCTCCCTACTCTGTCTCTGAACTCCCCTCACTCCCTACTCCTCACACCTCTGACCTGTACCCCAGTTATTGTATGCATAAATAAATCTTAAAAAAAAGAATCCTAGTTTAAGAACCTCCACAGATGGCACGATTAAAGTCAAGTTGAAAGATAAATATTAAGTAAACATCTATACACTATTTTACTCTTAAAACTATAAGAATTTGACTAATGATTTAAAAAAGAAAACATGCACTTACTTGTTTATGTAAAAAACATTTATTGAGCACTTCCTTTATTCCAGGCATCATTCTAGGGGAAATTAATGGTACCGTTTTACACACAATTTAGTGTATTCAAATACTGGATAATTTATTATTTTAAAATATTTAATGGAAAACAGGATAGCCATACACATGCCATAAATTAAAAAAAAAAAAGTTTTGAATGTTTTCTGAAAAACATTTTCTGGGAAAAAAACACTCTATCCTGCAATACTAAAGCCCAAATTCTGGCTTTTCTTCACTTGCTAAGTTACCTTCTACAAGTCACTTAACCTTTCCAGGCTCAAACTATTTACCTCTATAATGAAGGGATTAGACTAGGCAATTTCTAAGGATCATTTCAATTCTAAAATTTTATGATACTAAATGGTTCTCTTTGTGGCTTAATAAAGAGTGCCGGGAAAGTACAGTTACTACTAAAGCAAATATAATTATATCAATAATACTATTTCAATAGAAACTCTGATAGTATATTCAAACTTATTTGAAATCCTCAAGATGTGGTCCCTTCCTCCTTTTCCAGCCTAATGAAACTATGTTCTTGCAACACCTTTTTTATGTTCCTGGTACTTCCTAAGGTTATTTCTGTTTCTAGGTCTATGGAAAAGTTTGTTTGGGAAGTAGTTTTAGTAACTTTTCAAAGGATTGGTTTCTGCTCAGAGTTGCTGATTTTGGTCAGATGGCACCTCTACCAAAAGATCTTATCAGCAGTTATGTCGTTTGGTTGTCCTGTTTGCCTTGCTAAGATAGAATCTCTACAAGGAAAACATTTTGTCTGCTCGTTCTGCTTTATCCTCCATAGCCATTTCTCCATAAATCTAGCTTGTCTAATCTTGTTGTGATGATTTTTTCTTGGAAGACCCAAAACGGTACCATTAATTTCCCCTAGAATGATGCCTGGAATAAAGGAAGTGCTCAATAAATGTTTTTGACATAAACAAGTAAGTGAGCATATATATATATATGTATATATATATGAAAATATATATTTTAACTTTTAGACCTGTAAAAAGAATTATAAACATCATCTCCCATTCAATTTGTTTTCAGTATCACAGAGAAGTATTATGTAAACTTGACTTGGCATGTTGTTTTTCACAATTAGAGGAGATAATAACCCAAATGTTTCACATTAACACTACTTTTTAGTTTTTAGCTGGGTTTTTCTGTAGGAGGTCAATAGAATATGAATATAAGGTCAATAGAATATATGGTGATCAATACCAAGATCATGTTCTAACTAACTGAGCAAAAAACTTAAATTACTTAGCTTTTATTGTTTGGAAACAAGCAACTTTCAAAATAATTCTATTGATTTCCAAAGAATTGAGAATCATAATGCCTAATAATAAAGTCATGAAATAGCTCTATGAAAATTTAATTACTATAGAAAAGTTATATTGAGAATGACTCATATAAATTAGAAAAAAAAATATTTTTTCTAATAAACCTTTAACTGAATTTGATGTCATAACAAACAAGGAACAGAAAATTTTGAAGTCTCAATTTTCCATCATAGAATCTGAAATTGGCTCACAGAAAAATAGCAGAAAGGGTATAACTTTCGGAGCTTCATAAATCCTGACTCTGGCACTCAATAACTATAGCTTTGAGCAATTCACTTAATTTTTCTTGGCTGCAATTTTAATTTGTAAAATAGGATTAGTAATGCATGTTTACTTGTTTTGAAGACATGTGATACTCGAAAGCCCTGGACATTAGACTAGGCATAAAGAAGATAATAAGTGGTAGCTAAGCTGGGCAATGAAACAGCACTTGCTGTGTAAGGCTATGGTGCTCAGGAATGTATGTGTGCTAGGTGGGAGAGATGCCAAAACTTTCTACAAGGCCATTTTCTTCACTAGAAATTGGATGTTATCATCTTCTTTGTGAAAATACATAATCTGTACTGTTGAAACTGACTAAAATATTTTGTAAATATGCCCTTTCCCCTTAGAAAGACAAATGGCTAACAGCACCCAGGAGACAAATCTTTTAACCATATATTTTTTATAAAATAAGAATCTGGGCCTCCCTGGTGGCGCAGTGGGTTAAGCAACGCACTGTGAAGCAAACCGCAGCCACTGCAGCATGAGTTCGAGCCCTGCTGCCAGCCAGGCGAGGGACCCACATGGTGCAGCAGACCTCTCCTGCTGTGCCTGCTGTTCCCCTCAGCAGTGTACTTCCGTTGATCTGCCTGTTCTGCTCCCCGCTTTCTGTGGTGAATCCTCTCACCCCCCCCATATCTCTGGCCTGTACCCCAGTGCTTGTATGTGTAAATAAATAAATCTTTAAAAAAAAAAAAGAATAAAAAAAAATAAAATAAGAATCTGCCCTCATAATGAAAGTTAACTTGAAATTAAATTCTTCTATACTATTATTTTGATGAAATATGAACCTCATTTTTAAAAGGCTATAAATAAGCTGTCATTTGAAATATATGAAATGATATTACACACTAGGCAATAATTCAAAAAGAGTTGAGCAGATTTTCATTTACAATCTATCCTGTTCATGAGTCTATAAAAATAAAAAGACAATCATTGACTTAATCATTCAACAAATATTTATGTAGTGCCTAGTTTTGAGGGCATGAAGTTGATTTCCATGGGGGAAAGATAGTGGCGACATACTGTGCAGTTTGGTACAGTTTTACACAAAGTATGTGCTTTCCTGAAGAGCTGACATAAACTGGAAATGTATTGATTTAAATAGACATTAGCCTAGAGAAGAATGTGATGTAAAGGTTGAAAAGCACATTCTAAAGGAGGAAAATTGCACATGCCATGATTCTATGGCAAGAAGGAAAGTACAACTTCAACAACTTCAACACGCAAGCCAGGGTGTCTAGAGAACAGAGTCAGGGGCACTATGGTTTGAGAAAAAGCAAGGGAAGTACACAAGGTCTAGGGTATAGGGTTAGGGTCTTTAAATTCAATCAATAAAACCCTTTGAAAGAGATTTAATGAAGCAGGTGACTTGCTCAGATCTCCATTTTCAAAAGTCACTTTAGGCTGAGGTATTTGAGAATAGATTTCAGTATATGAGTGGAGGGGATTTAAAGACAATAAATAAACTTACAGTAGGTTATGTAGGGGGGAGAGGTGGAGTGATACATGGCTTGGGCTTACTCCACGGCTGTGGTACAGAATGAATGATGTTAAAAAAACATTTTAAGAGGTAAAACTGACAGAATTTTCTGATGCAGGAAACATACAAGGAGGGAATAGTCAGGGATGTCAGGGGAAAGGGAAAAGGAACTGTGCAAAAGCTCTTTCTGGTTTCTGACCAGCTCAGCTACATGGGGTGGAAACATAATTCACTGAGGTATGAAACACTGGAAGGCCAGATTAAGGGTGAGGGTTAGGGCGGGTTGAAAGGTCACAATTTCATCAACTTGACTTTGAGTTGTCTTAGAGACATCCAAACAGGTGGAAGGGTTTAGTGTGTAAGAAAAGTCTAGGCTGAAGCTAGAAGGTTCAGAGAGCCTTGGTGTTATAGATGAGATTTCCCAGGGAGAGAATATGAGATAAAAAGAAAAAGGGATATATAAGTAAGCTTCCATGAATTCCAAGGTATAATGGTCTGGTGAAAAGGATGATAAGCCTGGTGCCTCCCTGGTGGCGCAGTGGGTTAAGCAACGCACTATGAAGCAAACCACATCCACTGCAGCACAAGCTCTATCCCTGCCTCCAGCCGGGGAGGGGACCCACATGGCGTAGCAGACCTCTCCTGCTGTGCCTGCTGCTTCCCTCAGCAGTGTGTTTCTGTCGATCTGCCTGTTCTGCATCCTGCTCAGACTTAAAAGGAGAGAAGTATGAAGAAAACTAGTTCCATAAATATGTGTATGGTTTTTCTTGACTCTTTGTATAGTAAAAGGTGTGTGCATAGGGGAAAACAATACAAGTCCAAGCAAAATTGAATTGAAGGATGTTAAGATGAGCAGTTGCTCAAATTTACACAAGGGTAGGAAATTTTTGACTTATGTCTTACCAGAGTGGAAACACCTCATTAAACATCCTGGGAATTCAACAGAGATCACAGAAGGTTATACCTTAGTGGTACAGCTGAAACTTTGTTTAGAGCTAAGACTACTTAGCACATAGCCTACAAAAAAATTAAAACAAGTCTCAACCTAATCCACAAGTCCTAATTTCCTGCCAAATTACACCCACTACTAACTAAAAGGAAGAAAGCAAAATCTAGATCCTCACCAATATAATATTCATAATATACAGTATGTAATAAAAAGTCACTAGAAATATCAAGAAGCAGGGAAAAAACTGACCAACAAATAGAATACAAATCAGTAAACAGATGCAGAGATGACAGACATGATAGGTTAGTATTAAAACACTTGAATAAACTCTACTAAATGTTATTAATATGCTTATATTTAAAACAAAATATGAACAGAAGAGAGAAAAAGAAACAATTTCTAGATTAAAAAAGTACAACATCTGTGATGAAAATTTCACTGGATGGTATTAACAGGATTTGACACTGCAGAAGAAAAAAAAAAACAGTGAATCCTTAGATGTAGCAATAGAAATGATCCAAAATGAAGCACAAATTTTCCAAAAGACCAACAAAATCAACATATCCTAGTGGTCTGTGGGATACCAAGAAGACTAGTAAACAGGTAAGTATTGTCCTAGGAGAAAGGGAGGAACAAAAAAAATATTTTAAGAAATAAAGGTCAAATGTTTCACATTTTGAAGAAAAGGATAAAGTCACAGATTCAAGAATGCAAATGTAGCCCAAGCCAAGCATGACAGGATTTTATAAAACCACACAAAAGCTCATAGTAATCAAAGTGCTGAAAATCAATCATAAAAAGAAAATCTTAAAAGCAGTCAAGGAGGGGGTAGGACAAGGGGGAGAAAGACACATAATATACAGAAGAACATAGACAAGAAGGATCACAGACACTAGTCAGAATCTGCATGAGTCAGAAGAAAATGACACATCTGTAAAGTGCTGAATGAAAACAAAAATATCTGTCAACCTAGAATTCTACATACTCAGTGAAAATAGCTTTCATGAATGAAGGTAAAATGAATTTTTGAGAAAATCAGAGCTTAAAATATTTGTTTTCAGGAGACCTATTTCATCATAAGGAATGTTAAATAAATTTCTTCATTTATATTAAAAAGGATACCAGATAGAAAAAAACAGTGGTGTTCACATTACAAATATGAACAATAAATTATAAAAATTCAAATAAAAGGAGGGGAATGACAATATTGTATGATATGGGGCATATGTAATGGATAAACTAATAAAATGTTATTAAAGATAGATTGTGATGAGTTAAAATTGTAATTTTTAGTGTAACTACTAAAATCACAACTAATGATTTCTTAATAGAGATAAAATAGAATATTAAAAGTTACTCAATTAATCCAAAGGGTCAGAAAAAGGCAAAGAAAATGAACAAAGAATAGACAGTACAAATGAAAAAATAGCAAGATGCTATGGCTAGATCAAAGCACATTGATATGTATATTAAAAGCAAATGATTTAAATACTATAAGCAAATAATTTAAATATTATAATTATGAAGCAGAGATTATTAAATTAGATTTTTAATAAAACCAACCTTAGCTATACAAATCACTTTAATATAATTAAAATATAAGGATATAAAAATACACATCCTGTAAAACTAAATATAAGAAATCTGAAGTGTCTATATTAATACCAAGGATTGATACCAAGTAATTAATAGTAAGTAAATTGAAAATCAGTATGTATATATAAAATTTAAACTATCAACCTACTTGACAGTCATAGAATACTCCAGCTAACTAGAGCAGAATATGTATTAATGCAAGTGCAAATGGGAAATTAACAAAGATAGACTATATTCTGAATCTTAAAACAAGTCTCATAAAATATGTACGGTTTTATATCAGAGAGAGCATGTTCTCTGACCAGAATCAAATAAATCCAAAATGTCCAATTAAAAGGTTGTAAAATAAGGACAAAATTTATTTGCCTTCTATATCCTTAGAGATACATACACCTCTATTGATTTTATTTTATTTTTATGTAATTACAGCTTCATTTGATTAGTAGAAATGATAATATGAATTTTTTATTGTGATAAAACATACATAAAATTTACCTTTCTAAACCTTAACCCTTACTAACCTTGAAATACCCATTGCATTAGTTTTAGGTGTACAATATTATGATTTGGTATGTTTATATTATAAAATTATTACTATAAAAAGTTAACAGTCACCACCCCATACACAATAGCAAATTTCAAAACTTGCTCTTAGCAACTTTCAAATACACAACACAGTATTACAAAATTTAGTAACCATGTTGTACATTCTAACTGGAACACAATGAACATCTTTTCATGTGATTGTTGGACCCAGAAAGGTTTAATCTGACTAATACACTTCACAAATCAACACACAAAGGGTCAGTAAGATTAAATGCTTTGTCTTTACTTGAAATAACAGGTAGCATAAGCAAGGTTAAAATTCAGCCTCACTGAACTCCGTGCTCGTTTACTGACTGTAATTATATTTTTGGATAGTCTTTACTTATTTTGCAAACTCCCACTTCCACTTCTGACAAGCAGCAATTTGCTCTCTATGAACCTGGGTTTTTTAGATTATACATATAAATGAGAGCATATAATATTTGCATTTCTCTGTCTGCTTTATTTCACTTAGTATCATGTCTTCAAAGTTAATCTGCACTGTTACAAATGGTATGATTTCCTTTTCCTGGACGAAATATATATATTATATATATTAACCAAAAATTCTTTATCCATTCATCCAACAGAGACTTAGGTTGTTACCATGTCTTGACTGTTGTAAATAATAATGCAGAGGGAACTCCCCAGTGGCACAAGGGGTTAGTCTCAGTACTATGAAGCTGTCTGCAGCCACTGCAGCACAAGTTTGATCCCAGTCCAGGGAGCTGACCCACATGGCACAGCAGACCTCTCTTGTCTCACCTGCTGCTCCCCTCAGCAGTGTATTTCAGTAGATCTGCCTATTCTGCTCCCCACTGTCTCTGGTAGATAGTCTCACCTCCCTGCACTTCTGGCTTGCACCCCAGTTCTTGTATGCATAAAGAAATAAATATTTGAAAAATAATAATGCAATGAATGTGATGGGTGCAAATACCTTTTCAGATTGTGACTTTTCTTTGTTCAAATACATAATCATTGGATCCAGTGGAATTTCTGGATCATTTATGTTAATTTTAATTTTTCTAAGGAAACTTCATACTGTCTTCCATTATACCTTCATTAACTTACCATCTCAACAAGAGTTCCCTTTACTCCATATTCTTACCAACACTTGTTATTTCTTGTTTATTTCTGTTCTAACAGATGTGAGGTGCTAGAACTTATTGTGATTTGATTTACATTTCTCTCATGATTAGTTATTTTCCTGCATTTGTTAGTCATTATATATATTCTGAGGGAAATGTTTATTCAGTTCTTCCCATTTTAAAATAAGTTTGTTTAGTTTTTGCTATTGCGTTGACTATTGATGATTATACAATAAGTGACTTTTCCCTCTTATTTTAGTTTATGAAATAAAAATGTTTATGATGTTTTATTTGCTATGTGACATATTATGGCATGGAAATTTTAATTCCTACTTTTGTTGAAATACTTCTTTTAGCATTTCAACAATAGTTATGATCTGAAAAAGTACATACACTAAACTTTTGTCCTATTTTATTATATCATGTTTTCTATATATCCTAGAACAGTTTCAGGAAAAGTAAAATACTCATTGACTTATCTATATCTTCCATGTTAATGTGCAATATTTGACTTAACAGTCAAAATCTTTTCATGTATTTTTTTGTTTGTTGACATAATTGTTATTCTTACTCTACAGAAAATTAAGTACAATGGGGCTCTTCAATCAAAACAGATAAGCATCTCTCCCTTAAAAAACTCATTCATGACTCTTTATATGAATTATGTAAGAGTTAAGCATTAAGGTGAAAAGTATGCTTTGCACTCAAATTAGAATTCTGCTACAAGATTTAGCTGCCTTTTCCTTATTAAAGGAGCTGTTAAATTTTAAAAACTGTCTTTGATAAAGAATAGAAAAAGAGCCCTATTATCAAAAACAAAGACATATTAAAGGTAGTATTGAAAATAAATAATTGGCTTTTGTTCATGAATGGCTAAATCTATTTTGTGGTTTGAAAGAGCTAAGAACAGATTGCTTCCCTCAGATTGTTAGCAAAGAAATGTTTTCATCAATTAACATTCTTTGCAAAGAACAGTTTTTCCAGTGCTATTTCTCAAATGGAGTATTATATAAATAGATCTGCCCAAAGGACAAGTCCTGGGCTTTTTTTCTTTAATGCCTTACAGTATACTAATTATGGGATGGCAGTTGAGAATTATGGCAGAAAACAACAAAAAAATCACTTTGCAAATGAAAAATTAAAGAAAAAGTGACCATAGGTAGTTGTTTCTGCTAATTAAATGAAAGGGACACCACCTGCAAATTATGCCAGTCCTCTTCATCATGTTTTTGTTCAATATTTATATTCCAAGAGGAAAGAAGGGAAAGAGCAAGGGTTAGAATGAATACAAATATATTGTAAAATCCCTGAACTATAAGAATATGTCATTGCAGCTATGCCAAGGTATCCCCAACTCAGCTCTACCCTTTCCATTTCCAGATTGTGCTGAAGTGATTACTAGCTTAAATAGCCAATTCAGATGGGTGCAATAATCACCAACATTGAGCAATTTCTATTAGCCAGGCACTAGTCTAAGAGCTTTATCTATTTTGATTCATTTAATACTCACATTAGTTTTGGTAACAGTATAATGTTCCTATTTTGCTGAATTAGAAACTGAGGCCTAAGATCATAGAAGCTGATGAGTGGAGCGATCAGATGAATACTCAGGTATTTGACCTCTCCATTCTCCTTGTCAATGAAAGGAGACTACACTGAGGTGGAGCTCCAAAAACAACACAAACAGTAGAATCTCTATCATGCTTGCTTTTTTTTTTTAGAGTAAACAACTGCTCCCTTGTTTATATCCTAAACGGTGGGAAAAGAAGGCATGATATAAATGGGAGTTAAGGAAGAGGGCAGATCTTCAACACACAAAAAGAATGAAGGCAAAAAGTCTACGCAAAAATTGTTTATGAAAACAGAGGACAGAAAAAGTAATCTTAATGGTGATAGCAAAGTGATGAACATTTTTGGTAAATTTCTTTAAAGGACAACAAAGTCAATGTTGAGAATAATAAGATCATGTAGAACTTCATTTTATACAAAAATTAATCTAAGCCCAGAAAAGAGTTTAGTTTGCCTGATACATTTTACAGAACAACAAGCACAGGTTCAGAGAAAGTAAATGCTTTGTCCAAGACAGAAAGACGTGACATAGGCAAATGCTAGAACTCACCCAGATATCCTGGCTCTGAACTCAGTGCAAAGCAACTACATCAATACAGTTGGTCGGTTTTTAAAACACAGAAGTGGTAGATTTCAACTCAACTTCAAGAAGATAAAAAAATAACTACAGTGTATACATAGTGAATATTATATACACAATACCCGAGTTTATCATTTCCTCAATATTCAAATAATATTGCACAGCATAGGTAAAACACACGTTCAAAAATGCAAAAAGAGGGCCTCCCTGGTGGCGCAAAGGCCTCAGCACTATGAAGCATCCGCAGCCACTGCAGCACGAGTTTGATCCCTGCCTCCGGCCAGGGAGGGACCCACATGGCACAGCAGACCTCTCCTGCCTCGCCCTTGCTCTCCTCAGCAATGTATTTCAGTCGATCTGCCTATTCTGTTCCCCATATGTCACCTCCTCATACCTATGGCCTGTACCCCAATTCTTGTATGCATAAATAAATCTTTAAAAAAAACCAAGAATTTTTCATATAACATATTTTCTTCTAATGTTTTATTCCTGTAACATTTTCTAAACTGACGTTTTAGTTTTGGGAAGTTTAGTCGCACATACATAAAAAGCAAACACAATGAAACACCTAAATTTTATTAATTTCATATTTGTTAGAGAAATCAACAAAGTAGGATGGAAAGAGTCTTATGCTGTAAGTTATATGGCAGGTTTTAATGTTGATTTATTTCTAGCTCTAAAATTCCATCATTTAAAAAATAGTACTTAAAATGAGCATTAAAAACTAGATTGAAAAATATTTGACCAATGTTATAAAATAGCATCTAACATAAAACTACAAGAAAATTATTTGCGGAGGTGGGTGTCAACAAGTTGGTAAAATTAAGCTATCTATGGTATTTCAGAGTATGTGAGTTAATAAAGACATCTATTTCATATTAACAAATAGAAGGATACAAAAAGAAAGGTAGATATAAAGTGAAAATGAGGAGACTTTTTCTGAGATAAACACTTAAATACCAGTCACCTGCATTTATGGTTAGCTATATATACAATGACATGCCCATATTAAGAGTTCAAAAGGTTATATAACTCACATTTTATGTATAAAAGTTAATATTTGTAAGAATGTTGAAGTGTATTAAGTCTCACTTCTATAAATGTGATCCAGACAATGGGAAAATAACTGAGTATTTCAATACCAGAAAGACTTTTCCAAGGCCTTCAACTTATTGAAAACCTAGGATTTTGAAACTGATTTTTCTTTTGACCATTAAAATGCAGTAATTCCATGTGGGTGAAATTTTTTTCTCTTCATAAATTCTCTATAGAATTATTTTGGGCTTTTTTTTTTCTATTGTATTTTTGCCTCACTTCCACATCATTTGGATGTGTCAAAAGAAAAACACTGCTTTAATCACTCAACGTCAATATCACTCAACATCTCTGGCCTCTCAAGTTTGATCACAACGATCAGGGTCCCTGATGATGCTGGAGATTCATATGTAACTTATTAGAGGAAAGTGAGCTAAGTGGTCTTAAGACAAAGCAACAAAATTATTGCTACTACATGGGGGTAGATAAAAAAGGAAGATTGAAAAAAAAAAAGGAAAAGAAGGAAGGAAGAAAAGGAGGTGGGGAGTGGAGGGGAGGAGAAGGGAAGGGGAAGGGAGGGGAAAGAAAGGGAGGGAAGGAGCAACTAAAGCAGTAGGAAAATAATACACATTTTTACCTTAGATTATACTACTAAGACTGAGGTCTCAAAACATTCTCAATCATATACCTCTATTAATAAATGTTTTTCAGCACACAATCTTAAAATTATTTATTATACATTCTTACATAAACTAAATTTATGTAAGTTATAAAACACAAATTTAGAAAAATGTATAAAAAAGGAAATATAAACAGTATTGATTCTTAGAGTATTGAAGATTTTAGGAAATTTTAATGAGATATACAATGGAGAATTCTATCTGACCTTGAAAATCTTGGTCTACTACCTGATCATAATGGGATTCAAAGGTTAAGGTCAGTGTATTCACATACTTGGCATCAGGATTAAAACAGATCATGCAAAAAAGATACAAAATAAGGGAAACTTGTTTTGTGATAAACAAATTTCAATGTCACCCACTGATTATACAAAGGTTGCTGGTGGTCTTTTATTCTAGTAAGTTTTACTTTATATGAATTAGTTTTTCTTGCAAAGTTTTTTTTTTCTTTTCTTTAAGTTTGACAAATGGGATCTAAATTCACTGAAATACAATTTGGACATTTTTTTATCATGTTAGAAAATTGTTCCTAAATTTACTATGTGCTAATATATGAGAGTTTTAATATGATGTTTTTAATACCTAAAAATTCTTTTGTAATAGTTTTATTGAGATCTAATTTATATTCCATAATGATACATACATAAGTGAAAAATGCAATTATGTTTTTTGTTTCTGTATTAAGTTAACATAGGTTTAAAACATTCCATACAATTTAGGGGACTGGCACTAGTGCTAGGACACCTAGCACTCCTAATTCTTTATCCTATGTCATTGGTTCCTTCTTCCACCTCTAGCAACCTCAATTCTGCAGTCAGAGTCCTAGGAGTTGTTTGGGTTTCAGTTTGTCATTTCCTTTGTTTCCCTCCACCCCTCTATGTTCTACAATATGGCTTTTGACTTTTTCTTTTTTCACTTCGCTCAATCTGCTCCAGTTTCATCCACATTGTTGCAAATGGCAAGAATTCATCTTTTTTATAGCTGAGTCATACTCCATCATGTGTAAACACTACATCTTAATCCACTTCTCTGTCTGTGCATTTAGGTTGTTTCTATAACTTGGCTATTGTAAAGAGTGCTACAATGATTACAGGAGTGCATATATCTCTTCAGTTAGTGATTTGTATTCTTCAGGTAGACACCTGAAGTAGTGGAGTTGCTGAATAATTGGTTAGGTTTATTTTTAATATTTTGAGGAAACTTCATAATGTTTTCCATAGGGGTTGAACTAGTCTGCATTCTCATCAATACTGTATGAGCATTATTTTCCTTTACACATTTGCCAACATTTATTATTCTTGTTTTTTTGTACTTGAGCCATTGTCACAGATGTGAGGCATTATCTCATTTTAGTATTGATTTGCATTTCCTTGATTAGTGATATTGAACACTTTTTCATTGACCATCTGTATTTCTTCTTTGAAGGGGTGTATATTTAGCGTTCCTGTCCATTTTTTCCCCGCTTTCATTGTGTTGAGTTATATGCGTTCTTTGTAATCTCAGATATTAACCCCTTGTCAGATGTATGATGCGCAAATATTTTCTCCCATTGAGTAGAGTGTCTTTTTGTTTTAATGGTAATTTCTTTTGCAGTGCAGAAGCTTTTTAGCTTGATGTAGTCCTATTGTGTTTTTTTTTTTGGGGGGGGTCCTTAATGTTGGAGTCAAATCCCCAAAGACATCTCTGCAGTCAATGTCATGGAGTGTTTACTATGTATCACTTTTAATAAGTGCATAATTGTGTAACTATCATCACAGTTCAGTTACTCCTAGAACAACCCATCACCTAAAAAAGTTCTATCATAACAACCTGTATTCAATCTTCTCAATCACAGACCAAGGATATGCTTTCTGTCTCAATGTTCTTTCATTTTTTAGAAGTTTCATATAAATGACAGCACATAAAATATAACATTTTATGGCATGAATTTTTCTTCTTGGCACAATATATTGGACTGTTGTATACGCTATATATGCTGTAGCATGTATCATGATGTTCATTAATTTTATTAATCAATAATATTACATTGTACCACGTTTTATCTAATTGTTACTTGATAGTCATTTGGGTCACTTTCAGTTTTTCCTAATATAAAGAATGCTATTATTACTGTTAAGAAAAAAAAAAACTTTGTGTGGAAATACATTCTTTAAATTTCCATTGAGTACATTTCTAGATATAGAATTGCTGGGTCATATGGTAGGTTTATATTTAAAGAAACTGTTAGTTTTCCGATACGTATATCAATAAACAATTTATGAGAATTCTGCTTTTCCACAAACTTGTCATCACATGATATTGTCAATCGTGTGCTTTATATAATTACGAGTGATTGTGTAGTGGTATTATATTATGACTTTAATATGCATTACCCTAGTGATTAATGATGCTGATTAGGGGCTCCCTGGTGGATAGGGGTTAAGTTTCAGCACTATGGCTGCTATGGCCTGAGTTCTATCCTCAGTCTGGAAAAGAAACTACATGGCATAGCAGACATCTCCATACTCATGCACTGTTCCCCTTAGTGGTGTATTTTAGTAGCTTTGCCTGTTTTGCTCCCCACTCTGTCTCTGGTGAATCCTCTCACACACAAACCCCCTCCTGGTATTTCTGACCGCAGTTCTTCTATGCATAACTAAATCTTTTTAAAAAATGATAGAGTACTATTTCACCTGTTAATAATTACTTGTATAAACATGTGATGTAATATTTACTCAAATATTATGTCCACATTTAAATTGAATTTTCTTCTTAATTTTAAAATTTAGATATTCTTTAAATGTTTTAGATATAAGCCCTTTATTAGATTATGATTCACACATTCCTCAGTCTGTGACTTGTATTTTTCTTCTTAAAGTATTTTGAAGGATAAAACTTTTATTTTATATAAAATTCAATGTATCGAATTCACTTTTATAGTGACTTATGTAAGAAATCTTTGTCTAAAGTAAGGTCACAGAGATTTTGTACTATATTTTCTCCAGGAATCTAATAGCTTTAGTTCTCATAGAAATCTTAAAACTTTAGCTCTTTGATCTATGATGCAGATGTATGTTGGAGAAATGTATGGTATAAGAATATGTGTTCAGGGCCTTCCTGGTGGCACAGGTGAGTTAAGCAACGTGCTATGAAGCAGACCGCAGTCACTGCAGCACAAGTTGATCCCCGCTGCCAGCAGAGGAAGTGACCCACATGGTGCGGCAGACCTCTCCTGCCTTGCCCACTGCTGCCCTTGGCAGTGAGTGTATTTCTGTTGATCTGCCTGTTCTGTTCTCGGCTCTCACTCTGGTGAATCCTCTCACCCCCCACACCTCTGGCCTGTACCCCAGTGCTTGTATGCATAAATAAATAAATCTTTAGAAGAAAAAAAAAAAGAATGTGAGTTCATTATTTTGCAATGGATGTCCAATTATCCTGGCAGCTTTTACTGAAAAGGCATTTTATTTTCCCCTTCTTAACTACCTAGGTATCTTTGTTGAAAATCAGTGGACCATAATGTAAGGATTTATTTCTGTACATTCTTTTCTTTTTTTTTTTTTTTTAAAGATTTATTTATTTATGCATACAAGCACGGGTACAGTTCAGAGGTGTGGGGGGGTGAGAGGATTCACCACAGAGAGCAGGG
>JAGFMF010011870.1:9352958-9387234 GCA_019455555.1 Galemys pyrenaicus
TCTACTGAAAGGTCCTTTAGATGTGTGCCAGGTTTTTGGGCCTTGCTTTGGGCCAATCCTATTTGGCTGGACTTTTACCCTCAAGGAGATGGGTAACTTAGTAACTATATTCTTTGTTCTTTCTTTATTGTACCCTAGTTGTATTAAAATTCCTTTCCATTAAAGGTTTTGTATGTTTATCTTAATGCAGCGAATGGCAGAACCCATTCAGAGAGGGCAAGCTTGAGGGTTCTGAGTGCTCCTCTCCCTGCCCTGTAACATTAGCACTGAATATAACTTCTACACACATGTAACCTTTCCCTCATAGAGAGGTAGAGACAGCTCATAGGAGTCTATGGCAAATAAACTCTACTCTGCTATGAGTCACCTTACTTTTCTACACTGGAACTTTAGTTTTATCTTACACAAATTATCTCCCAAAATTACTATTCAAAATTTTCATTGCTGGAAAGCAAATTCTTTCCTACTGGGCTGGACCTCTGAGGGCAGGTTAGGATTTACATATGCAGAGAATGGGTTAGAGGTGGAGCATAACCAATTCTGAGCAAAACTGTAAAGCTGTAGGGGCCCTTCTGTGGGTCAGTTTATTCTACTGATCTCTTTTACTCATTTGCCACTTACTTCTGTTTTAACATTTCTTTAAAAAAATAAAACCATCCATTAGGGTATCCATTTTCACTGCTCTCAACTTCTCCATAAATATTCAAAAGAATGAAGACAGAAACAGTGTTCTGATACCCCCTGTTCCTTGATGTCTCTGCTTTTTTTTTTTCAGGAATTTACTACTAATCATTATGGCCTAATATGAAAGTAATAAACATTGGGTAATCACAAAGTTTTCACAATCATGAACAGGTTAATTTCTTTCTGAGATGGTAATTGAAAAGTTCCCTTGGACTAGTGTTTTTTACTTTTGTTCTTTAGAAAAGAGTTTACCAAACTTCTTCAGTCTTTATAATCTTGCCCCAAACCCCTCTTCCTACTTACTTCTCAGCAGTTAGAACCACGGAGGTGTGACTAGCAAGTAAAAAATTTCCTCTTTACAAGTAGGTCATTTACATTTATATGGGTCCTCTGAGTGGGAGACAATGGTTTCTACTTTTCACTGGAAATCTGGATTTTGCAATTTGCAAGTAAAGGGCATTTTTGCAGGTGAGAAAGTCACTGGTAAAAAGAATTAGGATTTTGAAGAGAAGGAGCACAGTATTGAGGATCATTTCGGTTGTAACTAAGGATAGAATATTGGCAGAGAAAAACGGAAGTCTCAAGAATTTCCCTTCAGACTGTGTCTTTGTGAAAGGAAAGGTCAATAGATGGAGATGAAGATAGGCTATGAGGAAGATTTTAAAAAGGTGAGGTATTTGTAAGGCATAGGGAAAAAGTGGAGCACATGTCAAATATTAACTGAGAAAATAATAAGGATGAAGCAAAATCTTGGAGGAGGAAGGATAGTAGCACAAATGGAGAATAAGCTTAGATGGGAAGGATATACATCTGTTCTCAGTGAGGAAGTGATAAAGTGTAAAACTTGAGACAGAAGTTAGGAAAGTCAAGTTGAGGAACCTTATGTTAGATACCTCAGGCAAGTGGGAGGCAAGAGCTTGTGCAGAATTGGAAATTCTATGGGGACATGTACATGGGCAGAGCAGAAATAGGTCAGATTTAGGAAAAGTGCCCTGGATAATTTAAGAGGAAAGGAATTTAATCAGTGAAGATCCAGCCAAACCTGGAGCATAAACTTTTGTTGGAACAAAGCAATTTTTTAAACTTGCCCAGAAATGCTTGGTGTATAGAACAAGTTCAAAAGAAAACTTTCAACCTAATATAAGGATTTTTTTTTAAAGTTCAGTGACATTTTAAGAGAACATAATTAATGCAAATTTTAGTAATATTCAAACATGATATACACAATATCAAATCATCAAACATGTGATCTGAGAAAAACTGAAAAAGAAATGATTATTGGAATAAAAATATCAAGTAATTTTTATTCCTTCATTTCATGCTAGCCCAAGGGAAGAAAAAAAATCTTGTTTTTTCTTTTCATTGGGCAAATTTTCCATTCATTTAAAATTAAAATAAAAAAAAATCACTGGTGTCTTGTTAGTCCATTAAAAATGTCGTATTGATAATTTGTATTTTGCCTTTCTATTCTACTATGAACAAACACACACACACAAACCCTCATAAATTGAATGGATGCTCAACCAATTTCCATGATAGCAAAT
The DNA here is from genome assembly GCA_019455555.1 of Galemys pyrenaicus. Taxonomy (NCBI): domain Eukaryota; kingdom Metazoa; phylum Chordata; class Mammalia; order Eulipotyphla; family Talpidae; genus Galemys; species Galemys pyrenaicus. The sequence continues at coordinate 9,355,187 of JAGFMF010011870.1, forward strand.
TATCATGATGCCTGGAGATTTCTTACCAATTCTGATAAAATTTAGGGGGATATCTTCAGCTGTATTGTTCCACAGCTGTAAACTGCGTAGGGTTGTCAACCAAATTAAAATTATACTATAAATTGTGAGAGATGTTTTTCCATTCCATTATATTGTTTTCATGTTAATAATTATTATCTATTTTTGTAATATTCAGCTACATTAAAATAAAAATTGCTAGCAAAACATGTTATTAAACTTAATATTCAGGACAGTAGTTAGACATATGTAGTTTGCATACACATTAATCTGTTTATCTCAACAAAATATTGTGATTTCCACTCAATATGTCCCTCCAATTTAGAGGACAGAAAGCATAGTATTTTCACTGAAAAATAGTATAAATATAGCAAAATCACCAAGAATGAACATACAAATATCAGTAGCTATATAATAATGAAATATAATGCTTAAAAACCAATGTTCATGAAGTCCCATTTTAATAGCCAATATCTAAATATGAAAGTATTTACAAAAACAATTGGTTTTGGCATACTAGCATGACGTATTTTATGTGAAAACAGAAGACTTGTTATTAAAGTTTTTATGTGGACTGATTCTATGCCCCAGTCCCTTACTTTATCAAATTTAGATATAAACTGGGGAATACACAGAAAACAAAATCCATCAACTGTAAATTATTTCCTATACACTCTTGTGTAAAATATTTGGAAAACAAGAAGCATTGTCTCTGTCACCAGTGTTTTTCTTCATCCTGCAGCCTATTAGAGGAAAGACCATGCACCTGTCAAACTCACAGTATAGAATGCACAAATAGATGGTGTTCAGTAAACATTTTACATTGGAGGGTTCAGACGTTTTGTTTTAGGAAGCAGGGAACACACTTATGTTGACCCAATGACATCCGCCATAGAATATATTAGCCTGTTTCTTTACCAAAATATCATACAAAGGAAATCCTCTTTTCCGTAGGGCTAATGTTTGGTCTTTACAAGACCCAAAAATCTGAGGTAACGTCGGTACCAGGGAAGGGGGGAGTGGTTGGGAACAATAAATAGAGTTCAGGTAGATTAATGACATCAGGAGGAAGCAGTGATTTAAGGGATGTAGGGTAAACTCACCTGGAGAAGCTGTATCTGTACACTTGTCAAAGGTCAAAGGGCATGGCCTCAGGGGCTCCCCAGAAGCAGGAAAAGTGAAGAGACTAGTCTCTCTCCTTGAAGAATTCGTTTAGAGGCTCAGCTGTTCCTGTTTTTTGAGCCAGGGACAAGCACTATCATGCACAGGTGGAGTTGACAGGATCGCAAATCAAAAGGTGCCTCCAATTTTAGCTCCAGCGCCCGGGAACCCCCTGGCATTTCTTTCCCTCACCTTCTCAGGCGCCCAAAGCCAGAAACACCTTCATCTTCAGTGCCCACCTCCTTTCGGCCTCTCACTCTTAACAGCATCGGTCTCTATGGCGACCTGAAACCCCAATTTCCATTGGCTCGTTCAATATGCGGGCCAGGCCAATAGAGAGGGCCAGCCTCTTCCTTTGGACCAATGGGGTAGGCGAGGAGCAGGTCCGGAGACGGCGGCGTGCTGACGTTCCCGGGAGCCCGGGGCTGGCTGGGCAGGAGGACTGGCGGCTGGGCGGGCGGCGGCGGCGGCCTCTGGGCAGTAGAGGGGGCTCCGGGGCTGAGTCTATCGACGCCGGCCGCGGAGGCGGCACCATGGGCACGGGGTAGAGGGACAAGTTGGCCACCGCCGCCGCCGGGGGTGGTGGGAGAGCCGCTTCGGGGGAGGGGGCGGGTGGGGGAGGGAGGGGCGGGCTGTCGCTCGGCAGCGGCACTTTTTTAATTTTTTCGGGTGCCGCAGCGGCGACCCCTAGTCGCCGATGTCCCTGATCTCTGGAGCTACGACGGCAGCTGCCTGACCTGGAAAGTAAGTGATCGGGTTGGTGGAAGGGCGCGGGACTCCTGACCACTAGAGCCCCGGCCCTCGCGCCGGAGCCGGGACCTGCTTGGAGAGACTAGGGGCGCGGGTCGGGACGGGGTGGGGAGGTGCAGCGCCTCCCTCCCGTTACTCTGTCCCTACCGCCTGGCTGCCGCCTCGGCTTTCCTGCCCCGCCTCGTGTTCCTGCCCGCACTCGCCTGCCTGTTCCCCTCCCCCCAGCAGGCGCACAAGTTTCACCCTCCATTTGCTTTTCGCGGCTATTACTCTCCCCGGGTCTCCCCTACACGTTGTGCACGACCCCTCCCCATGTTGGCCTTCTAGGATCCACAGACCCCAGCCCCGAACTTGAGCTCCGCGCTGAGCCCTCTTGGAGATCTGCGGAGAGGTTTCTTCGCTCTTACTCGCCTGGCACGCCGCCCCGCGCCCCCGACACCCTGGGGCGCCCGCCTTCCTTAGCACTCGGGGCCGTCTGTGGGTCCCCTCAGCCCCAGATCTTGCATCCTGGCCCCCTCCATTTCTTCCCACGCGCCTGCTACCCACTAGGTCTAGCTTTTGCCCCCCGAGTCTCGCGCTCTTGCAGGTCCTGCCCACCCCACTAGGTCCTGTGAGCCCTCTCTCCTCGCGGCGTATCCTCACGCTCCACCCCTCTCGGTTCCCCAACCCCGAGCTTCCCTGGCTTTCCTCCTGCGCCGCCGCTTCCTCCTCTCCTTGCCAGGAGTTGAAACGGAGCTACGGTCCCCCGCTGGCGGATCGCGTGTCCCTGCCGACTGCGGGGGCTGCGCGACCCTCCCTCCCCTGTCCCCCTACGGGGGAAGCGAGAGGGCCAGCGGCGGGGCCGGGATTTGGCTTCGTGTTGGCTGAGTGCGACAAACAGCGAGCGCGGGCAGTGGAGGCGCGGCGGCTGCTCTGGCCGCTCGGGGCGCAGCAGTAGGCAGGTGTGTGTGTCCGGGAGGGGGTGGGGGGACGGGACGCGCGCAGCGGGCTCCTGGGCTGGCGACAGATTGTGCTGGAATGAAAGGAATGCACCAGGGGCAGAGTCCACCCGGCCTGCCCCTGCACTAGCGTCTTCCCGGCCCAGCTTTCACCACCGAGCCAGAGGTCATCGGAGCATCTTCGGAGCTGGTGAGCCTTGCTCCCCTCCTCTCCTCCGCTTGCCTCTCTCCATGCTGCGGAGAGGGCAGCAGAGGGAAAGCGCGGCAGTTCTGATGGGTTTCGGCTAGCCTTTCGTTTGGATTTTGCTGCATTGGTTTCCAGGACCGGGAATTTGGGGGTGATGGCGGTGTAGCCAAGGTTATTGATCATTGCACAAGGTTCTTGCCAAGTTTGGTTCGCAAGGTTTAAATAGTGCCTGGTTTTTAGGAGGGTTTACTGAAAACCTGCAGGAAAGGGTGCAGAAGGTACTTTGAGTCATGAGCTTGAAGCCAGTATATTTTAGCTCTATCAAAAAATGTCTGTTAATGCTCCTAGACGGAGATGTTTCTTGTGCAAGAGATCTTGAATGCATCACTTTGCTGTCATAAGACTTGTAATTTTTTCTCGTCATACTGGACTGTGTTAAGACCTCTTATAATACATAATGAATAGAAACAGAGAAGCAGTGTTTGGTCAGTGATGGGACTGATAGAACTGTCTGGTACAGTTAAATTCGGGGCGTGTCAGTTAACACCGGAATATCACAGTCATGTATATTTCAAGATTTATTAGCTGAGGATGTAGTTTTTTCTCATTTTGTTACTGAGTTTGATTGAAAAATCAAAGTCCTACAACTTTTGAAGAATGACATCTATTTATGTGTTAAGTCATTAATAATAGCTATCATTTTGAGTCATGTTTTATTATTTTTAGTGGAGAAAAGTAAATTTTTGACAGAATGTTCTTCTCTAGACTTGGGCTTAAATTCTTTTATTTCAAAAGGAAAAGTCGAAGAATGTTTTTCCTTTTGAATGCAGCATGGTGCAATAGAAGTATGTACATTTCTGGTGCCTGTGAAACAGTTATGGAAAATGGAAACATAGAAATGAAACCAAGTGATGTTGAAAATAAGTGTTTCTGGATGCGGAAAACAGACTATATCTGCTTTTATTGACAGTTTGCTTTGGAGGTTGAGCTTATTATCATTCTTTCCACACTTTTTTACTTTGTATCAGATACAGGAAAAATACTAAGTTGACTGCCCTGTTGTCTGCTTTGTATGATGAAAAGCTTTGCAAAGTGTGAAATTAGCCCTTTTTACTTAAGGACTCAATAGAAGGAAATATAGGAGGGGGAAAAAACTTTGAACTGGGGAGGATTATATCTTTTGCCACATTATTTTTCAGATATGTCTATAATTTATGGACCTATTTTCAGATATGTCTATGATCTGTGGACCTAAGTCAGAAATTTGAGTCTAGAGTTAGTAACACTGTGTCAGATATTGGGTGGTATTTGTAGATGCCAACATGGAACTTATTATATAACAATCTGATATTACAGCAGAGTTTAACATGTGCTTATTTGACTTGATGTGAAAATTCAAAAGTAAAAATGCATGCTTCTCTGCTACATTTGAAAATGAAATACATTGTTCAGTATAGAAAATGTGTATACATGATTGATGGTGCTAATAGTTTTAACTTCATGTAATGGTAGGCTTTCGGTTAAAAATATTTTCTATTTGTTGTAGATATTTGAAAAGAAAAAGGCTTAAGCTGGTGATCATTCATGATAGAAAATAACATAATCTATGTTTTGCCCAAAGTACATTCCCTCTCAAACCCCCACTATTATATAAGGAAAAGGTATTTCAATTACATGTCTTGTATCTTTAATGAAGATACTTTGGAGAAATAAGTGTCCAGTTATAGTAATTCCTATCTACACTGATTTTGTAGAGTGAAGGGGAGTAGGATCCTGATGTAAAGCATGGGAGAAGGTAAGAAGAAACTAGATCTGGCATTCATTTTTGTATGCATTTATATACATATTATATACATTTAAATACATATACTTTTTATATGTTACATATATAAGGATGTTATATATTTGGATGTTGTATATTTATGCATGTTACATGTGTTAATGGCTATTTGCAAGTTGAATAAGCTAAATGTAATTATTTCAATAGTTCTCATGTAATTTGAACTTAAAGCAATTACTACCAAATTCAGTTTAATAAAACCTTGGAAATTTTGTGACCTTAGTATTTAGATTTAACCCTCTATTAACTCAGAATTGCTATTGTCTTTATTTTCTGAGTTATAAAATAGGAAAAGTGACTTAATTTAATGTTTTGGAATTGACTTAGTTTTTAAAAATCCAGTTATTTTCAGTTTTTACACCAAATGATTTCCATGCTTTTGACCAGTGATCAGTTTAAATAAAGACTTAATACTGTGGGAAACACCAATTATTTGGTAAGTCAATAGCTCATCTATGTTTGGCTTTGAAATATTAAAATATTTTGAGAATGCTCTATAATCTTAGCATTCTCTCTACTTCAATCAAAGATAAATCTATATATACTTCTAAAGAGGACATTTTACCTTCATTCTTAACTGGAAGGTAAATTAGAGGTTATTCTAGGGCATAAACATCCATGAAATTTTATGTGAATTTTGGATGTTGCTTCTAGACCTTTGCTGTATTGGGAGGTAATTACTTTAGTGTGTTAAATGTCTTGTAGTGTCTTTCCTGCACTGAAGAGGGGAGAATCTGAAACACAACACAAGTGGACTAGATATGTTTGGAAACTTAAGTGCCGTTTCATGCCCAAACTGTAATGATAAAAGCTGCAGAGAGAGGAAGTAAAACTTTAAGCCTATCTGAATGTGAGGCTTCATACACTGGTAGTAAACCATTGTAGAAGCAAGCAGGTCAGTTTGAGTACCAGCAGAGATAAGAACTGACTCCTTTACACTTAGGGGATCAGACCCTAAGTCACAAAGAGCAATAATTCACGTGCTTTTAGTTTCATTTGAGAAGTTGTATGATATTGGGATGTTTCTCGCGTTGTCACTCTAATAATTCAGTGGAATTATCTTTACTCTTTTGGAGCTATGTTAACTATAACTAAATTGTGGTTATTACATGATGGTGCTTTTCAGTTAAACACCGAAATACTATAGACAATCTGTTTGCCATTATTTAAGTTGTTTTGCTTTTTATAATTTGAATTTGCTTTTATTTGGGATTCTGTTGCTGATTGTTTCGTATTCATTGCCATGATAGTATCACTTATTATAATTCATGATTCATTGTAGATAATAAATGTCATTGGGTATTGGAAAATAAATTTTTATTACTATAAAATGTGTAAATTAAAATATGGAAGTGTTTGTTTACTTTAAGTCAAATAAAGCATTTTTCACTAACCAAATAGCACCTGATGATTGGGTAGATGCCTGTCCCTCTAGGGAAACATTTTATCAAAAAGACTTATGAAGTCCAGAACTCACAAGTAAAAGGCCAAGAGGGAGGGAGCTTGGAGAATCCCTTTTATTGAACCATCAAGGCATTTTTTTACTTCTGTAGTTATCTTATATATTAAAATAAATTTAGTAAGTTGCAACTATTCTTTTCTTCCCTAATCTCAAGCCATCTCCTGCCCTCACAAAACACACACCACTAGCTCTAGCAGCACCACCATTAGTGCATGGAGAGGCAGAAACTCATATAGAATGTGAAATTGGTGCCTAATGTTCCAGGATTAATTTAGAGTAGATAGCAATTTGTCATAAAAATGATATAATGAAAGTTAGTAAAATGTACAGTTGAAGAGGAATATTAGGATTCTATACAGACTTTTGAGGCCTGACCTGAAATTTGGAATACAAGGTTTTTTGCTTGTTTGTTACAAATAGATTTAAAACTGGGTGGTGTCTAATATTCAGGTCCACCATAAGCTCTCAAATTGGAGATAAGAGATGGTGAAAAGCACCCTAAATCAGAAATTAGGAGATCTACCACCAAACTCTCTAACCTCAAAAAAGCCATTTAACATTTGGGTTATTCTTCCTCCTTTTAAAAAATAGGGTTTAGATTGCCTGAAATCTTCTACTTTCAGTTCAAGGTTCCCAGAATCTTTAGTGTCCTTCTTTAAAGAAGAAAAATAAGATTTCCTAAAAAATCTTGATTCCTCTTCTATCCCAAATGATAATCAGAAGAAAGTTGTTCTTTTTTGAGATTTTTTTTTTAAAGATTTATTTATTTATGTATACAAGAGCTGGGGTACAGGCCAGAGTCATGGAGGTGAGAGGATTCACCAAAGACTGAGCGGGTTGCAGAACAGGCTGACTGACTGAAACACGCTGCTGAGGGGAGCAGTGGGCACAGCAGGAGAGGTCTGCTGGTGCCATGTGGGTCCCCTCTCTGGCCAGTGGCAGGGATCGAACTCCTGCTGTAGTGGGTGCTGTTTGCTTCATAGTGCGTTGCTCAACCCGCTGCACCACCAGACATGCCCCTTTTTTGAGATTTTTAACTCTTCTTCATGTTCATCTTAGTAGCTTTTTTAAACAAAAAAGCTTTTATTTTTAGCTTTTTTTTTTTTTTTTGGAAAATGAGGGAAAGAATGAAAACTTAAAATGTTTTCAAGATCTTCCTGTCTACTCCACCCCTATCTAAGATTACCATACTAGTTTTGACCAGAGAAAGTCTTTGATATCCCATCTTCACATTGAACAGAGCCCATGAGGAATGTCATAAAGGCCATTTAGTGTTGAGGTTAGCAGCCAGCCTATCCTAGATCAGTACTGGAACTTCCCTATGCTAGGTATGTAACTTGGTAAATTATGTAATCTCTCTGGAATTAATTTTGCTCATTTGTAAAATATGTCAAAAGTATGCATCTCATTTGTTGTAAGGACTAATACAAATAAAGTATGTACAACAGAGCCTAGCTCAGGGCTAGTCCGCTTTTGCATTTAAGTTATTTTAGTCTGAAACGGTGATACTTTATTTTTTTTTAAAGTTTTATTTATTCATACAAGAGCTGGGGTACAGGCCAGAAGTGCAGGGAGTGAGAGGATCCACCAGAGACAGAGTGGGGAGCAGAATAGGCAGATGGGCTGAAATACACTGCTGAAGGGAGCAGTGGGCGGAGCAGGAGAGGTCTGCTGTGCCATGTGGGTCACCTCTCTGGTAGGCAGCAGGGATCGAACTCATGCTACAATGGCTGCAGTGGCTTGATAGTGAGTTTCTTAACCCATTGTGCCACCAGGGGAGGGCCCTGGAACTGTGATACTTTATAATGTTTTCTGTACCACCTTTCATATGCCAGGTTAAGTTAGTAGCTTGTTTTCTGTGATTTCAATAATGTGAATTTAAACAGGGTATTTCAAGGAAGAAATAAACTACCAATGTCAAATATGTGCTTGATGGCAAGAGGTTTCCTGTATGGAAAAGAATGTAGTGAAATAAATAAGCATCTTGGGGAACTTAAAGCTTTTTTAGGTAAGTAGTATTTAAGAGGCACACAAATGCCACTAACAACATATAGCAGGTTTGGTTAGATACACCTTAATAAATGTTAAGTTTAAAAGGTGAAGACTGATGGTTTTATAATGTAGGAGCTGTAAGCAGAAACACAATGTGTAAAATGTAGGTTTTTAAATATACATACAACTATTGTACTTCTAATTCTAAGTAGTAGTCATTTTGTACAATGTCTTTGCTAAGTCAATACATGAAGAAAATTTTATTGTTAATTATAGGTGAAATGAAGCTTGTAAATTATCTCTTTAAGCTGTTTTCAGACTGAAATTAATCACTTTTGAAGTTGACAGGAGACTCAAAGCAAGAAGTACTAGAAGAGAAGTTCGAAAGATACTTGATATGAAACAACTGACTGAGGTTTAATAGCTGTCAGGAGTGTCTAGTTCTAGTTCTGACTGTACTATTAAGCATGTGTGTTTCCCATGAGCAAGTCATTTAGGTCCTTTGGGCTCTAATTTTCTCACCTATAAACAAGGGGTTAAGACCTGATGCTCCCTAGTATCCTTCTAAAGCAGTACTTGTAGCTCATGATTCTTAGAACATCAATCAGGCATTCTCATTCTCTTACATTTTTTTTTCCTTTACAGAAATGTACTGGTTTTTCCTAAAATTTATTACAATTTACCCTCTGGGATAAAGGGAGAAAATAGAAGTTGTATATCTGAAATGCTTAGCTCCAGAAAATATGTGTTGTAGCCAAATAAGTATGCAACCTCACTGACTGAGTCAGTGGCTACCTCTTGAATTCATTTGTAACAACCAGGAGATTTCTGGTTGAGCCCAAATTTTCTAAAACTTGGGTAGAAATAGAAGGAAATTTATGTGATGGTTAGAGGGGACTAGACTTGTTAAAATGAAAAAGATCCATTTAACATTTCTTTTGGTTTGACTTGTCCTCAAAGTTTTAATTTGTCCTCAAGGAAATCAAACATTTGTTCTTCTGAAAACATTCTGCTTTTCCATTAGTACTTTATGTTCATAAGAATTCACAGATCCACATCTCATTATAGAATATAGACAATTTTCATTTTTCTAATTTTTGTGTATAGACAATTTACCAGTGCTCAGAAATTGTGCATTTCAGAAGGATGATTTTTTAAAAAATTTTATTTTTTAAAAAATATTTATTTATGCATACAAGAGCTGGGGGGAGGTGGTGAGAGGATTCATCAGAGACAGAGTAGGGAGCAAAACAGGCAGACTGACTGAAATATACTGCTGAGGGGAGCAGTGGGCCACACAGGAGCGGTCTGCTGTGCCATGTAGGTTAGCTCCTTACCTCCCTAGCAGGGGATCAACTTTGCTTCAGTGGCTGTGGATTGCTTCTTGGTGCTGACACTTAACCCCTTGTGCCACAAGGGAGGCCCCAGGATGACATTTTTTAAAACTTGGTTTTGTATTCTGTTTTAAAATAAAAACAATTTAAAAATCCAGTGAGGAGAGTTTCTCCTAAGTTCCTGCTCTCCCCTACAAAGGGAAAAAAAATACCCCTCTCTTCCGAATGTATACAAATAATAGTTTAAAAATGTTGAAACTGGCTGTTTCCTTTTGCTAGTGCAATAAGTACATTATTTTCAAAAAGGAGAATCAGTTATTCTACTAATGTATGTACTATTAATGAATTCTCAGCGACACGATCACAGTAAACACTCGAACAGGCTCTTCAGCTTCCATACCTTCATGAGAACTGTAAACACTCATGTGAAATGGAAACCAGTAATAGTCACTTGCAGTGAAGTGCATCATGTTTTCTGACACCTGTACTCTGGATTGAATGGGGAACAAGGACTGATCTAGTTAGAAGTAGTTTCTCATTGAGTACTATAGTAATAAGGGTCCAACCAAGGGAACTGAACACATTTAGTGCTTCAGGTATTTATTAGAGTTCTACTGTGTATGAAGTATTGTGTTTTTGATACCTCTTATTTAAAAAGATCCATACTTTATTTTACTTCCTTTCAATCAATATTCATTAGTTCCCTCCTCTTCTTGGTATCAGATTCTTTATTAGGTCATGGCCAATAAGATGATTGCCCCCAGGGAGTCTTAGAGTCTGTTGGATTCAGTACTGCAAGTTTCCATCTTTGAAGAATCCTTGATTATATTCTTTTTGGAAAAGATAAGACACATGAGCTGGAAAGAATTGTACTAAAAACCTTTATTATATAAGTAAACATGCAAAAAGTATGTTGGGATTGTTAAGAATGAGCTATAAAATGACTTTGTCTTAACTAAGTTTTAGCTAAACTTACTCAGTCGGTGTGTTTTACTTGATAGACTACTAGGTAGAACTTTGCGTTAACCACTGTTAGTCATGTTCTTTGGAAAAGTCTGCATTTGTGAAAAGGTGCTTTCTACTAATAAGATCGTGATTTCAGAAAAGGTTTTAATGATTATTTTGATCGTAATTCTTGAAAACTTTACCACATAGCCTATGTAAAATAATTGATTATAATGAAAACACATTATTTATGGAGAACCATAGTTTTTGGTTTTAGGACTTGCCATTTTAAGTTCTTCTTTTCATTTTCATACAGCAGTACATTGGTTTATTGTGTTTTGTACTTTTCTTTATTCTTTATGCAATTTATGTGCTTTTGTAACTTCAAACTTACCCCTTATTGAAAAATAATTCCCTTCCATTGTTATGAATAAACAGAAGGATGTTTTGAAAATCTCTTGTGATATCTGTTAGAATAAATGATTTCATTGAATCTTACCTTGAAACTCAAACTGTTACACTGATGGGAATTTTCCATTTATTGTCCATTTGTCAATGACTCAATAAGCAGTAGTCAGTTTTTTAAAAAAGCACCGAAAAGGAACCTGAAAACTCAATTGGACTTTCACAAGAACTTTTATTTTCATACCCATAAACAACTCAGCTTTAAATGTCTAATTCATACCATCAGCAGATGGAAAACATTTGTCAGTCTGGAGTCTTTGGACAATGTTTTGGCAGTAATCAATCTTCTAAAATATTGCTTGTGAATCACTTGTTCATACTCTGATAAGCATCAGTCCATATATACACCATCCTAAGATGTAACTGGAGTGTTTCAGTTCTGTTTTCCCATCTTCTTCCTTCTTTTATGAGCTACTGACAGCAGGAACTTTCTTTTTTTGCATGATTTCATCTTGATGTCTGATCTTCCTAGATAACTTGAATGAATGAATTTTGAATTTCAGTCTTAGAATACCTTCACCTACTACTCTTGGGATAACCTTTTCTAACAGTCCTCTGTCCTTTAGTAAACTTCCCTTTTAAACTTGTTTTAGAACCTCAAAACCATTGACCATATATGCTTCACTGGCAAAAATGAATTCTGATTTATAAATATTACCTTTGTAATACTGCCTTCTAGTTAATTCATTATATCACATTTCTTACAAAAAATAGTAAAAGCCTTTAAACAGATTGATTCATGTTCATTTTTACCTTAATTTTCTAGAATATAACTCTGGTGAGATGAATTTACATAGTGCTTTTTCTCAAAGTATTAATATGCTGCCATGAATCAATAAGACCAGCTTTTTTAGGATTTGCAGAATAACATCGAGCAAGCATTTTGTGTCCTACCTTTTATGAATTAGTTAATATCTTTGCATAGCCACTTGATGAATTGAGGTTGAACTATGTATTTTTAAATACCTGAAATTCTTCAACAGAAAATGTTACTAATTAGTATGTATTATGTTGAATAAACATAAAAGTTATAAAACTAGAAATTTCTTATCTTATTTTGACTGAATTGGCATAACAAACTACTGTTTGGATTTAATAGTATAGTTAGAAGTACTCTTAAGGTCAAATAATCACTGCAATACAATTTAAATTTTAAAAGTAAGCTCTTTATATTGAGGTGATTATGAAGTCACGTGAGTAATAAGAATACAGAGAGGTCCCATGTACCCTTTACCCAGGTTCCACCAATAGTAACATTGTGCAGGACTATAATACAGTATCACACAGAGGGTTTTGACCTTGATACAGTCAAAATAGAGGAAATTTCTATCACCACTACGGTCTCCAGTTTTTTATAGCCACAGCCCCACTTCTTTCCCACCTCTTTCCTCAATTTCTGACAACCACTTTTAGTTCTCCATCTATATAATTTTGGCATTTTACTAGTATTACATACATGGAATCATACAGTATGTAACTTTGGATTTTTTTTTTTCACTCAGTATACTTCTTTAGAGATTCAGCTAGATGATTACATATATCAATAACCTCGTTTTATTGCTGAGTAGTATTCCATAAGATGGATGTACCACAGAATAAATACTTACCTGTTGAAGGACATCTGGGTTATTTTCAATTTATGGTTATTGCAAATAGAGCTGCTATAAATATCTGTATAGGTTTTTGTGTTAATATAAGTTTACAGTTCTCTGGGGGAAATGCCTAAGAATGTAACGGCTGAGTTAAATTATAAAATTTTAAAGCTTTATAAACTTAAACATTGAGTCACATAATCCATAGCAATTTAAAAGTTAGATTTATAGCTTTAGTAAGTTACAAAAACTTGTCTATAAATCACGTTTTTTTTGTCTCTTGCTACTAAGTGTTTTTGATGAATTCTACTTCCTGTGACTTTACCTCATTTTTAGCAAAACCTTGTCATTGATTTTAAGTGGAAATCATGAAGTGACTTTGTCTCTTGATTTCAAGGTTTTCCTGTTTCTGTAATATATTGTTTTGTTTTAGATAGTAGGTATATTTCATTTCCAAAATGTACTTTATTTTCAAATGTTATTGTTCATGTTAGCTCTTTCAGAATTTCACATTTATATACAAATAAACATAGGTAATATGTTTGAAAATTAAATGTTTACCACAGTAACAGGTAGAGGCATGTAAAATGAAGCCAATATCCCTGTATATGATTGGACTTGGTCCATCTGGTTGAAGTCCATAGCATACCTTCTAAAGCTGATGACTCTTTTCTAAAAGAAAATACATTTTAGACATTACTGGTTTTTTGTCATTTTCCCCTTCACATCCCCTCAGCCCCGTTTTTGCATGCATTATTATTGTATAAACATTCTGCAAGAGAAAATGTTGAAGTTCTGTCTAGCCTAAGTAAAACCTTCATGATTGATAGCTTGATTAGTTTTTATTAACATCTTTCTAACCTTGGATGTCAGACATGTCTCTTCACATAGTTTAAAATATTGCCATATTATTTAATTAGTTTTATATTTTTCCTGTATGGCTTATATTTATTCTAATACTCTTATCAGTGCTTTTAATGTACATATCTTCTGAAATCAAAGCTGAGAAGACAATTGTTTATTATTATTCCAAAAATACAGCTGTACAGTTACCTTCAGCACTGTGCTTTCAGTGATTTGATCCTTTCTGAATATTTGAATGATATAATTTCAGCTCTCTTTAATTTCACAGGAATAAGATTTCGTCAAAAAACTGTATCTTTCCTGAAGACTTGAGTGTGGATAGATGTTGTGCCCTTCTCTGCCTGATGAGCCTGTTTTTTTTCTCTTTCAAGGTCTAATTCAGTGATCCTTCTTAGTGCATCCTTCCTTGCCTTTTTCTCTGCAGATTTAACCTTTCCAAACATGCTTCTTGGCGCTTCGCATATAACTGTACTATGAATCTGTATCACATTATGTTCTAGTGTCAGTCCTGCTCAGGGTAGGCTTTACACAGCCATCATTATAGTTCTCTCACCTAGCAGAGTGCCCTGACATACAGTAAGCACCAGAACCTGCCTTTGAGTGAATGAATGGTTAAATTTTTGTTCTCAACCTTCTTTCCTTTATGCCTTCAGTGAGTCTCATCATTTACCTTACAGAATCACTTCAAATTCCTTAGTTATTTAAACCCTTCACAATCAAACTAATTAATCTTATATCTTCCACAGCAGAACTAGTCTCACTATTTATTCCTTGCCTTCTGAACTCTGTGTTTAGATCTTCACAATCTCCCAAAACCTAATTGAAATCCTTCCTTGTTGCTATGACCTTTTCAGACTACTCTGGTTGAAAGGTCATCTCTTCTTTGCCAAGTGTCTTATTCTCTGACTTTCAATGATAAAACCTCACAGTGATTTTTGTATTGTTGTATTGGACTGTTAATTTTGTTGGTTAACTTTTCTCTCATCTCTTCACACCAAGTGTAGATTATAGAATCTCAGAGAAAGTATTCTGAGCTTAAAAGTTTTCTCTCTTAAATGACACATTTTAAGTAGAGGTCACTCAGGAAGGAAGTAGAGGTTGTATCTAATGGTGATTGTGGAGGACAAATATAAATTCAGTCCTTTAATTCAGGCACACTGAAAGAAATCATTTTCTTATTTGTCCTTTCATTAATAATCATTTGTTAAGCATCTACTGTCTGCTTATATTTGATATATATCATTTAGATATTTTGGAGACCTCATTTACCAAATAAAGCTACATTGAAATGGAATTTTACTGGTTTTCTTTAATGATCCCATTTGTGAAATAAGTTGTATTCAGTGGCGTTTTGTTTCTCTAGGTCGTTTATTTTTATATAGTACTGTCCTATATTGAAAGAACTGAAAATTTATGCTGAAAAAACACTTGAAATTTGATATCTTGAATTTTTTGTTTTAACAATGAAAAATTTCATTTCTGAAGTTGCAGAGTTGTTATATCCAATATGGTAGCCACTCATCACATGGGCTTTTTAAACTTTTAAGCTAAAAATTCAGTTCCATATATATTAGCTATCTTTTAAATTTTGAGTAATCAGATACAGAACATTTCTTCCATTGCAGAACGTTCTTCTCTAACTGGTATAAAAAGTAGCTGGAACCAGTCATAAATAACATGGGATAATAAAGCAAAAAGAATATATCTTTATAGTTTCCAAAGCATATGTTAAATCATTTAATCCTACCAACAGCTATGTAAAATGGGTAGCTTGCTACCTTCATTTCACTAACAAAGAAATAGTAAGTAAGAATGACAGTGAATGATAAAAATGTCAGTAATTTTTAAAGGTTTATTTAAATTTTTGTTTGTGGGAACTCCCTGGTGGCCCAAGGGGTTGAGCACCGCACTGTGGGCTTCCACAGCCACTGCAGCTCAAGTTTGATCCCCAGCCAGGGAGGAGACCCACATAACACAGCAGACCTCTCCTGCCTTGCCTGTTGCTTCCCTTTGCAATGTATTTCAGTACATCTGCCTGTTCTGCTCCCCACTCTGTCTCTGGTGAATCCTCTTACCCCTGCCCCGGGCCTCTGGCCTGTACCCCAGCTCTTGTATGGTAAATAAATAAAATCTAAAAAATAAATACATTTTGTTTGTGGGTTTTTTTTAATATGGAAACAAAATAGTTGCTATTTAGTAGTTAGTAAAATTTGATCTACAACAGTGTGTGATTTTTGACTTTATTTTAGATCTCATCAAGTTAAATTTCTGTTGGATTCATCTTCTGAAATTTTCAGTAGAATTCAGTGAATTCTGGTTAATAACTATCTGAGGTTCAGTGCTAGCTGTGGATAAGAAATGAATGTGACCTGATACCTTTGTTTGTGTTCTGTACTAAGGACATTAGAAGTGCTATTATGGTTCAAAGTGAGACTCAGAGATCCCAGAAATGTCATTACTGATAGTTGAAAGGCTTGATTGTATTACTCTGTGTAGTAACTTCAAGTCAGTCAGAAGCTTTTACTTTCCTCCTTTCTGTATTTGTGCTGAGACCTTTTGGAGAAACAAAGGTATAAAAAGCACCACTGTCCTCAGGAAGTTTGTACTAAGGCCATCTGATGATTTGGGGGATAAAAGAAGGAAAATAATTGTACTGAACATCTTTGTAGTTTTGCTTTGCAAATAAAAATGAAGACTTCCTGGGACGTACGAATTTGGGTATACAGAGTAAGTTGATTCACATGAGAAGTATAACTCATTTAGTATCTAGGTTATCACCTTGTTTCATAATCATGGGAAAATATTTTTTCTTTTAATGCTGACACAGATTTGTCTGATTTAAAATTTTGTCTAAGTTCAAGGCAAAAAAAAATGCTGAGCTACAATTGTAGTTGCTTTAATTGGATTTTTTTTATGTTTTATGTTTTCAGCACTTAACATGTAACAGGAATCTATACTCTAGCCTATAGTCTTGTTTTTGACTGTCTTTAACACATCATGCCATTCACAGATCCAATGCATCTGTGTGTGGGGGACACTATGGAGCACAAGTTACTATGGTGGAGGACTGTGGGAAGGATCTTATACTGTCAAAACATTAACAAGAATGTAAAATAATGGTACTTCATTTAAAAAAGAAACAGCACAGGAGACATTGCGTCATTGATCCTCATTAAAAAAAAAGTATATGGGCTGTAAGTAATGTACAGTTCTCACTCCCTATCTCAGTTTCTTTGTAGGGACATTAAAACTGAAAGTGAGTCTGAAGATAATTTTTCATTGAACTTTTTAAAATTCATTTTAATTTTCAGTTTCGTACTTTGCTTCTTAAAGGTTTTTGGAGGACAGAAGGCTGAGAAAGAATATGTTTTCACTATGTCTTCTAGAAACCATTTGATAAAATATATTTAAGTTTTGGCTGTCTATTGAATGAGAATGAATAATTTAAATATGTTTAATACTTCAGTAATCAAAAGTGTTTTAAATGCCTTTGTTAGGTTAAATTTGGTATCTAAAATGGAATTACTTTTCAAAGACTAGTTCATTCTCTTTGAAATAGTATTTAGTTTAATAAATGGGAGCTAATGGAAGAAATTATCCTGATTTTATAGCTATGAATAAGATTAAAGAAATATTAAAGCAAGCATTCATTGATAGTTTGGTTAGATGCTACTGTATATGTCAAATCCACTAGAAGAAGAGATGAATCTTACTTCCAGCATGTCTTCTCTCATATGTGTGATGAGCTGCTATTACTTCAGTGATGTGCACATTTGAAATACACACAATTCTTTGTGTCAGCACTTGAAGGTTTTTTTTTTGGACAATGAGCAAAATGTTAGACATTTCAGTTGAATAGCTCCCATGATCCAGAAAATAGGAACAGACAATTTAATTGTTCTTGACAGTAAAAATTAAATCTGATTCCAAATTTAATCCAGGAATCTATTCATATAGGGTTTTCCCCCTATTTTAAACAAAAACTGAGCATATAGATCTCAGCAGCTACATTAATGTAGCATTCAGAAGAAAATTCCTGCTATGTGATTTATAACTACTCCTTACTCCTTGATTATCATTAATCCTGTTCTTTGACTTTGCTCATTCCGTCCATAACCATGCTCAAATCTTTGTCTTTAAAAACGTTCTGCCATCAAAATCCCATGATGGGCCATGATTCTCTCTTTTATGTCCAAGGCCCTGAAAAATTGCCCTTCCTTGAGCAATTTAAGGCTATGCTTCATAGTAGAGATAGGAGAGAAGAATACAGGAAAGATTTTATGTGGGAGGTGGTCTCTGAGCTCTGGTCAGTGTTATATGTTAGCATCTGGAGAGGTCCATGTAGAAGACAGCAAGTGTGAATTTAGGTCACCTGTCTGTGACCTAAAGTGTCTATATTTTCTTGTTTGCCATCATATAACCTTTAACTAGTTATTAAAATTCTAGTTTATTCTTACCAGCTTTCAACAACTTTTGCCCAGCCAGGTAAAGCACACCCCTTTTTGGAGGTGTCTCTCCAAAAATTTCAGGTTACTTGGTTGTTCTGAGGGTTAAGCTCTGATGGGTTGAGAACAATTGTAAATTACAGATTGTTTGGTATTTTTGTTGCTGTCATTACAGTAAGAGCTCTGCTCTTTCTTCCTTTCTCCTGGAACAAGTGTTGTATACTTTAATAGCTTCCTTGAAGAAGTTCAGGAATTTCTTCACACTGGAAATGCCAAAAACCTCTAACCCCACTTTTATAATGTTTAGTTGAAGCTTTATTCTTTGACAACCTGTCTAGATTCTGTGTCCCCTCATGTGTCATTATGAAAATGGCTATTCCTTTTTTTAATCTTCAGCTCCTGTCACACTGTCTTGCTTAATCTGGTTGCTCAGTGTTTGTATACTGTGTAGTTTGCAATTTAAGGTAGGACATTTTTTCTGACTGTACTTCCATGATGGTAGTCTTATTCTGTCTCTGCCTTGCTCACATCTTGTGATATTCATAGTGTAACAGGGTGGTCCCTAGGAATACTGGACGTTCCAGGATCTTGGTCCCACCCTAAGTAGGGTGGAGCTGAGCAGGGATAAGAAGATGCTGGAGAAAGGAGATTGAGGAAGACAGAAGGAAGGGAGGAAGAAGGAAGAAGGATGGAGAGCATCAAGAAGACATGGGGAAGGCACCTGGAGCAGAGGGACATGTGAAGAAACTGCACTTACTTCTTGGTCTTGGACTGGTTAGAACAGATGTGGGTGAGAGACCCGTGGGGAGCTTAACAATGTCAGCTTTCATCTTGATTTTGATTTTGCTCTTTTGCACCCTATTCTATGTGTCTCCACTGAAAGGTCCTTTAGACTTGTGGCAGGCTTTTGGGCCTTGCTTTGGGCCAATCCTGTTTGGCTGGACTTTTACCCTCAAGAAGATGGGTAACTTTGGATGCTTAACTTATTAACTTAGTAACTATATTCTTTGTCCTTTCTGTATTGTTCCCTAATTGTGTTAAAGTTCCTTTCCATTAAAGGCCTTATATATTTGTTTTGATGCGGCAGATGGCAAAACCCATTTAGAGAGCGTGTTTAGGGGTTTTAGGTTGCCCCTCTGCCTGCCCTATAACAATAGATTCGGTGTTTTCTTAACCCCAATGGCCTCCTATTTTAAGACCTGGGACTTTGTCCTAAAAGCTTCGCTGGCCTTTAGGGGGCTTTCTTTACCACAGTGTTGGATCAGGTCAGAAGTGCAGGAGGTAGTCACCTCTACCTAGGAGGTTCATTCAGCCATCAACTAAAGGGAACTGGACTGGTTTCTTTACCCCTCAGTGGGCTATTGGGGCCATTGTAGGTAAATATGTAATTATATTTCAGTTTACTAAATTTTAAATATACAATTTAAGGTTTACATTTATGCTACTGGTTATCATCATCCACATGCACAGTAAAAATATGCCACAGTGTCACATTTTACAGTCCCTGTCCTGCACTTCTGAATCGGGAGCTGATCTTAAGAAGTTTTGATTGAAACAGAATAGTGTTAGTCTTGTATTAGAAACCTGCTACTTAAATACAGGAAAACTGAAATTTAAAATATATTTTTAGTTTAAATTTTGGGTTTTGAAATCACTTTTCCATAACATTTTTCTGAATACAAATGTGATTTTTACTTAGAAAAATCTTTAATTGCAAAGAAGCATGAAAGAAGACAGCAAAACATATTTTATCTGTATCGAGAGTTGACTGGCCACTATTGGGATTTTGTAGTAAATAATCAAATTCCTTTTAAAGTTTATTTAAATTTTATTTTGATTCTATTTAAGGTAAAACCTCAGGTACATGGTTACTCTTATTTGAGGATAGCACTGCCAACAAGGTTCATTCTTACAGAATCAGACTATTAAACCAAGGAGAGGTATGGGAAATCATCATATGCCATCCTTTCCTTTTATAGTAAAGAACCTGGAATCTGGAGAGGGGTCATTCAGGGGTCTTTATATCCCTGTGAATCAGGAGGTCTGGATGCTTTCCTCAGGGGCTGTGTCTGTGTATATCTGCATTCAGCCCAGTCACCCTTTGTGGGAATAATATTTGAAAATTGTGCCTCCCCAGCCTCTGATGAATCCTTTTCTTGATGGACCCTATAATAGGATGCTCTCCGCTGACCATATTTCTGCTTTTCTTCTTTATTTCTTTTAAATATTTATTTTACTTATGCATCAAGAGCTGGGGTACAGGCCAGAGTCATGGGAGGTGAGAGGATTAACCAGACAGAGTGGGGAGCAGAACAAGCAGACTGAGCAAAACACACTGCTGAGGGGAGCAGTGGGTGAGGCAGGAGAGGTCTGCTGTGTCATGTGGGTCACCTCCCTGGCCAGCGATTGAACTTGCACTTCTGTGCAGTGATGCTTCAGTGCAGTGCTCAACCTGCTGCATCACCAGGGAGGCCTCTGCTTTTCTTCTTCTTCTTCTTCTTTTTTTTTTTTTTTTGAAAGATTTTATTTATTTGAGCACACAAGAGCTGGGGTACAGGCCAGAGGCCCGGGGCAGGGGTAAGAGGATTCACCAGAGACAGAGTGGGGAGCAGAACAGGCAGACTGACTGAAATACACTTCTGAGGGGAGCAGCAGGCGAAGCCAGAGAGGTCTGCTTCACCATGTGGGTCACCTCCGTTGCTGCAGTGGCTATAGAAGCACCACAGTGTGGTATTCAACCCCTTGCACCACCAGGGAGGCTGTGATCGTCTGCTTTTCTTCTTAAGGTAATCAATTTGCTGGTCTATTGGTTACAAGGGGGGATTATTATTATTATTATTGTTTTTGGTGTAAGTAATTTTTTTTTTTTTTTGAGATTGAGTAGCAGAAAACATCTGTATGAAGGTATGAAGCATCTTTGGGATCTGTGTTAATAGTCTGTCATCCAGTCTCCAAAGCATAAATTAAGCTGAAAACAGTGAGACTTAAGTCTTGACCTGAAGTCTAAACCAGATACTATGTTAATATCCCAAATTTATTAGCCAATTTAAAAGAGATACATTGATGTATTGAGAGTTAACATCCTTTGTCATTTCATGGATTAAATTTTTTGTTTGGTTTTGAGTTGCATGAATTCTATTTTTATCTTTGTGTAGTAATTACTAGTTTAAGGTTTCAAATTTTAGAACTAAAACACACACACAACTGCTAGAAAATCCAGATGTAGCTCCAGACTTGCCATTCAGATGTCTTAGAAAAAAGGGAATCAAACTTTCTGCATACTGAAAACGTACCTTTTTATAAAAAGTAAATTAAATACAAGCTACAGTTTTCATGGATGACTCATAAGTTCAGGGTAAGACATACCAAATAGTGAAGCTTAAATCATTCATTCTCGGGACCTCCCTGGTGCCACAGAAGTTAAGTCTTAGTGCTGTCAATCTCTCTGCAACCACTACAGCATGAGTTTGATCCCTGGCCAGGGAGCTAACTCACATGGCACAGCGGACTTCTTCTGTCTCAATCCACTGTTCCCTTCAGTAGTGTATTTCAGTGTATCTGCCTGTTCTGCTCTCCATTCTGCTTCTGGTGAATCTTTCCACTGCTCCCCCCAACACCCCTGTTCTTGTATACATAAATAAATCTTTTTTAAAAAATCATTCATTCTCACTGTACCACCACTGTACTGACCTTCTGTCTTGAATTTATTACCTTGATGAAATAGCCTAACCCAGAAAAATCTTTCTGCTTCATGTTAAATAGGTAGCTAACCTTAGTACTTGAAACTCAACCTGAAGTCTAGTGATACATTGTGATGTTGGCAAGTAAATATGACAGCCTACTAAAATTTCTGTTGAATACAACTGCAGAAGGTGCATAGAAGAAATCGTGAGGTAGGAACAAGTGATGAACTAAAGAAATTTGGATGAGATGTTGTCTTCTGTTGATACAGTTTCAAGTAGTTGTTGCTTTAAATATCAAGTGTTTTGATCATTTAAGAATTTAACTTGGATGATGGAAGTTCTATCCTTTTTACCTAGTTGGCTAATTTAAAAATAATCTCTTAAGTGGTATAGTCAAAACCAGTCATAATAGTATTCATGGGATACAAAAAAAATTCAGTCTCATTAAATATGAAGTGGGGTCACTGCAAAGTTAGTGAAGTCACCAAAGTAAGTGCCTGCAAAACTAGCTAGCCTCAAGCTCCAGGAGTTTGGGTGGTTATACTGAAGGTCAGTTTTCAGTCATACTGTGTATCAATTTTTTACATATGTGTACATCACCCAAATTAGTGTACTTGTAGGTGCACTTTATCACAAGATTTTGCTGTAATTTTTGTCACCACATAAAGTTATTTACTCACAGTTACTGGATTTGTTCCTATGCTGAATTTGTTGGTGAACAGAAACAAGTTTGGTGTAGGAGCGTGTTGTTATCCATTAGTCATTTTATCAAAGTAAAGCAGTGGAACTCTCATCATTATTTACAGAAACCTTAATTGCTGGTTAGGTATTGCTGACTGAGGAGTACTGGCAGTGGCCCACTGCAGGTCTTAGAGTCTGAAGCAGACCTTATGGCTTGACCAGAATATGCTCCATAGATGCCTGCATGAATAGTGTGGCTGAATCTGGTAGAGAAGGACACATGGAGCTCAGTATTTGCCATAAGCTTTTAATCTCCAAGCTGTCTCCATTATGTGTACCTAGGAGAGGAAGAAAATGTGTTAACAGCAGTAGACAGTGGGCCCAGTTGTTTCAAGGCCACAAGAACCTTTCTTAAAGCTGCAGGTCCACTCTGACTGCATAGTAACATTTTGGGTAAGGTACCGTGTTACCCATTAGCTAGGTTTAGGTGAGAATTCAACACTTCAGTGTCCCCCACTTCTACACCCCCATGCCAGTATTTAAAAACAGGAAATGATCTATGCCAGCTCAGTTGGGGATAGGCTTTGCAAACAAGATACTGGAAGAAAACCATGCCAAGGTGAATGAACTACTTCACTACAGCAGAAGTATCAGCACCTATACTATTGAAATACTAATTGTGGCCTTATTTTTCTGGAAACTCAGCAGCAAGGGATAGACACTATTGAAAAGTGAAATATAGTGTTAAGGCAGAGTTCTGCGAAATGTTGCTGTCATATGGATTGATTGGGATTAAACAGAGGTTTGATTTCTGATAATAATTTTCTGGTTTAAAAAATAATATCATGCCAGCTAAGCTGTTAGGGACCAGCTTCTGAGATATGCGAATAACTAAGTTGATAGCTGTAATAATGCTTTGTACTTCTAAGTGGTAAGCCAGGAGGGACAAAGTTTATTCTCTCCATTCTTGTGTTCTAGAGAGAAAATTCTGGTTCCAGCTAAAAGCATTTTTTTTTTTTGTATTCTAAAATAGGATGGCAAAAGTTAGGGATCTTAAGTTTGAGGTTTTGTTTTTGAAAGGGTGTGGTTTGAAACTTAACCTCTTGTTTAGCTGCAAGATTCAAGTTGTTGAATTAAGAGGATTTTAGCTTTATTGCAGATTATACAGACAAACTTGCAGAAATTTAAAGAAAATCACAACTTAGATAATTTTGAGTTTGTTTAATTAGGGAAACATTTTTAATATTCTGTACCTCAATATAGTATGTTTTGTTTCCCCCATTTAGGGAGTTAGAATATGTAAGATGAGATGACTTGCTGTGATCTTGACATTCGAATTTAACATGTGGGTGAGGTATGTGGTCTCTAAATTCCTTGTACTCAAAGATATTTACATATTTTAGAGAACATCATCGTAAGTGCCCCACTAATCAAGATAAATGGAATTATCTGCAAGCAGTGACATCTGCCTACTGTCCATTGCTCTACCTTGTCTGTGTCTCATCTTTTTCTGTTAAATAGCTTTGTAAATATTTTGTTTAAATTACCTCATTTATTAATAATGGCTTAAACCTGAATCAGCATAGTGAAACTCAAGCAAAATATAAATTATCTACCTAATATTTTAGTAGTTGTTCAAAAGCATAATTTTTACTTTTGGGGTAAATGAAACTAGTGATCTCTAATGATAATGAGACTTCTTGGCTAGGCTATGGAATATTTTAGATCTTGAAAGTAGAGAATAATGTAATGAAGACCCATGCAACTATCATACAGATTTAAGAAATCTTGTTTAGCCAAATTTGCTTTAGACTTCTAAAATTGGTGCTCATCTTTTTATGTTTTAATTTTTACTACAAATACATGTTTCTATAAATATGGGCTTTCAGATATTAAAGATATTTGTTATAGTTATGATTTCCTGTCACTTTCCCCCAGTATTAGAATTAGCAAATTCCACCCATTAAGTACTTTGGAAATGACTTGTTCCCATTCTTTTTCCAGGCTGGGCTGCCAAGCCAGCACTCTCCAGGAGGTTTCCTTTTCTTTTCTTTCTTTCTTTCTTTTTTTTAATAGTAGAAGTTACTTCAGCAGCATTGTTATTTTTTTCATCCTTTTCAGCTTTCTAATGATTTAGCTTAACTTTTTAAAAATGTTTATTTTTATTTATTTATACATACAAGAACTGGGGTGTAGACCAGAGGATGGGGTAGGTGGTTTGTGAGAGGATTCACCATTGACAGAGTGGAGAACAGAACAGGTGGATCTACTGAAATATGCTGCTGAGGGGAGTAGCTAGTGAGACAGGAGAGGTCTGCTGCCCATGTGGTTTAACTCCCTGGCTGGGTATTGAACTCATGCTGCAGAGGCTGCAGATAGCTTGATAGCACTGAAACTTTAACCTCTGAGCCACCAGGGCAGTTGTCATAGGCCTTTGGGATCACCGTCACATATTCTGTCCTTTCTTGACTGAAAACATTACTAAATGATGCATGACTATTTCATTCCTTCTTATAACTGAATGCTGTACTTTTCTGTGGATAATATTATGTTTCGCTTATCTATTGACCTGCTGATGGACATAAGGATTGTTTTCCTTTTTTGGCTGTCAAGAAAACGCTGCTGTATGCGTGTGTTTTGTGCAGACGTATGTCTTCGGTTTGGGGTATGGAACCAAGAATAGGATTGCTGGGTCATATGATAACTCTATGTTTAACCTTTTGAGAAGTCATCAGACTGTTTCCAAAGTAGCTATATTGTTTACTCATCCACCAGCAAAGTATGAGAGTTCCAGTTTTCTGTAGTTTCACCAACACATGAGGTTGCCTGTCTTCAATTATCACTTTCCTTGTGGGTATGAACTGCTAACTCATTGTAGTTTTGATTTTACATTTCCCTAGTGACTAATTTGAGTATACTTTCCTGTGTGAATTGGCCATTTGTATATCTTCTTTTAAAAGAGGTCTTTTCAAATCCTTTTCTTAAACTTTTAATTAACTTATCTGAATGGTTTTATCTCAAGTGTTATGATTACTTTTGGAGCAAAAATTCTGCAGGAATGAATGATATCTTACGAATAAAATATGTATAGAGAATTGACATAATCACATAAAACATAAAAACAACACAGCTAGTTATATAAATAAATATTATTCAGCCATATGTAGTTTTGAAATGTTTCCAAATTAGTTTGCAGCTAAAGTGTCAGGTTTTAAAACATTGTTAATGTTAGGGATGTTTTACATGATATCAATAAAGTCTGTAGATTTGTTAACCATGGTCTGTCATACCCTAAGTATCTCTCTGTGCTGACTAATATATACCCACTTACCAAATTTGACAATGTAACTTTAAACTAATTAAAGTGAAAAATAAGTTACTCTGTCACAGTAGCCACGTTTCAAGTGCTGGGTAACTGTGCTGTACTCCAGATCATATAGGACAGTGCAAATATACAACTTTCTGTCATCATAGAAAGTTTACTTGGATAGTGCTTGTCTAGTTTTATTTTATTCTGAAGTTTCTTACTCTAATAAAAAAGTGAGTAGAATTTTTATTTTCACTTTTTTTTAACCTGAATTAGTGAACTTGAGAGAAAATACAGATCATTGTGTTGGATGGTATACAGTACACCTCTTCATATGATTTCTGTTAATTCTCCTTCACTTGCCTATGGAATTTAGACCTCAAAAGTAGTCATTGACTCATTTTCTGTCTGGTCACTAGTGTGTTCTTGGAAAACCTATTTTGAGTTTTGAAAAGTTGAGATAAGATTTCAGGATTGATGATTGATTTGTTCTACTTTTTCTTCCTCCCTCCCACCCCTCCTGAATTTTTTCTTCCATCCATTCCTCAGTTTTTTTGTCCTCAGTTACTTGTTCTATTATTTGCTAATATATTTTTCTCAAATGCTCCTTAGTTTCCACTGCTAGTCTGAGAATTCTTGACTTCTAAATTTCTGTTCATTTTGTGTATAAACAGATTTTTCTTCCTATCATGTGTATTTCTTTTGTTATTTGGCGTCCTACATTGTTGAAGTTTGTATCTTTAAGTTGAAGTGCCTAATTCCGTATCACCTCATAATGTTTCATGAGTTAACACAGTTACCTGTATGTTAACTAACTCTAGTTAGGCATTAATGACAAAATAGGTAGTATCATAATGTTATAGAGACTGTCAGTGTGACAGGTTAGAAAGAAAGTAACATTTTGGGCTTTGAGATAGTATTTAGGGAGTCTGCTATCTGGAAAAATGATTCTTGTTTTTTGGTTTTGGTGGTATCAATATTTTAAACCTTTTAAAGCCTTCAACATTAATAAAACTACAAATCGTAAGTTTTATCAAAGTTAGTTATTGGTTATTAATTCTTAAATTTATTGACATCTTACTAAAACCAAGAGAACTTAGAATTATCTTTAAGAATATTTACAGTTAAAATTAGGGATGGAAAAGTTAACAGATGATCTAAAAGATGTTACCTTCATCATAGTTCTGGGAAGTATTTCTAAAATATCAGTAAATTTGTCAACTAATTAATTTTTTTTCTTATCTGATTTCTATTTGGCTGATGAATATATGTGAGTGTTAAAAAATTAGAATGATAGAGGGAGTAGGTGCACATTATTCAGAGCCTTTTGATTCTGGGCTAACTGCATCAGTTCTGCTTGATTTGGCAAATTGAAGTATTGGAGGGTCTGCTGTTGCTATTCTGATTTAGCAAATATGTTAGAAGTATTTATAGTTCAACATTTTTTCTTAATATGTTGCTGTCTTTTCCTAGGAAGATTTCTTTCCTTTATTTGCACACTGAATTTACAATGACTAAACTACCTGGTCAGTACTAGGTATGCTGGTATTTTTTCAATGAGGACCTTACCTAATGAGATCTCTGATCCTTCCTGTGATAAAGATGGTGACAGTGACCTTTATACCAAATAGCACTTTAGAAAGCCACAAACCTGTTTTTCAAATTGTAGTTACAGGTACATGTGGTAGAAGTAGAAGATTGCTTGATTCTGTAAATACCGAAAACCACTGGGTACTGGTAGAGTCCCTTGTTGACCTGTTGGAATGATAGATGGGAGAGCTTACTGTATGAAAAGTTCTGCAAGTGGCAACCAGAATATGCTCTAAAAGAACGTTACATTTACTATCCAGGCTAGTGAATTCACTTCTCATGTCAGCGTACATCATCACCCAGTTGTTCCCAGGTGCCAGATCTTTAAAAAAGAAAAGTGTCATTTTGAGTAGGTCACTTCCACACATCTATGACTTAGCATTGTTCTATAATAAAGAAACAGAAAGCTAGACCACTTCCAGCTCTCTTAAAATAATAGTCACTGTTGGGCCTCCCTGGTGATGCAGTGGGTTAAGCAACGCACTACGAAGCAAACCGCAGCCACTGCAGCATGAGTTCGATCCCTGCCGCTGTCAGAGAGGGGACCCACATGGCACAGCAGACCTCTCCTGCTGTGTCTGCTGCTCCCCTCAGCAGTGTGTTTCAGTCAGTTTGCTTGTTCTGCTCCCCACTCTGGTGAATCCTCTCACCTCTCGACTCTGGCCTGTACCCCAGCTCTTGTATGCATAAATAAATAAATCTTTAAAAAAATAATAGTCACTGTTTATTGAGTGCATACTGTATGTCAGGAACTAGTCTAAGTGTTTTAAATGAATTAATTCATTTAATCTTCACAGCAACCCTGTGAGTCAGCTATGTTACCTCTTTTATAGAAGAGGACATAGAAAGGTAGGACATAGACATGTGTCATCTAGAGCCTCACAGCTGGGAAATGATAGTGTTGGAGTGTTGGACATTAATATTAACCCAAGACCCCATGTTCTTACCCACTTGCTATGCTTCCTGAATAGGCTCTCAGTGTAGCCTGACACATCATAATTTCACATTTATTTATAGGTTAAATGATTGAAGTCTCTCTCCCCCATAAGACTAAGTTCTGTGAAGGAGGAGCTTTGTCTTTCTCATCTTTAGATTCCATGACAAGTATCTGACATGTCCTAGGTAGTCACAATATATTTGTTGATATGTAAATGCAGGTGATTTGATGTCACTCATCACTGAACTTGAACATAAGAACAGATCCTCTTATAAGCAAAAAATGTTTAGTTCATTCATTATCATCTGTAAAATGAGGGAATTATATTGAAATTTCTATAAAGCAGGTTGGATTCTAATACAAAAAAATTTCATAGCTCATAATGGTCAAATCTTTGTTTCTGTAGTTTTGTTTTGAGATCATGAATATGAGAATAAGTATTAAATAGCTTATGTTCAGTAATACCTACTCATAGTGTCAGTAATTAAAACACATTGCATGTGTAATCTAATTAAGATCATGGTGGTTGTGGATTGTTTATTTACAGGTTCTAAACAGCATTCATATTTTGTAACAAAAATATGCATAGTAGATTTTTATTTCCAATTAAATCTATATAATCATTAATCATGAAGTTCAAGCTAAAAGATTTATAAAAATGGAATTTGAAAAGGAAAATTGGGTTTATAACATTTAATTTATAATTTTAGTAAGATTATTTTAGAGATACTTGGCAGCTCAGTTTTAAATTCTTTTGTGATAGGCTATAATTAAACCAGTTTCTTCCTATTTGAATATATGTAGATATGATGTAAAAAGAGAATTTTGTTATATTAAGTTGTAGGAAGTATGATGACAGTATTAATTTTGTCATAAATGTAGAAGTTTTTTTTCCTTTGAGACTATTATTAAAGTCATAAATCATGATGAAGTCAAGAAATTTAAACAGACTATGATTGAATATTTTCCAATGTATCAAATCTAATGGTTTTGGGGGGAAGCTACTATTTTAGTGACAGTATAGAACTGGTTTTTAGGTTTAAAAAAAGTTCTGAATGTGTATGGCATCCTTAAGACCTGTAGAAATCATGCAGCTTTTTGGAGCAGCTTTTTAGTTCATTAAGCCTTGGGGGTGAGGGTGGGGGTGTCAAGGAAAGTTGGAAGTGGAGTGGGGAGGAGGATAGAAGAGAAAGACACATCTTCTAAACCCAGCTCCTTTCTACTAAAACATGAAGCAGAGAAATAAAGAAAAATAAATTAATGTTTGCTCCATGACAAAAAAGGGAATTGGGGAATGATCTAGAAAGATACTTAAAAGATATAAGTGGATCCTCAGCAGCACCCCATTGTCATGTATCAAATAATGTTGACTGAAAGTCATTGTGTTTTGTATGGTATGGTTCCTTTTAAGCTTGAAGAGCTTACGACTGGATCACAGACAGTATAATGTGTGAGGCCAATGACAGTAGAATAAACCTGTTTGGATACTGATCAGTTCAGTTACAGTTATGTATACAAAGAACGGAAATGGTGAGAATTGAGATAACACTTTACACACAGAGAAGTATCTTCCCTGTAACCTGCATGCAACTTCATAGTCTTGTACCTGTATTCCTTATATAATGTCACATCAACATCCTTTTGCAAGGTATAGCTGTAAAAAAGAGGGTGGGACAGAGAAGTGGACCAGAGCTTGGAGTTGTCACATGATGATTCAGCCTGTAGTCGTGATTTCATCCCTAGCCTGTCAGCTTTATGTGATAGCTAAAAGCAATTGCAAGTGATGTGATCTATTGGAGCCTAATGACATAAATAATTAAAATGACATTTAAAACAACCTCTTTAGCTGGAACAAAGCTTTTTTTAATGTGCAATTTTATAAAGCAAGCCTTGGCTTATATATTTTATCTTATCAGTTTTCCTCATCATGATCTTTGGGAGTATTGATATTAATATTATACACATTTTACACACCTGAAAACAGACCAGCATGAATCTGTGACTTGCCTAGGATCTTGTACAGTAAGTAATAGAAGCAATATCCAAAACCTAGTTTTCTGATGTAAGTAGGAGAAATGCCTTTTTGGCCATACTGCTGCTGAGTTAATGTGGGAGATATCATGTGTAGAAGCACCCATGAGTTTAGAGTTTTGGTTTGTTTTGGTGTAATGTTTATATAATTGTTCAAGTTACATTTAGATAGACTTATGCTGAAAGAATGTGACTGTTAGATTACCTTCTGCAAATACTATTTATTTCACACCTTTTTTCTTTGTACCCTTTTGTTAAGTAAAGACCTTATTTTGTACCACTACCAGGCACAGTCCTGGCTCATAAAGGACTTAATGATTTTGAATGAATAAATAAGTGAGTGAAAATAAAACATAAATTTGGCAGGCATTTGCATCTTGAAAGAGAAGCTCCTTTGGGAGTAAATATGGTGCTAAAATACAATGTAAAATAAGTTTGTAGGAAACTTCTGAGCTGTTCCTAATTCACAAGTGTGTTGATTTGTTTATTCACTTGTGGAATTACTTTAATTTACTCCATAGGATCAGACCATATTTTAAGGGAGATCCGCCAATATTTTTTTAATTTCTTCCCTCTATAGTCACAAATTTATCACTGTCACTTCCTAAATTATATCTAACCACTATCTCCATGGTCCTATGGTAAATTTCTGTTTATATCCACAAATAAAGTTTTACATTCTTGTGAAACCAAGTTATAAATATATTTTTGATGGAGCTATAATAGGCAGATAGGGAATAAATTTTTTAAGTGAATAATAGCTTAATTTAACAATTATTAGTTGAGCCTACTATGCTCTAGGAGCATCTTTTTTAGCACTCACTAGGACACATTATCTCTACTAGAATTTCTTAACCTTCTGTAACTCATCACATTGTTCATTTCCTTCAGAAATTTGGGCTCTGACTCCAGAGACTTTATCAGAGACAGTACCTTGTCGAATTCGCTTGTATTCCTTGTTTCCTTCCTTTTGATCTTTTCCCCCTGTATCACTTACTCTACCAATTTTATTTTTTACTAATTAGATTTATTTAATTATTTTTGCTTTTTTTAAAAAAATATTTATTTGTGCACGCAAACACTAGGGTACAGGCCAGAGGTATGTGTGTGTGGTGGGGGTGAGAGAATTCACCAGAGACAGTGGGGAGCAGAACAGGCAGATAGACTGAAACACACTGCTGAGGGGAGCAATGGGCCAGGCAGGAGAGTTCTGCCATGCCACGTGGGTCACCCCACCCCCCGCCCCAGCAGCAGGGATCGAACTTGTGCTGCAGTGACTGCAGTCTGCTTCATAGAACATTGCTTAACCCACTGTGCCACCAGGGAGGCCCACCCTATCAATTTTAAATAGTGTAGGGGAAGCATTAGTAAAGAAGGGATCTTGACTCCTCCACTCTGTCTCATTTCTATGCAGGTACCCAGTGTATGGTAGTATAAGGTAGGCAGCTTTTAGATAACCCATGAGACACATCTCTTGGAATACTTGTCTTTGTGTAAACTCTTCCCCTTGAGTGTGACCTGAATATATTACTCAACTTCTGATGAATAGAATATTCCTTTAGATGATGGAAGGTCACTTCCATGATAGCAGTGTTATTAGTGTTGTGATTCTTGATAGCCTTGTGGATCAAGAAGTTGGAATTTACTCCTGAGTCAGTGAAAGAACAAGGTCTGTGACCCTTTAAAAGAGTTATTTAAAGGGTTTTAAAAATAGGAACAGTGGGCCTCCCTGGTGGCGCAGTGGGTTAAGCAACGCACTACGAAGCAAATCGCAGCCACTGCAGCATGAGTTCGATCCCTGCTGCCAGCCAGGGAGGGGACCCACA
>JAGFMF010011870.1:9387284-9402426 GCA_019455555.1 Galemys pyrenaicus
CTCCCCGCTCTCTGTGGTGAATCCTCTCACCCCCCCACACATCTGACCTGTACCCCAGTGCTTGTATGCATAAATAAATAAATCTTTAAAAAAAAAAAACAGGAACAGTGAGTGAAGTGCTACACTAACAAAAGGTGTCTTATCTTCATTTCTGTTGGCAGCCTTACTGGTTTTGGAGAAAGGGTTAAACATTATTTTCTCATCTCTGTAACAGATGTGGATTGAACTTGAGAATTTTACTAAATCAGTTTTCATTCTCTACATATGCAAAAACTATTTTACTTTTGATAAGGAAGTTTCATTTAAAACAACAAAAAAACCCCTCTAATGCCAAGAAGTTATTTTTTTCCTTCAGAAATCCTATATTGATACATTTTTGTATCACCTTCTGAAATGATTTCACTTTTGTTAGCCTATCTAGTAACTTCCTAGAGTTAAGCATTTTATAGTTATAAAGGTAGTCTTAACATGGTCATACTATTTTAATCTTTTTCAATTTGTTTTCCTGACAAATCAAAATGGTTTCTGAAGCTAAAATTTTTACTAAGGTGAAATGATATGTGTCCCTTTCCCATTCTGTATTTTGTTCCTTTTTTTGGAGTTCTTTTGATATGCTTGAAACTTTGTACACTATGAAGTGTTCTTGGCACCTATTAATGCTACTCAAAATGCTGATATGGCCTTTCTGCCTTAGCTATATGCGGACTGATGTTTTTTTCTTTTTTGCCTAGAACTCTTTTCAGTGTTCTCACTCAGATCCAAAGTTTAATAACCTTTTTAGTGTCAGAGTACCCAAAACTAAGTCCCACTCTTTGCATTTAAGTCCTGTGTTAATCATGTGCTTTATAATATTTTTTTGCCACTCGACTCAGAGAAAATAGCTTCTAAACATGTTTATCAAATCAGACAAAAGTATATGTTAAAAATAGCAAAATTCAGCAAGATATAGTAAGAGGACTTTAATGTCAGAGGAAAGTCTGGATTCAAGTCTAAGCTCTTATGCTGATCATGAGCTTTACAGCCCTGGCCTCAGCCTTCTATTGAGAAAACAACTAGCTTGTGAATCATTTTTTTCTAAGCTGTCGGCCATTTTAGGGAAAGAGGGGAAATTATATTTTCAAAATGTGTGTGTGTGTTGTAAATAGACCCAGAGATACTAGATCAAACAGGTGGGTTTACTTGAAATATGTTCGTTAAGTATATGGATGGGCAAGTAACTATATCAGATTGCATCTCCCTGAGATTTTTGAAGGGTAAAATTGGGATACTTGTAGCCAAATGTACAAATAAATTAGCTTATGAATAGTTATTGTGCCAGTGGATTGGTTCATGTTTCTGTGAGCATATAAATACAGGTGAATTTAGGACATAGTTGACTACCTTTTTTCTTGCTAGGCTTCTGCTACCTCTGTGATAACAGATATAGTTACCAAATCATATTTAAAAAACTCTTCAGAGGGAAGTAAATGTGATATCTACAAAGAAAAATATATTTACTAGGATTTTTTGAGAGTTAAAACATACATAAGTAAAGGAGATGTATTTTTTTGTAGACTTGCAAAACACCTGTAAAAATTTCCACTTTTAGTAGCTGTCTTTAAAAGTTGCTGTTAAACTATAAATAGTGAGTAACTTATTTGTCATAGATGTTTGAAATCTAGAAATGGAAAATAGCAAATGGGAATGAGAGGGCATTTTTTCTGGAGGAAGAAGTACGAGCAGCAGTATTACTGAGTTTGTTCAGGGAATGGTCTAGTCAGTTTTGAGAGAGGTGTGAGTCTCTGGGTTTTTAGTTTTACAAGACCAGTGAAACTGTCTTCGCTTTGTTTTATCAACTTTATTCACATTGCTTATCTTTATTTTGTAGGATTTTTTTTTTTTTTTTTACTTGGAATTGCATGTTCATACATCTTAGGTGGTGGAAATTTTGTTATCATTGGTCTGGACCAAGCCAGTGTTTAATTTATTAATTCTTTGCTGGAAATAACCATCTCTAACCCCCAGACCAACCACTGCCTTTGGTACTTACTCTGATGTGTTTACTGTGATTCCTTTTGTTTGTGTTTAACTCTTATATAATATGTATTATAGATTGTGTAAATTGTCACATAAAAGTTACTCTCAGTCAGTTAATATTTTAATGTAGCAATTTACTCCCAGGTCCTGTGTGAACATTGAATTGTTGATTCTGACTGCAGTTGAATATTTCATGATATATATTCATCCAGTTTTACCTCTCCACTCCTTTGGTAATAGGCATCTAGATTGCTATCTCTCTACTCCACAGCATTTGGCATGGGCCATCTTTCTCATTTTTGCCAATCAGGTTAAAAAAAAAAAACACCTCATTTTTTGGACTGCTTGTGAACTTCATTATCTCTTCATCTGATTGTTATGTTTTTTGTTGTTGTTATGTTTTAATACATCTGCTTCTGTAAGTTTCTTTAAAATTTTTATAAGTTGATTTTTATTTTTATTTTAAAAGTTTTTGTTGAGATAAATTGGGCTATAACATAGGGACTCCCTGGTGGCGCAGCAGGTTGAGCGCTGCATTGTGAAGTATCCGTGGCA
This sequence comes from Galemys pyrenaicus, assembly GCA_019455555.1. NCBI lineage: Eukaryota > Metazoa > Chordata > Mammalia > Eulipotyphla > Talpidae > Galemys > Galemys pyrenaicus. The sequence goes on from JAGFMF010011870.1 coordinate 9,389,856, forward strand.
CAGCAGCATGAGTTCGATCCCTGACCAGGGAGGGGAGCCACATGGCACAGCAGACCTCTCCTGCCCCGCCCGCTGCTCCCCTCAGCAGGGTATTTCAGTAGATCTGCCTGTTCTGCTCCCCACTCTGTCTCTGGTGAATCCTCTCACCACCCATGACTCTGGCCTCTTGTACCCCAGCTCTTATATGCAGAAATAAAACATTTAAGAAAAAAAAGAATAAATAAAAAATAAATTGGACTATAACAGGTTTCAGGTGTACCACATTATAACATGACATCTTTCTGTACTGCATTATGAATTTTGATTTCTACCAAAAGTCTAGTTTCTGTCCATCACCGTTTGATCTCTTTAACCTAATATACCCAGCCTTCCCCCTCTCCTTTCCCATTACCTTCTGCTAACCACCATTTTGTTCTTACAATTTAAGTTTGTTTTGTTATTGTTCCTTTATTGTTTTTATCTTCCCCATATTAGTGAAATCAGTTGTTTGTCTTTCTCTATTATTCTCTTAGCATAATACTTTGAAGTTCCCATTCATGAAACATGTTCATTATCTTATTAGGAAATCCATTGTGTATCTTCAATACATCTACCTTTTCCATTCATCCATTGATAGTTATTTAGGTCCAGATCTTGGCTATTGATAACAATGCTGCATTGAACATAGGAGTCCACTTATTTTTTTAAATAAGTATTTTCATATTTTTCAGATCAGTGTTAGGAATTGAAAAAGTTGGATCATATGGTATTAGTATTCTTAACTATTTGAAGAATCATCTTAGTCTTTTCCATAGTGGCCACATTACTTTCCTACCAAGAGTTTACAAGGGTTTTCTTTTCTCCATATCCTCTTCAATATCTGTTGTTTCTTGTCTTGGATAATGGCCATTCTACCAGGATATTGTATTGTTGTTTTGATTTGCATTTTCCTAATAAGATGATGAACATGTTTTCATGTGCTTGTGGGCCACCTGTTCTGTGTTCTCTGGAGAAGAATGTATTTATAAACGTCCGTTTTCTAATTGGGTGAGGTTTTTTGTTGGTGGTGGTGGTGGGGTTTTTTTGTTTGTTTGTTTTGGTTGAGTTGTATGAGTTCTTAGTTTACTTTGGATATGAACTGCTCGTCAGACATGTGATTTGGACTGTCTTCTCCTATTAAACTGGTTGCCTTTTCATTTTGATATCATGGTTTCATTCATTGTACAGAAGCTTCTTTGTTTGATACAGTCCCATTTGTTCATTTTTGCTTCTGTTTTTATTGCCATAGGAAATGAGTATAAAAAGACATGGCTAAAACTGATGTCTGTGTGTCTGCTTTTATTCAGTAGCATATTGTTTTGATTACTACAACTTTAGAATAATTTGAAGTCAGTAAACGTGACATCTTGATTTTTGTTCTTTTTTCTCAGGAACACCTTGGCTCTTCAGGATCTTTGGGAATTCCACATAAACTAGGTTTATTTTTGTTCTTTTGTTGTGAGGAGTTCCATTGGCTATTGATAGGGATTGCATTGAATTTGTATATTGTTTTAGGTTATTGGCCATCTTAACATTCTACAAGTCCATGAATACAAATAATCTTTCCATTTCTTTTTTTCTCTTTCATTCTGCAATGTCAATGGATTTTCTTGCATAGGATTTTTCATCTCCTGGGTTAGGTTTCTTGCTAGTTTGTTTTTTTCTTCATGCTATCACAAATGAGACTGCTTTTTAAATTTTTTTTCTAGTTCACTGTTTGCATATAGAAACCCACAGATATTTTTATATTAATTTTAAAGCCTCCTGTGTTACAATATTATTTTATGACAGGTTTTTAGTGGAGTCTTTAGAGTTTTCAATATATGTTACCGTGTCACCTGTAAAAAATTGATAATTTTAGTTCTTCCTTTACAGTTTGATACCTTTTCTTTCCTTTTCCTGCCTAATTGCACTGTTTGTATAACAGTGATGAGAGTGGATATCCTTGTCTTGTTCACAATGTTTGAAGAAAAGGCTTTTCATTTTTCATTGTTGAGTACGATGTTAGCTGAGTATGATGGATTTATCAAATATGAACTATATTATGTTGAGTTATGTTTCTTCTATACCATTTTATTGCATTTCTATCATATGTGGATGTTGACTCTTGAGACCATCATGATTTTTAGCCTTTCTTTTGTTGATATGGTATATCACAGTAATTGATTTCTATATACTGAACATTCCTTGTATTCCTGGGGTAAATCCTACTTGATAATGATTTATGATCATTTTAATGTATTTTTGAATTTGGTTTGCCATAATTTTGTTGAGGACTTTTTGCATTAATGTGCATCAGTAGCTGTCTACAATTACCCTTTTATTTTTGATGTCCTTGTTTGGTTTCAGTTATCAGGAGTGATGTATGTACCTGTCATAAAATGTGTTCGAATGTTTTTCTTCCTGTTCAGGTCTTTGAAAAAGTTTGAGAAGGATACACTTAAATTGTCTTTTAAAAATCTGGTAGTAATCATTAGTTAAGCCATCTGTTCCTGGGCTTGTGTTTTTTGAGAGACTTTTTATTATTATTGATATTTCCTTTCTTGTGTTCAGACTGTTTAGATTTTCTCCCTAATTCAAACTTTAAAGGTAGTATAATTTTAAGAATTTGTTTATCTCTTAGAATGTCTAATTTGTTGGCACATTGGTCTCATTGTAATCTCTTTATAATTCCTTTGTATTTCTTTGTATTTCTTTAGTGTAGTTCTGATTTTATTTGAGCTTTCTCTCTTTTTGCTTTTGAGTCTATCAATAGCTAGTTTGTCCTTTTTATTTTTCTGTTGAAAGGACCAGCTCTTGGTTTCATAGATCATTTTTATTGTCTTTTTGATGTCTATTTCAGTTTTTTCAACTCTGCTTTTTTTTATTTAACATTTTTTAAATTTATATATATTTCAACTCTGCTTTTTATTACTTCCTTCCTTCTACTGACTTTCGGTTTCATTTATTCTTCTTTTCCTGGTCCATTTAGTTGTAAAATTAGATTGTTGATGATTTTTATACTTTCTTTTGAGGTAGGTCTTTATTGTAATGAATTCCTTCTTAGTACTGCTCTTGTAAGTTCTGGTAGTTTTTCTTTCTCATTAAGTTTTTCCTTCTCTACAGGTATCTTTTTATTTTCTTATTGACATAATAGACGTTCAGTAGCACATTGTTTTCCACATATTTGTAATATTTCTATCTTCTTCTGGTTGATTTATTTCATATTATTGTGATCAGAAAAATAACTTGATAATGATTTCACTCTTCACAAATTTGTTGAAATTCTCTTTTGTCTTAACACATGGCCTAGCCTTGAAAATATTTTATGTACACTTGAGAAGAATGTGAAATCTGCTGTTTGGGGATGAAAGTTTCTGTATATATATTTATTAAGTCCTGATTGAATGTGCCATTCAGTGCCATTGTTTTCTTTATTTTCTGTGTGGATGATCTATCCATTGAGGTGTTAAAGTCCCCTACTATAACTGTATTTCTGTCAGTGTCTCCTTTTAGTCCTGTTCATGTTTACTTTATATATATTTGGTACTTCTATGTTGGATACATGGATGTGTTATGTCTCCTTGATCAATTGACCGTTTTTATTATTATATAATGTCTTTGTCTCTATTTAGCTATTTCATCTGAAAGTCTTATTTTGTATATAGAAGTATAGCAGTTCCTCCTTTTTCTTTTTTTTTTTTTTAGGTTCTCATTTGAGTTATTCTTCCTCTCTTCACTTTTAAGTCTATGTTTGTCTTTAGAGCAGAAGTTGGTCTCTTGGTGAAAGCAGGGTTTTGTTTTATAATCCTTCAGATCAGCCTGCCTTTGATTGGTGATTTCATGCCATTTACATTTACTGTGACTATCAATATATAATGAATTGTTACTGCTGTTTTTGTTTTGTTTTCCAGTTCTGTATCTCCAATGTTCTTTTCCTTTGTGTTTCTCTCTGCTGATTTATTTAGGTGGATTTCTGTGGTGCTGTTTTTCATTTTTCTCTTGGTTTATAACTTTTGCCCATTTTATTTTTGGATAACCAATTTATGCTGATTCTTGAGTTACATTCTCAGTGTAGATACTAGTCACTTGTCAGAGCATTGTACAGTCCTTTTAATCTCATTTCCTGTAAATTTGAACCACTTAATGGAAATCCTTAAATGTGCTTAATCAGTGTCTTTTTTCTTTTTGTCTTAGGGCTTTTAAAAAAGTCTTTCCTTACCAGTAGGTTTCAAAGATTTCCTCCAATATTTTGTTTCTTTAATGTTTTTACCTTTCACAATTTTGTTTTCTTTTGTTTGGAGTCCATATCATGATACTGTTACGGAAAAAAGAAAAACTTCTTGAGTGACATCATTTGCCTACAGAGTGAATACTCGCAGGGAGAAAGTCCCTCAAGAGTTGTCTCATATCTTTCCCCTTATTTATAATGCTCATACTGCTTTTTATTCATAGAATTTAATGTTTCCTAAAAATACTCCTTGACATAAAAGTGAACGTTGTGACATAATTCAAAAGGTATTTTCCCTACTTACATAATTCTAAAGCTTAGAAAGATTTATTCCTTTTGTTAATTTTAAATAGAAATACTTCTGTTTAAAATATAAAGGTGCAGTACATTCTCATTGTTTCAGAAGTTAAACAGTGCAGTAATGTGCTAAGTAGGAAATGAAAAATTCTGAACCCCAATCCTTTCATACTCTTTTCTTTGCATAAAATCAAGGAGGGTTGTTAAAAATCCCAATGCCCAGATCTTTTCCCACACCAAATAAACAAGAATCGCTGTGGGTGGGACGCAGGCATTCATATTTTTAATATCTCCCTAGGTGATTCTAATATGCAACCAATGTTGGAAATACTAGCTCTTACAACACTTAACAGAAAATAAAAATGGGTCATACCAAACGTATTGTTCATCTTGCTTTTCTCTCTCAAATAGTTACTAAGTGAAGTTTAAAACCCTACCAGTGCTTTAGAAATGAACATAATAAAAAACTACATTTATTTTGAAATTGTTATCATGTATGTTAACTAACTTGAGCAACATTATACAGTATTTTAAAGTGATTATTATTGTGAAAATGGTAACTTTTGATTTACCTATTAGTAGTAGTAGTAGTAGAATGAAATTAATCCCTTTTTACATTAGGCTTCATAGTTTACTGAAATACACAATGAATGACCACAGTTGTTTTGGTTATTTTGTTTTCATTGTACCATATACGAGAATATAGTTAAGCACTCACTAGGAACTGAAGTTTGTAAAAATGAGGGGTCAGAAAAATCAGTTTACTCACTTTCTCTAATTCTTTAAATGTTTTTAGTGCAGTGATTTTTTAAAAAAATCCTATTTGTCATATGTTTACGTTTCTGTATATGTTTAGAGTTAGAGAGATATTTTTACTCCTTCATATGTACACATGCTTTACTTACTATGAAAGTGCTCATGCCAGTGCCCTTTCCCCCTTCAGAACTTTTTTTTAATTGGATAATCCTTTTTCCTTTTATCATCTGCTACTTTCTCTTTGTTGGTGTTTTCTCTTTAAACATCTTCTCTCCTCTAGTATTTTAAGAACAAAACTGCCTTCACTTCCTAAGAATTGACCTGGACTCACACTTTCTTTCACAGTCAAGTGTCTTCTCCCATCTCCTCTTCCTCATTTTCTTTCTCTGCTCTTTTCATATTACCCGTTTTTCTTCCCACTGCTCAGCCTTTCTCTGGAAGATACCTTGATCTCCTGACATGTTTTTGTGACCTAATCCTTAATAACAGCGTTTGGCTCCATTTACTAACTTGGTGACATTTTTTTTCTTCCTTGTCTATCAAAATGCTGTTTTTTTCTGTCTCCTTTTATCTGACTCCTGTTACTTAAGATTCATTTTTTATTGACTACTCTCCTCATGTTCATTTTGTTTAAACTTTTTTCCTTGCCATAGAAATATTATATGTGTTTATAGAAGAAATAATAAGAAAGGATAATCTAAAATCTCAACACTAAGAAATAGCATTTTGTTTTTGATTCTTAATGGAAATGAGATCATGATAGCTATGCCTTCGTCTCCTTCTAATATGTTTGCCAAACATTTTTTAATGTTATTACTTTTTCAACTTTTAAAAATTCTTTTAAATTAATTGCATAGAGTTAAAATCAAAACTGAAAATTACAATAGCCCTTTGACCCTCTTACCTCATTTTCTTTCCTAGAGGATTATTCTAGGTATTTTTTCTGAATTACATATTACTACTAAATAACATGTTTTACTGTTTACATACTATTTCTTGAATCATTAATATTAGACATTATTAAATTATGCTAATGTAAGTAAAAGTTTTAGCTTTATGTCCCTTCCCCTCCAGTTTCCTAGTACTGATATATCTCAATCTATAAAAGTTAAATCACTATTCATTGTGTGCATTATGTAAAATGCCTCTCACCAGTGAGCCAAGTATTTTATCATTCTTTTTGTACAAGATTTTTCCTCCAGTGGAAAAACATGCCTCACTTTTCTATTTCCTTAATTTTGTTTTAATCTATGGCTGAATTTTACCACACCCTCCTTCAGTCCCATGTGTTGGTCAATCTAGCAGATAATACATGAGTTCCATTTTGTTCTTTTGACCTTTGTTCTTTTGGGGACCATTTCATCTTCTGGTGATGTTTTGTTGATCTCTAGGCCTGCTTTACCATGTCACTGTGCCCCAGTAATCTTCCTCAGGGGGTGAAGGGACATCCCTGACACTCCTGTGTATTAGGAAATAAATTCATTGATAACTCAGCCTTAGCAAATTTGGGGATTTGAGAAGGTGGGGGTGGGAGGAGTCTCTCTCTAGTACCTTTAGGTGTCACATTCTTGCTAATGGAATGAGTGTGGTTCCTGCTGGTATTTGATTTGTTGGAGCCTGCTAATTTGTGGATAGACTTCCACTTGCTTTTTCAGGATTGCTAATCTAGACCTGATCTTTGGTCTTCTCCCCTTCCTCCTCTTTTCCCTGCCCCATTTAGATCCTTTCTCAATTTTCTTTCATTCTCCTGGGTGATTATGGATTGTATGGTTAACATCGTTTGGCTTTTTGTAAAGAAGGGAATGAAATCCAAGAGTGCAAAATTCATTTAGAATGAGGATGACATTTTCAGACTTCAGAAAGAAGGCAGACTCTTGCCATTATAAAAATTGTATCATTTTCTTTTTAAAATTTAGGAACTTAAATGACTTACTGATGAAGGAGAAGCTGTTCGCACTTAGCATATTTCTCATTATACTTCAACTCAAGATATTCATCTATTACACTACTTTAGGCATTTTGTTCTGTTTTCAGCACTCTAGGACAAGAAGTTGGATATTTACATTATGTGCATTCTGAAAATCATTCCACCTCAGTATTAAAGCTGTGTTTTTAAATTGTGAAGGGGAAATGAATTCTGTTTAAAACAAATAAAAAAGACTTCTTAGTAGTAAAAAAATAATTCTGACCTTTATACAGTCTTACCTGGTTCAATTTAAATATCAGCTGTGCAGAATAAATACTGTGAACTAGAAAGGTATTTGCAATGTTATAAATTAGTAACTTAAAATCTACCTTATTCATTTGAGAGTAAATGAGCAAATTATGAACCTCATGTCTGAAGTGATCATTAATAACATTAAGGATGATTTGTTTTAGAATAAAATATTGAACTAGACAATCGAAGATAGTAAAAACTTTAAAATGTGACATCTTTCATTATTTAGTTTTTTTTTTAATTTTAAAGATTTATTTTTATTTATGCATACAAGAACTGGGGGTGTGTAGGCCAGTGGTGTGGGGTGGGGAGATGGAGTCACCAGAGACAGAGTGGGAAGCAGAAAAAATGGATCTACTGAAATACACTGTTGACGGGAGCAGAGAGCAAGACAGGAGAGGTCTGTTGTGCCATGTGAGTTAGCTCCCTCGCTGGGGAACGAATTCATGCTGCAGTGGCAGTGGCTGGTGGTAGCTTGATAGTGCTGAGACTTAACCCCTGTACCATCAGGATGCCCCTATTCTGTTATTTTTTGTTTAGATTTTTTTAATATGAAGATTTCCAAACCAACTACAAAGTATCTTTCAAGGTATTAAATATCATCATTATAGATAAAATGTATTTATTATTTCTTTCAATTTGTAAATGAACAGTTGTGATTTTTTTTTTAAGATTTATTTATTTATGCATACAAGAACTGGGGCACAGGCCAGAGATGTGGGGGGTGAGAGGATTCACCAGAGACAGAGTGGGGGAGCAGAACAGGCAGACTGACTGAAACACACTGCTGAGGGGAGCAGTGGGCAAGGCAGGAGAGGTCTGCCTCACCATATGGGTCCTCTCCCTGGCCGGCAGCAGGGATCGAACTTGTGCTGCAGTGGCCATGGTTTGCTTCATAGTGCGTTGCTTAACCCACTGCGCCACTACGGAGGGCCAAGAATAATTTATTTTTTTAACTGAAGTAGCATTGTATTATAATCAACATGTATATACCGTATTAATTTTACTTTTATATTGTTTTTATTTTTTTAAAAGCACTACATATGTGCCCATTTCTTCTTTTTTTTTTTAAGATTTATTTATTTATGCGTACAAGCATACAAGCACTGGGGTACAGGCCAAAGGTTTGGGGGTGGTGAGAGAATCCACCAGACAGCAGGATGCAGAACAGGAAGATTGACAGAAACGCACTGCTGAGGGGAGCAGCTGGTGAGGCAGGAGAGGTCTGCTGTGCCATGTAGGTCCCCTCCCTGGCCGGCGGCAGGGATCAAACTCGTGCTGCAATGGCTGTGGTCTGCTTCACAGTGCGTTGCTTAACCCACTGCGCCACCAGGGAGGCCCGTGATTTTTAAAATCCACCAGAAATTTTAGTTTTGCTGTTTGACTGTTCTGTATATTTGGGCATATATTTTAACTGCTTTATACTTATTTTCTTATCAGTGAAATCAGGGTAATTCCTATTACCAGGACTAAAATAAAACAAAAACCACAGAGATGAAATAGATGAATGCTCTTCTATTTTTAAAGGTCTAATTTTTTAGTAATAAAAGAAAACTATTAAAATAATATGGGACCATTTTTTCAGACTGACCAAGACTGGAAAGAATGATAGATTCTCTTGTAGATGAGGGTCAGAGAGGTGAGCTCACATTGCCACAACTCTTCTGGGGAGGAAGTTGACACTAGGCATCCACAGCCTTAAAACATCCAAAAAGTACATTTGGCCCATGACTTCTAATGTGTAATAAGACCATCATAACTCAAGTAAATGAAGGCTGTTTTCTGCTGAGTTGCTTCAAGTATTAAAAACTAAACTCTAAATATTGTTAATCTATCATACAGTAGACATCTGTGTAGACATTAAAGATAGCTATATGTTTCTTAAAGAAAAGGAGAGGGTATGTATATATTTTTAGTCTCATGGCAAATTAGTATCAGTTTAACCTTAAGGATTTTAAATGACAGTGATATTGCTAACTTTTGCTAATCTACGTTTGGCTGTACTTGCATTTATACATTTTTGAATGCCCTTCCTCTTTTTCTTGGCTCTTTGCCTAGTTCATATAGCCAATTTCCAGGCTCTTTTCCTGATTTTTTTTTCTTCTTTAGTGCTTTCGTTTTTGCTTACCCAGTGTAGATATAAATCACCACGGAGAAAATACTGATTCAATAGACATGATTTCTCTTTAAAAATAAAATCTTCAGTTCTTTTAAGTATTACTTGAGAAAATGGTCTCTCATTTTTTCTAGAGCCTTCCTGAGTGGTGGTTAGGAGCTTAGGGTCAGGTAGACCTGGGCTTGAATCCAGACTATGTCACTTGCTAGGTGTGACCTTAGGCAAGTTATTTGACTTCTCTGGCATTTGTATTCTTGGCAGTAAAACAGGGATAATGTGTAACTCAGTTAGACTTTGAAGATTAAATGATAGATATTTGTACCATGCAGTAACACTGACTCACAGGAAATATTCAATAGTTGGTTGCTGATGTTGCTATTACAGCATTAACTTTTCCAAGATGAAATGGACGTATTGTTTCAACTTTTAAAACAGTTAACTTTTAGTCTGTAGTGAAACACTGAAAAAACAACAGAAAAGAATTGGGGGATAGAACTCAAAGGTCTATCTGATGTGAGTTTTATAAATTTAGATATTGTGTGTGGTCAAAAGAAAATGGTGGGGGGGGTCAAATCTTAGCTCCTGACTAAGTGAAAAACTAAATAATGAATGGATGACTCTGTATTAGTGTGATAATGCACCAAAATAAGGGAAAGGATTCTAATTGTGTAGCTTTTCACATTTTTAAGTGAATGTGAATTTAATATTAAAAGTTGTAAAGTGATTTGAAATGGGCAAAAGCCTTGTCTGGATATTAAAAACATATAATCTTTACTATATTTTTTAAATAGACTGAATTTCTGGTGTTTTGTTTTAGATGTGAAATACTTTTACAGTGTTAGTATTTTATCATTTTATAAGTTTTACATAGCCAAAAATGTTGGCTGTCTTATGAAAAGTTATTTTGCCTCTTGGGTTTCATTTTTCTTTTCCACATTTCTTAGTACTAATAGTCATTGGGCCAATGCTGATGTATGTCATCTTCCACAGAACGGTTCTCCAATATCTGGGGCAGCTGCAATGTTATAGAAGTGAACTGGCAGGGCAGATAGTCTTAGGCTGCTCCAGAACTTACTCTGTTCTGTTTTGCTCTCTTGTTCCTTTTGTTCAGTTATTGTTGTTGCCCCTGTGCCAGCTGAAGGGTTGCCAGTGTCTTTTTCCTCCAGAGGTGGGGGATCCAGTTGTTTTTCCTTTTTCTCATGCTTTCTGTAGCACAGCAGGCAGTGGTGACAACACAGCTTGCGGATCTGAAGAGAACAGTTTCTCCTCACCAGGGATTGAGTCCATGGAGCTAGTGCATCAGTTCAGAGCTCCTGGACCCAAAAATATGTGTGGAGGCATGTGCAGTAAGATCGGTAAAACACCCCCATGAAAAGGCAGCCATTAGGGCTGCCTTCAGGAGTCCAAAAGAGTAATTAGTTTAGATTCCCTGTATTTTCGACAGGTTATCCTAGTGTTTGAGGGAGAAAGCATGTGGAGCTTGGTTTTTAAATGCATAAAACTAAATGACCCATTGAACTTAATTTCTTTTTAATTAAAAAGTGAACCCTTTATATCAGTATTGTGACTGTGTACATCCCAAGTGGGCATTATTCCAGTGGAGCCCCCTGTTTTTCCCAGAACAGCTCTGTAACTTTCCTGTGAAGCACCCGGCCCCACCCATACCTCTGGCAGCGAGGCACACCCTCAACCCAACTTGCTCCATTTCCTCACTTGTTCTTAGTAGGAGAAGTTCGTTCCTTATGACCCAGTTTTGTTGCTAACTGTACATAAATTAAGACACCACTGAGTTTTGACCAGATAACTTTTAACACATGTCTGCATTTAAGTTAGACTAGACGAGGTCAGTGTTCTGATAATCCCAGTGGCAAACTGGCCATGTAGCCACTGGCCTGGAGGAGAATCTGCATTTGTGTGAGTGGCAGAGCAGAGTACCCCAGCTCCTACTACAGTCTGAAAGCTCAGTAGCCTGATTTGGTCGTAATGTGCCCCAAATTACACCCTTGTCTTATTACCTATTCTTAAAAATCAGGTATTATTTGTCCTTGTTAAAAAAAGAAAATACCCTTGCCCTTAGATTTGTTTCAGACTTCTTAAATAAAATGAAGAGTATTGGAGCACAAAGAGTATAAGAAATTCAGCTTAGAGAGTAGAATATGTGAATTGATCACTCTCACCTCTTCTGACTTGAATTTGCAATTTCTGATTCTGTTACGCACAATTACACATATCAGCAAGTGAGATGGTAATATCCCAAGAATGTTAGAAAGTTCTAGTTATTGTATCAATGCTAGTGAAAATAGTCATGAATGTCAGCCTCAATAGTAAGTTGTTGGCACTTTTATGGACAGAATGTGAAGTAATTTACTATATTTTACATTCATGAATAATCAGGGCAGACTAATCTTGTGTATTTGTTTCCCAGTTACTCTATTTTTAGGACTCCCATCATTTCTCTTTCTGCTGCAAGAAGTGGAACGTCCTAACCACAGTGCAGTGCACACACCCAAAGCACAGTGGCAAATGTGGAGGCCCTCGTCAACTCGGTTGCTTCTATGAAGAAAGCAATCATCCTAATAACAGCCAGTAATGACAGCCTTGTTGATCTTACCAGTCATGGTCTATTATTAAGCATGCAGAAATTTACAGTTTTGCCTTACAAATATGTTTTTATTCTTTGGTAAACATGCATAATAGCAAAAAATAAAAAATAAAGATAACCCATCCTCATTAAAACCTGAGTTCTGTAGCGAAAAAGTACAAAAGCCTTCCCTGTTCATAGCTATTTTGTTTCCCTGAGCAACAGAAAATGTAATCCTTATTTAACTTGGCAGCAATGCCATGAAAAAATAGGAGCCTGGGGCCTCCCTGGTGGCGCAGTGGGTTAAGCAACGCACTATGAAGCAAACCGCAACCACTGCAGCAAGAGTTCGATCCCTGCTGCCGGCCAGGGGGG
>JAGFMF010011870.1:9402476-9420275 GCA_019455555.1 Galemys pyrenaicus
CTCCCCGCTCTGTCTGTGGTGAATCCTCTCACCCCCCACACCTCTGGCCTGTGCCCCAGTGCTTGTATGCATAAATAAATAAATCTTTAAAAAAAAAAATAGGAGCCTGCAGTAATGAGCCCCTTTTTTCTATGGTGGTACCTTTGTGTCATACTATATGGTGTACTTTAACCATTGAGTCCAGTAGGAGGGTGAGATGACTTTTCTGCATTGCTAGTTCAGGGCTCAGTGGACTGTGGAGTTGTTCTTGTGGAGTTGGCTGTATTGGGCTTGAGCCTGGCTGAGTTACTTTTGGCTTGAACTGAGCAAAAGCACCTGATGAAATTGTAGTTTCATATTGGGTCCATTCAACTTTTGGGGAGGCTTTCTCCATCAGCATGGCTAGGCTTATACCAGCTCGACCTGAGCTCTGATTCTTGATTCTTCCTCTCATTTTCTCTAGTTTGGGTAATGATACGAGACACAAAACCATAGCTCATCTTCAATATGTCCTCTTTCCCTACTCCCATGCCCAGCCATTCAGCAAGTGTGTCCTCTGCAAGATCAGCCATCCTTTAATTTCCCAGGATTTACCACTATCTCCCTACAGCATCCCGTAGCAGGTTGCCTCATTGTTTCTGACCATGCTCGTCATTCTCCCTGGAATCTTCTTACCATTTTTTTTAACCTCACTGTCCAAGGGCTTTACGCGCTTCAGGGTCCTGCTCAAATATTTCTTCCATAAAAGTTTACCTGCTCTCCAATGCCTTCCTTCTCCCGTATGTACATACAGTCATATGCCATTTCCTCCTTTATTTATACCTCTTCTAATTACCTTAGATACTGTTTACCAGTGTATTACAGCCATATGTCTTCTTATATTTTACTCCTGGCTTAATTTCCTTGAGGTTGGAATTAATTTCTGATTCAGTGTCCTATTCTCCATAACATATGGGGCATGTTTCCCCACACAGAAATCAATAAATGAAACCAGAGACCTTGATTTTTAAGACTCACTTATCTTTTGTTCTCTACAAACTGTCTTTGATGGTGGTAATATTTGTAAAACTGTGAGGAAGTAATGATCAGAAAAAACAGTCTACAAACAGTTATAATAAAATTGACTATTCCTTTGCCTGTGTGTTTATCAGTTTTATGAGGATTTTCTGTAACATTTATTATGTGTACAGGGTAAGATGGACACCTTATAATAGAATTCTACATCCCTCCCTTTTCATACTTTGTAGTATCAATCTGTAAATAAATCCAATTAGTAAATACATTTTTAAATTTTTTAGCTGACCATGAAAGTTGGTGTTTTGGTGAAGCTGTAAGGTTTTAACAACCATTATAAATGATTTTCAGTCTTTCAATAATTGGAAAAAGTTTCCTACAAGAGAAGACATTTTAGACTCCAGTATTAAAGAGATTCGAGTGCTGTAGGTATCTGGAAGAGGGCATAGACTAGCAAAAGGTATTTATATTCTGTGCTACCATGACAGGTGTGCTTTTAGGAGCTGTGTAGCCATTCTAGTCTGGGAAGACTAGACATCAAAGGGTTAGGAAAGACCCTAAGTCTTACTGCCTAGGTCCCCATTTTTACCCTGCTATCTGAGACTGCCTTTATCTCAGAACCATTTTATAGTGCTAGTATTGAGACCTGAGAAATATGGGAAAATTCGGCATGGTTGCTAGACCTGAGAACAGATGGGTTTTAGATTGAACTTGGCAGAGACAACAAGTAGCTTCAAAACCCCCTAAGGAATGGTCCTGGCTAAGCAGCACTCTATGAACACTGTACTCTGGACAAGCCTCCCTGCTTGCTGCACCAGGTCCTATTGCCTCCCAGACTGCGGTCTCCTGTGGACCATTTAACTTCTGAGACGTGGTAGCAAAAAGACTAACATTACTAGTGACAACTAACCTCTCCCTCTCACTTAAAGGAAAGCAACAACAGAAACTCCTATCAGTGCCTTGCAAGTCTACTCTTTTTGACCTTTCTAGGTATCCACTGAGGTAGCTTAAAATGAACCATTTAACTTCTAATTGCTACATATCAGGTTGGTTTATGTACGTCTGTTTCTCAGCATTCCACAGATGCCACATTTCTCAAAACTGCTTTGGTACATCTTCACAGATTTCTCTTTCTTTGCCCTGCACAGCCTCCCTGCTTGAGGTTCTCCTGTAGCAGCTGCTTGCATACCCTGCTGACATCCATCCACAGCACATGTCCAGCCAACTGAGCTAAATTGGATAGAGACTGGCTTCAGGCTGGTGTGCTGGCTATGCTCCAGGACTTTGCCATTCCTGTTTTTCCATCTGATGTTAAGTGTTTTGTTGAAGAGGCAGATTTAAACACTTCAGTGAGGGCAGAGCCAAGTTTCATAGCTCTATAAAAAGTGCATAATTATTATTTCATTCCACTCCTTTTCATAATATCTTCTCTGAGCATGTGCACAACATCACCATGCAGGGATGTTTGACTAGGTAGGTATTACTATCTAAAACATGTTGTGACCTTGAGCTTCAATCTGAATTTTCAGCCCTTAGTATATTGAAGACTACAGGATTATTTGTAATCACTCAGGATCTTTCCCAAATATATGCTTCAGGGGCACGTTTTGGTATCAGGCTATTCTTGACAATATTTATGAAGTATATTTGATCATGCTTACCATCTTACTGAGCTTTTCTGAAGGGTAAAGCACTTAGAAAGTAAAATTGAGTGAGATGGAAGTCTTTTATTTGACTTTGCTTTACTGCATTCATGATGAAGAGTTGACTGTGCGTATGGATTTACAGTATGCTGATTGTGAACCCTCAAGTTCTAATGAGTACATATGAACGGTCATGGTTTAGCACCTGGGATAATTAAGATGACTGATGATGTAATGAACTTAGGCAATATCTTCATCATGGTTCCTGGAAATAGGTACTGACATTAGTGACTTTGAAGGCCTTTAGAAGTCTGATCCCTGCTTTTGCTGCTTAGAAGAATCTTCTAAGATGGTATGAGAAGAGGGACTCCTCGAGGAGTTGTCAGAGAAACTTGAGCCCTCATTCTTAAGCTACTGGACTGGACTGGAAACCTTAGGTTGAATTTGTCTCTCAAGTTTCTTTGAGCTTTTAAATTCTTGAAATGTCTCATCTTCAGTTCTGGCCTCTATCATTCCCCGATACCTTACGTGAGCAGTTGAAGTGCCTTCCCATCACCCCTCACCTCTAACACCCTTCATTCTCCCCAGTCACCTTCTACATGGACCACTGTAATCACTTCTAACTGAACTCTTGTCCCCTTCAGATTTCTCTTGGGTCCTTCAGCCCAGCCATCTCTTGTCAAACAAAATGTTTCCAAGCCACCACTACTCTTAGAAAAATACCCTTATGCACTTGGTGCACATAGAGACAAAAAGTGATTCACAGAATCATGCTGACTCATAGATATAGGTGCTGATGGTGAGACTGGCTCTTTGTTTACACATGGTATAACCTCTGCAGTATGTTAGAGATGGTTTTTGTAAGAATAAAAGTAGGCATATAAGCAAAGAATAGTGCACCCTGTTTTAAAATAAACTTTTGGCACAAATCCTTGAGACTTTCTGCTCTGTGGTCTTCTATTTATATATTTAAGAATGCTGTGGGAATTCTTGGTAAGAAGTGTTAAAAGACTTGAGGCCTATCTTGTACCTCTCTTAGCCTTGTTATCCACATCTGTTTTGCATAAAGCCTGTTAGAACCTCCCCTCTTTGGAATTCTTCAGACTAATTAAAACCTTGAGCTATAACACATGTGAAGGAATTGGACCAGCTCCTGGAAGCGACATTTGTCAGATGTTAGAAGCACTATCCAAGTTGTTAACTGTACCTGCTATGCTTCTGTATTTCGTAGATGCATGTCAACTCATGTAGAAGATACGTTGAAAGGAATTTCAGAGATGCTTTAATTTGTTTCATATTTAATTGGTAACCTGTTCTAACACTTTAGCTACTAAGTCTCTTGATTCTCTCTTTCCCTCCAATTTGCTCCCTCTCCTATGATACAAAAAATGGTGATAATTTATAAGCAAATATTTCAATGGTTGACTAATGGAACTTTGTACTAAAAGCAAATGCTATAAGTAACTTTATAAGAAAAAATATTTTTATATAATGAAATACTCTCATAAATTCATGTTTTATCAAAAAATTTTTGGACATCCACTTGTCATTTTTAAATTGTACTTTCAAAAATTAAATAATTATATTTTTCATTAAAATTTTATGCTAAATATTTTAAATACCTCTTATATTTTAATTGGAAATTTTGGCAGGCTGGGCAAAGTTGGTATAAGTCATTTACTTAGAACTGTTTTTAGTCACAAGCCAAATAAATGAAATATTTTGGGTTAATTATTGACGCTTTAAAAATACAGCATTATTCCTGTAGTTAAGAAGAAAATGTGATGCTTAACACTGTTATTAAAAATTTTTCTATAACTATGCAAGCTCAAATTGTTCTTTATATATACAATTTTGAAAGCACTCTTTTATTATATAATTTCTGATTTGTTGATTTGGGGCAAGCATTCACTACCTTTAGTATGTATTAAAATTGACCAACCCTAGATGATTAGGGAAAACAGATTGTTGTGCTCTGTTCCTAGAGTTTCTAAATCAGTAAGTCTGGAGGAATTGCTGATCTTGTTGGACTATAGGCTTTCAAAACCAGTGCTTTAGGAATTCTAGTAAGTAGTGATCTATTATGAATTTCAGATGAGTTTTGAGATACAGGTGGACATAAGAGAGGTAAGAGATTGACCATCAATTTTACTATTCGTAAAGATATATTTGCTTTTAAACCGTACTCCATTTTTAACTGTTCTCAGGATATTGGAAAAGAGAAAATGAATGTTCAAACCAACCGTTTCTTCTTAAAACTTGGCTGATTAAACTTTGAATATTGGACAGTTACTGGCTTTACCAACTAATATTCCTGAGGGATGATCATCTTGATAATTTAGTCCCTCTACTAGCAAGAGTGGGTGACAATTTAAACAAAAAAAAATAAACCTTCATGCTTCACTTATTAGTCATAATTATTTATTGGACTAATAAGTATTTATTTACACAGTTATTTGGGGAATTATTTGGGCTAATTTTTTTCAAGGTAGCCTCAGGAGTTTCTAAATACCCTTTAAAAAATCCTTTTTAGAGCATCCCTGGTGGCTCCACGGGTTGAGCGGGTTGAGCGCTGCACTGTGAGGCATCCATGGCACAGCAGCTAAGTTCCATCCCCAGGCAGGGAGCGGACCCACATGGCACAGCAGACCTCTCCTGCCTCTCCCGCTACACCCCTCAGCAGTGATTTCAGTCCATGTGCCTGTTCTGCTCCCCACTCTGTCTCTGGTGAATTCTCTCACCTCCCGTGCCTCTGGCCTGTACCCCTGCTCTTGTATGCATAAATAAAAGAAAAAAATCCTTATTAACTAATCTAGAATATAAATGTACTATTAACACATGGGAATTCCCAATTTGTTATTTTTTGTATCCTCACTAAATTCATTATAGTTCCTAAAATATTGACTGGCTTTGTAAAACATAATATTTTCCAATTAGTGATGTTTCATTTTAATTTTTGGTGAATGTAGATTTCCAAAATGCCTATTCATACCAGTTTTCACAAAGGTGTTTCTTCTACACAAGTGTATGCACCGAGAAACAATATTTTTAGGTGGAAAATCAAGGGAAGGCTCCATTCCTGTTCTGACTCTGATACTATGATTTTATGGACTCTTGTTGATAAAGCATTTCTATATTGCTCCTTACTTCATGAGACTATTCTAAAAGTGAAATACATAATTATTTTTGATGGCTTAACATAGAGTTAAGAAAGGTATTCTATATACCACAAACAGGAAAATCATGAATTCAGCTGTGGGCATGCAGGATGTAAATGTCTGGAACAACACTGTTGATGGTCAAAAAAACTTGAAAACAGAAACTGAGCTCAGGGCTCCAGAATTAAACTTTGAGTGGCTAGCCTAGAAGTGATCATCAAAGCCTTAAGGTTTTGCCCATCACTCAAAAGTAAATTTTCCAGGAAAACCAAACTTAGACCCTCAAGCTCTTGACGCATAGGAAGAATCAGGAGTCAAAATAATAGAAACCTGGTCAAGTGACCAGAGCTTCACTGAGTCCAAGATTCTTCCTTCTGTGCCATGCTACCTGCTAACAGGTACATTGTGACAAACTACTAAATAAAGTCTGCTGTTCTTGTGTGGCTTACATTTGAGGTGAAGATTAAGAGAAAAATGTGTTTAGTCTAAGACGGTAAAGAAAGAAGGTTGTCAAGGCAGAAAAGAGTTGACGACCATGTTCTCTCAGTCCTCTCAGTTGAGGTGACTCAGCAGGATGCGGTAAATGACAAAGAGACGCAAAGGGAGCCTGTCAGAGTGTGGAACAGCAAGTGCAGAGGCAGAGGAGAGCTGTGGAAAGCTGCTCTAACTGAAATGCTTATACGAAATGTTGAGAAGTCCCTATAGGTGTAATTTCTCCTTGTATAATCTTTGGATGCATGGGCCAGCCAACTTCTGGTTAAAATATTTTATTTTGACCTGGAATGTTAATTCAAAAGTTAATAGAAGACCCAAGTATTTTCTAAAAGTAGCATATCTAGTTTACAGTTCATGGTTGCATTCACTTCAAAGGCCATAGTCTGGTGAGATTTTATTTCCACTACTTTTTCTCTCACAAGTAACAGTATGGAATTACAGAAATTTTGGCATGGAAAATGGTCCAGTGATTTCCCCTGGATCAATAAAAATCCGGTTCCATCCCTGTTCTGTTATGTCTTGCTTTAAAGGTTGTGGTGGCATTCCCATCACTTGGATGTTTTCACATTCTGAACGTCTATTATGATTTATATGTTTTGCTGTGGTGCAGTATATGATTCATAAATGATTGAATCAGACTTGAGTTCAAGTCAAGAGCATAACCTGTGTTTCCTCGATTTTTTTCTCAGTGACTACTATGAAGATATTAAGACGAGTGTATGCTATTAATGAAGTGACTTTGTTGTGCTGTAATTTCAGTAGCTGGTCATGGCAGCTGTTAGTTGAAAGCCAGCTGGTTTAGATATCAGTGGTGAAGATCAACGGTACTGTGGAGCTGGGACTCAGTTATGGCAACATGAGACCATCCCAACAGACTTTCTCAAATATGTTCACCTGATACTTTCTGGCTCCATCCCTTACTTAACTGGCTCCATTTGAAAAACTCAACTTTCTTGGGGTCTTGAAGGTATTGGCAGGAACAAACTTTGACATCTTGGTTAGCTAAATATTTTTCAGTTCTTTTGTGACTGTCAGATTTTTGAAGTTAACATTGATATGTTGCTTAAACGTCCTTTCGTTTCTCTCATAGATAACAAAAGAATAGAGGAAATACATTAAGCAATCAGTAAAAAAGTGATGTTTGGGGTCTTGGGGTCCATTGAACTTCCTGAATGTTGGCTCTCTAAATCTTTGTTGTCCATGAAGTGGACATAAGGTGAATGCAGTGCTCTTCACAATTAACCTTTGTCCATGATTAAAAAATATCCAGAGGAAGTATACATTGTACACAAGGATGATGTAAAAAGTATATTAAAAAATTATTTAAAAAAATTCCTACATCTAGCCTTGTTAACATCTTCTATCCTTGCTTATTGTGGCTCTCCCACCTACTATCTGCCACCTTTTTCCTTCAATGGATACATCTGATTTCCCCCTACCAGAGAACATTTTATCCTGTAGAAATTCCATAGAATGCAATGAAAATAGAAATGAAGATGCAATGAGGGAAAGCTAAAAACTACTACTACATGTTTTAGGCAATTCTTAGTTCCTACGGGCAATTCTTGAATATGTTTTGTAAAAGATGTACTATATAGATAGAAAATGGATACGGAGACCCAGATGCTCCCAGAGTAGTAGTGACTCAGAAAGGAGAGAGAATCATTGGGCTATAGAATGAGCAGGTTAACTTTTGAGTATCTTTTTGTACCTCAACACAGTGTCAACTTGCTTTATCTTTTTCCAAATATTAAATTGAGTGTCTTATGTATAATTGTACTGCTGTTCAATGTTGCTGTAATTCCGATTATACTTTTAACACAGCCTTTTTATAGTCCTAGTAGGATGATTTGGCATCAAATTTTTATATTCACACTAT
Source organism: Galemys pyrenaicus (assembly GCA_019455555.1). NCBI lineage: Eukaryota > Metazoa > Chordata > Mammalia > Eulipotyphla > Talpidae > Galemys > Galemys pyrenaicus. Next base: position 9,410,645 of record JAGFMF010011870.1, read on the forward strand.
TACCTTAATTGTATAGAGATTCTGGGGTGGCTGTGGAAAGTCATCCATCTAACATGTGTTCTCTTTCTTTGCCCTGCCAGAGTTCTAAATATTTATCAATCATTACTTATTTATCTCCTGTAATGTCATACTTTATTAGGGAATGTTCCACCTTTAGAAGGCATTAGGTAGATTCTTTGCAGTATCTAACAGAAACATGAGCACATCCCTATCCGTCTGATCAGTGACTTCAAATCGTAGTGTATGGTCTTTTAATAAAGGCAAATTTCTCTCCCCCCCCCCATTTAAAATGACAAGAATATAACTAGGACACAGTATTTTGAACTCAAAATAGTCATTCTTTGAGACTTGGTTATGTCACAATAATTTAGACTGTGACAGGTTATGAACTTGTAATGAATTCAGTGTGAGAGACAATATACTGAATTTATCTTTGAACTCTGGAATAAATTAAGTATTAAACAAAAAAGGTAATAAAATTTAAGAGTGATAAATATACTTAGTCTTTTCAGGTATGTTGCTAGACTGCTTCAGTATTGCCAAGTGCTGCTTTTGATCTATTTATTAGATCAGGGCAGATGTTTGTGTTTTTATTAGCAGCAGTAAAAAACATGCTGTTTTTTAACGTAGAATAGTCCAAGACTTTCATTTTTTCTCTCCATTTAATTTGAACAGTACTTATTTCAGTACTTTGAGGTGTAATTAAGACTTTGGTAACAGCTTTACAGATGACCTCGGGAACCACAACTCTTACTTATAGGTACAAAGGAAAAGTACACATTAGTTGTAAACCACATCTGCAGCTGAAATTTTAGAAATACCAGCATGACAAATTACATCATAGGCTATGTATCTCTTAGTAATGGAATGTAGTTTCCTTGTCTTGTGGTTATTTGCTAATTTCTTCCTTTAAGGAAGTCAAAGACCTCATCTAAAAAGAAACAAATTACCTAGCTGGGAAGATTGAATATGATTGTTTCTGGTATTTTTAATCTTTTTAGTGCCAACTACTGAACAAAAGATGGCTTTCGGGAAGCTGTTGTTTGTTCAGTGGTTCTTTGTTTTTAAATAGGAGCCATCCTAACATTAAACACTTTCCACTAAGTGCATCTGTATAGTGCCAGTTTCTGTTTTCAACTCTACACATAGTAAAACCAGTTTTGTCAGCAGGAATTAACTGCCCCAGCACAAGTGTTAGACATCAATGAAAAGACATAGAAGACAGAGATCCTGGTTTCAATAAACAAATTTAAATCCACTAGGGAACATTTTAAAGAACAGATACAAGTGAATAAAACTGAGCATTGTGTGTTAAGAGTTCAACTGGCTAGGTTGGACTAAAGGGATGAGTCATCAAAAACAAACACAGAAAAGGCAATTCTAGAACACATTGAGAAAAGCTTTGGCAAGGATGAGGCATGTGCAAAACTAGAAAAAAAAATGATCTTGTGATGCTGGAGGCTGTGTGCGTGGGTTTCCACTTGTGGAGTTTGAGAAGACAGGAGGAGGACTGGCTCAAGAGGGCAGGACTGGAGCTCTGGAACAGAGACTGAAGGGGACAGTTCCACTTTCCCAGGTTCATGCAGTTGATTGGCAGCATGAAGACAGCATCATGCAGAGGGCTGTGTTGAGAGGGAACTGCTGCCAGCAAGATATCCCCCAGTTTTGGAACAAGCAAATACAGGGGGACTCCTATTATATCACCAATTAAACTATACCTCTAATTACTTTGGTGATTTATACTATTACATCCCTTTCTCTACCATTCTCCTACCATTCTTCATCCTTCAAAGTCCAGCTCAGTTCCTCTTCTTCTAGAAGACCACAACGTGGTGAGGGAAGACCTCCGTGAATCTGAGTGAGTTGAGGGAAAAGAGATTAAGAGGAGAAGGAAATGCAAAGGTTACAAACTCATGTTAGAGTCTACTGTTATCAGTAGTCACCTTTTCCCAAACTCTTAAAATTAATGGTCTTTATTTTCCATATATATGTTGATTGAAAGTGTGATTTTGGTTAATTGAAATAGTTTTATTTGAATGCTATAATTTACTGCTACTTCAAAACAAATGCTTTACCCTTTAGAAATGGGTAAATTGGAGAATTTATCTCAACTTTGAAATTTTTGATCTGTTACTTATGTGATGAATGACATTTGCTCAGTCAGTTATGTCACCTGACTGAATTTCCTCTGGAAAACCATGGCTAATTGTATTTCTTGGGGGGGGGGGGGGACGGAACGACTGGAGGAGAGGAGAGATTCAAAGTGAAACATTTCTGTTTTACAATTTTTTTTTCATTTTCATACAAAAAATATTTGCCTCTGCTGACTATGAGATTACATTTTACAAGTGAACTAAGGGTGTATGTAAACAAGCTAGTCATAATAGGTACCCACTCTGAATCTGTCCCATTGGGTATTTTAAAACAAATTACCAGTAGATCATACTTAGTCATAAACATGGGTAGTGTTAAAGCTACTAGGAATGACATGTTATAAATTACATCTTAATTTTTTAAAGTGTTCTGATAATGCCCTGTCTGAAGAGAAGTTTTCTGATTGCTTGCTGCAAGGTTGAAGACAATTCTATGTTATTATATATTATAACAATGTACATTTGTACTACAGCTGTGTTCTTGGGGTGACCAGACTTAAAATCCATAAGCATTGTGGATTTCAATGAGTACAGGCTTTCTATAAAAATATACAAAAGAAGGTAATTGTGTAGGAACTTTGTGGCTATCATTACGGGAAACTGAATCATGTTATTATATCTGGTTCTTGGTTTGAAATTGTTTGTATTTTAGATGATTAAGTGTACCATTTTTTGAAAGCAGAATGTAAAAATAGATTATTAGGTGTAAATGATATACCAGAATTGAGGTATAGTTCTGCAAAAGTTACTTTAAACCAGTGCATATTGAAAGAATTGAGTTTAAACAAAGTGCCCATGGTGGCCACACAATGCACCAGCACAGTGACTGCCCAGCCATGGTGGAGATTTGTGGATTGGGGTTGCCATGTGTAAAACACTTACAGGCAGGTCTGTAAGTATGTGACTATGTTCATCTGTTCCAGGGTGATCGTTAGATTTATATTACTCATAATAACTAACTTTCTCTTTTTTGTTTGAATGGTATGTAACTCCTTCCTTAAATTTCTAAATTGGAATGAGTAACTGCCAGCTGGATTGTTGTCTTAAGGAGAATAGCTAGTGGTAGAGACAAGGACTCCCCCAAATCATGTCTCAGAACCTTCAAGTTACTGCTGTCCTGAGTCTGCCTGCTGTTTTGCTGTTCCAAGAACTAGGGCTAATTATAAACAAGAGCTTTTATTTATTAATTAGTAGTTACCAAAATATCCATGTTTTCCAAACAGGCTTTTTCTCTTATAGACTCAGGGCAACGTGATGTGGTGAACCTAGAATTATGTCAAAAGAAAAGAGGTTGTTTCAAGAGATTTCATTTCAGAACCACCTCTATCACTTGTAATGAAAGATCTCAGTGGAAAGAACTTTCCAGTAGTCTTACTGTTTGGCTTCCCCAAACAGAACAGAGCATAGATTTACTTTTCCTGTGCTACCTACCTACTACCAACCATTCCCTGTTGATTCTGATGGTAAATTTAGGTGTAATGGAGCATAATCACATTAATTCTCATCTGGATATTATGGCCTTTCCTTGGATATAGTTTTTATGGGATTCTTGAGGGGGATACATTTACTGATTGTTTACTTCATCCATGTCCAATTTTATCATTATTTTATTGATTTCTTCTATATTTCTTCCATAGGGAGCAATCCTGTTTTCCTCCCTATTACCTCTGGACACTCTTCCTGTGAGAATGTTAACACGAGGTTGTGAGTGATAGTCTCCCCCAACAGAAGCCCTTGACAAGGACAGTTTCCTAGCGTTACAGTCATTGTTCTATCCCCAGGGATTTGCACATGAAGGACAGAGAATAATCTTAGAACTTCTGCATGATGCATTCTTTTTGAAATCTTCTTAAATGAAGGCACCCTTACCTCACTATCCCTCCCCTCCCCAGTTGTTCTTTAGAGCCTCACTGTTTTGTCACTACTCTGAATCAGCACCACCTGCCTTTTACACACACTTCTACTCCCCCTCATCCATCTTCTCTAACACGGTGTCGCATTGCCTCCTTCACTGGGGCATGATAGTAGAGCCAGTTGAACTCTTTTTTTTTATTTTAAGATTTATTTATTTATACATACAAGAGCTGGGGTACAGGCCAGAGTCCAGGGCGGTGAGAGTATTCACCAGAGACAGAGCAGGGAGCAGAACAGGCAGACTGACTGAAACACACTGCTGAGGGGAGCAGCGGGCCAGGCAGGAGAGGTCTGCTGTGCCATGTAGGTCCCTTCCCTGGCCGGTGGCAGGGATGGAACTTGTGCTGCAGTGGCTGCGGTTTGCTTCATAGTGCTTTGCTTAACTCACTGCGCCACCAGGGAGGCCCCAGTTGAACTCTTTAAAGTCCATGTGGACTATCCATCTATTTCCCTTCCCTCATAACTTTTTCATCTCTCTGGAGTTTTCTTTTCCTCTTCCTCCTGCTTCCCACCCTAATTTTAGATTGTTGGCATTCTCTAAACACTGCACATTGTAACATTTTATACCTCTCTATCTTTGTGGGAATTCTCCTCATCCCTGTTGATTTTCTACTGTCGCATGCTTTATGCAGCTTTACTGTTGCATTTATCACACTATTTTTATTTTCTTGCTTGCTAGACTGTGAGCTCTTTCAGCATCATGATGGTTGTGAAACCTAACACTGTCTGGAATATACATTTTTTTTTCCCAATGGAAAGATATATATTGTCATTCTTTCCATTGGGTTATTTCATTCTTTCACTGAACAAACTGTTGAACACCTGCTGTATTTCAGGCACTTTTACTGGAGCTGAGCATACAGTGATAGTCCACATGAAAAGGGTGCCTGCTCTCACTGCTAGAGTGTGTGGTTGGGGGAGACATAGAAAAGTGAATAGGACATTACAGTGCTGTCACTGCATACCCCATTTGTTACCAGCAGTATTCTAACAACTTTGTCATAGTTGATATTTTTCCTTGTACTTTTCCCCAAAAGGAGCATTAGATGCTGAGAGATAACCACCTTTTCTCTAACTTGATGAATACGAGAACAAAAGAAAGATTATTACAGTTATTAATCTACCATACTTTATTTTTGGATACTCCTTAAATCTGGAATTTTCTCTTTAACTCTACAGAGCTGCTTAAGAAATTGGAAGTCATTAGATGCATCATTACTTGAATCAACATTATTAAAAGTGATTTTAAGCATTGCAGAAAGCATGCTTTGATCATACTCCAACTGAAAACTGTCAACCTGCGTGTTTAGTAAAGCACCCTTTAGGTTACCATCTGTCTGAAATTGGACATTATTTAGGCAAATCATTTTATACCCCAGGTGAGGAGTTGATCTGCCCTACAAAATGCCATTGTCTTTCTCTTCTTTTTTTACATGAACCTTCATGATACAAACGTGAAAAATATAAGTAAAATTTGCACCCGACCTAACTCAGGCTGGCTACTTTTTCTGTGACATTTTTTATTCCTCCATTTAGAAACTAAGTTTTCTGTAACATAGGTACACAACTTTAACCCAAACAGGATTTCATCTTCATTTTCTTGGCAGGAATATATATTGAAAGTGCTTAAACTTTTTCTGTACCTTTTTCTTCAAAATACTTAATGTTTTCTTTTAATAGACTGACTTCACTAGAAAAATGGAGGAGACCCAAATTTTAATTGTGAAGAATAGGACAATACCTCTGTCTAGATACATTTGCTCATTAATGATAATGATTATTGTATTGTTGAATATTCCTTGTTATGTTCCTTTCATTGTTAATAAGTTGCCTTCAAAAGCAGGAGAGTCAAAGAAATGTGAGATACTGAATTAGATGAGATCAAATAGGTTCCTTCACTCTAAGATTTTGTAAGCTCCTTAAAATGTTCAACACCACTATTTCTCAAACTTGAAAGTGTACACAAAATACCAGGGATGTTATTCACATGAAGATTATGACTCAGTAGGTCTGAAGAAATTTTGCATTTCTTACTAGTTCTAAACTTACTAGTTCTAAACTGCCTTGTACAACGGAGCCATAGATCGTACCTTATATTTTTAAGTTTGTGAGACCTTCAATAAAAGAGAACTTCAAGGGACATTTGAAGAGACACAATTTCCCAATAAAACACCTATAATTACCCATCTCCTCCTGGATGCCAAGCCAAACAGTTTGGCCCAAAATGGGACACTACTGAGACCCTAAAAATGGCACAAGTCAAAGACACTTTCTGGCAGGGAACCATAGGAAAGGAGCAGATGGGGCCAGGCAAGTCTAGAACAAAGGATCAAAACTAAAGCACAAATCTAGATAGAGACTGGCTTTGTCAGACTTCCCATGTGCTCTCACTCATGTGTCTGTCCATGTCTTCAGTCTTTGTGTTTATTTATGTCCCTCGAGCCCATGGTGCAAGTCCAAAGCTGAGAATCAAGTGGGACTAATTCACCGTTATTTCTGCTTATATACCTCCCCTGACTTCTTCCAAGTCTTCATCAGCTTCTCCTCCTTGCTAAGCTCCACCCTTCATTAGTTTGGGCAGGGGACATGAAACCTCACCTTTTAATGGAAATTCTTGTTACAATCCCCCCTTTTAATATTTTCCCCCCACCATTTTCATGGTAGTTCTGAAGACAAAGATCACACTTTAAAAATCATGTTGTTTAGGGCTCGTCATAAAGAAGCATGTTCCACAGCTTCTCCCAGACTTACTAATCATAGGAACCTTGTTTTTACATACCGGAAGTACAACAAGTAGTCAAAGAAACATACTTTAGAGGATTTTAAATTGAATCTTTTATATTGCAAATGAAATTAATTTATAATTTAGATGCACATTTAAGGAAAAATTTCTAAGTCTCATTAGAAATTCCAGATCGTTTGCACTTCTATGTTCACTGCAGCACTATTTAGAATAGCTAAGATGTGGAAACAACCTAAATGCTCAAAAACAGATGAATGGATCAAGAAGATGTGGTGTATATACATTACTCAGCAATCAGAAAGATACACTTATGCCATTTGCAAAAACATGAATGGAACTGGAAGGGATTATGCTCAGCAAAATAAGACAGAAGGAAAAAACTATCGGACGGTTTCACTTATAGGAATATAGGGAAACTGAACAAAGTGTCAAAAAAAAAAGATAAAACATACAGGCAAACAATAGAGCTGAGGCATACAGCAGTGGAGGAAGAGAGGGAGAGGGATCAAAATGGAGGGAAGAACACAATGGACTATGGTGAAGATTCATGAATAATATGGTGGTGGAGGTTTATAGGGACTATGCCTAATGGGGAGAAATCAAATACAGTAAAAAACTGAACAATGGAGGCCTCCCTGGTGGTACAAGGAGTTAAGAACTGCACCATGAAGCAACCACAGCCACTGCAGCATGAGTTCGATCCCTGGCCAGGGAGCTGACCCACATGGCCCAGCAGACCTTTCCTGCCTCAACCTCTGCTCCCCTCAGCAGTGTATTTCAGTGGATCTGCCTGTTCTGTTCCCCACTCTGTCTCCAGTCAATCCTCTCACCCCCTCACACCTCTGTATCCCAGTTCTTGTATGCATAAATAAAATATTTTTTTAAAAAAATGAACAATGATGTACAAAAACTAAAACATTTAATAAAAAAGAAAGAAAATTCCAGATTATTTTAATACATCCTAGTGTAAATCCAACAAGACTGAATAATCATTTAACTAGTTCATACAAAAAAGAAATCAGTATCATAAACTAAAAAGATAATCACCCCATAAAATAAGTTGATACTGGCTTGTATACTTTTTATCTTTAACCTTACAAAAATTATTAAGTGTCTAATTCCTTGATTTAAATAATTATACTATGTTTTTATTGCTTCTAGAATTCACTTATAAATTGCCAGTTTTCTAAATCCCCATATGTGCTGTGCAGGTGAATTCATTAGTCCTTAATCTTTTGTTAATATTAGCATTTGATATGAAAAACCAGTGATCAAAACAAATCCTTTATTTAAACAGCTTGAGTTTTGATATGGTTTATCATACTCTTAATCGCAAATAATATAAAACAGTAGTCTAGGGAGGATATTGAGAAATCTGTTGAGCCTAAAGCAAATTTTTAAAAAATTTACTAAAGTTAATTAGCACATTATAGGTGGGCTTTTCCCCACCTGGGTCCTTCTGTTGCACCTGGATGGTGTCCCATTTATACATGTCTATTGAAACCCTTCTTTGAGCCCTTACTGTTAGTGCCTCCGTTTCTCAAGCTGTAGTTTTCTGTAGTGGTTTGTCTTGTCTCCTCTTTCAAATGGCAAATTGAAGTTCAGGGTTTTATTTTATACTTTCAGTAACACCTAATTTAAAGTACTGCACATAATTGGAAGATCAGTAATGCATAAAATATATCTTCATAGTGCAGTGTGTAAAATTTAATTTTCAGTCATACAGTAATTTTAAATAACATAAATTCCCCCCCTTTATTCTCATTGCCTGTGTTGATGGTGTATCAGTTAGCATTACTTATTTATCATATATAATAAGTCAGTCTATATCTCAGTGGTTCAAACTATAGCCATTTTAACTTTCTCACATTCTAGATTGGTTAGGAGGTTCTTTGACTGGGCTTGTCTGGTTTCTCTCAAGTGGTATCAGCCAACTGGTGACTTGGCCAGAGTAAGACTTTCCAAGGTGGTCTATCTTTCTGAGGTCTTGGCTGGAGTGGCAGGGATTGCTGGGCGTAGAGTGGGTTTCTCTGGCATCTTACAGAGAACGCTTCCACGGCGTAAGGATCTCAAGGTTCAAGTGAAGAAGCTGCAGGGCCTCTTAGATTTAGCCTCAGAGGTTGGACAAGATCACATCTGCTACATTATGTGAGTCACAGGAGACCAGCCCCACTTTAAAGGGGTGAGCAGTGGACTCTGACTATGTATTTCATTCTGCTACATTGAGAAAGAACATAAGCATAATTTACTTTCTTCAGCTCCTCATACTTCACATGTTGCTATCTTGTGAAATTTATTTAAAAATAGACTGAATCTTCAGTTTTCTTTAATTACTTGCTTAGCACCATTTCCTGTGTCCTAACCCTTCCTCTATCATATTTTTATTTGCTTGGAGAACTTCCTTTAAAGATTGTAGAAGCCAAACATTTTGAGTCCTAAATTGCCTTCATTTCGCCTGCCTATTTTAAACATACTTTTTGGTCATTTTGTAGAAACTGTGCTGTTATCCACTGTAACCGATAAGAGTTCTGAGGCTAAATGATTCTTGTTCTTAGCAAACTAGTTATTTTCTACTGTGGTTAACACTATCTTATCTTTATCCTAGGAATCTAGAGATCCCAGTTGTTTGGGTCTAGAGGTAGTATATCTGTTCCATTCATCTTTTCACTTATTGGCCCATGTTAAATGGTTAATATGCAGCTCTGAGAAGTTTTTATTTCATTTAATATTTATTCCTCTTTTTTCCTCTTAGTAAATACATGTAAATCCTGCATCTAGTCTCCTCCCTCCCTCCCTCCCTCCCTCCCTCCCTCCCTCCCTC
>JAGFMF010011870.1:9420729-9470877 GCA_019455555.1 Galemys pyrenaicus
TCCCTGGCCGGCAGCAGGGATCGAACTCGTGCTGCAGTGGCTGCGGTTTGCTTCATAGTGCGTTGCTTAACCCACTGCGCCACCAGGGAGGCCCTATTAAAGATCATTTTCATGGGATACCCATTTAAAAAAATTAATAACTTAATTCTGCCAATCAAGTTTTTGTTTCATCTTGTGACAATTTTCTCCCCGAGGTGTCTGGCTATTTGCTTTATGTACACATGATTTAAAATCTCTGTACTAAGGGTATTCCTTCTATTGATAACCTCTTCAACTTTACTTTTCTGTTTAGGGAATTTGGTTCCTTCTGGCCATCCAGGCTGTGCTGTCTTGGATTGCCCATTCTTTGCCTGAGGCAACTGCTGATGCTTGTTAAAGGAAGGGCTACCCTCCTGCTTGCTCTTGCTCTCCTTTTGATCATCTCATGTTGGCCCAGCCCTAAGCCTGGTGTGCTGGTGTTCACAACCTGCCTCTCCCAAACCGGGGGTTCCAACCTCTTAAGGCTGGTCTTTTTCTCTTTGGTGTTAGAGTTTCCTCTGTTTTGTCATGGGTCTGAGCAGTTATTTTCTGACTTTTTGGTATATCTATAGCATTTCAACAATTTGTAGACAGGCTAATTCTCTTTAAAAAAGAAAAAAAAAAGTGCCCTTTCTGGTATCTCATGGCATTATATGAGTAGAAAAGAGTAGAAAAGAGTAGAAATGTGTACTCACTTTGCCTCTTGATCAGTCACCCCCCTAGAAGTTTAGCTCCATCTTTACCTTCTTGATTGTCCCCATTTTATCTTTTTAAAACCCTTTAGCAGTTCATATTTCTCTTCATTTTCCTTTCTTGTAGCATCTGTATGCTACAAAGGATCACAAATCCAAAAATAAAAGTGAACATGTATTCTAAAATGAAATTTACTTTTGTTCTCTATAAGAGAGATTTTTTTTTTTAGAAAGGGACGTGCAATCTGTGTTTAGCCAACATAGAACTTTCAGTTTTTATTAACAGTTTTGTAGTGTCTCCCTTTGTTACAGGAGCCATCTACACATTCCTTTTACGCCCTGCGCATAGGACACAGTGTGGTGTCTGCCTCCAGGTGTGAGCAGAGCTGCCCCTGATACTATTTCAGAAATTGTCACTGAGTGGTATACAGAGTGAGGGCATTCCGTTTCGTAGTATAACCATAACCATACCGCCTTTTTATTGAAACAAATTCCTTTAAACATTTACCTACATATTTTTGTTTTAGCTTTATAACCAGGAAGCAATTCAGCTCTTTCTTAAAAGGGGGTATTTATTGTGTTCTATTGTATTGTTAGTAAATACTCTTAATTTATTACATTGTTTCGATCTCATCTAATAATAATTTGTCAGGTCAGTTTATTCTGCTATATTAATATTTCTCTTTTCTCATAGAAAAATAATGCACAAAATAATATATGGTTAAAAAACACCAAAAAGCAGATGTCTTCTTGAACTATTGTCTGCATCCCAGAAGTTCTCCACACATCTTTCAAGATCACAATCCCTCTATCCCCACAGAAGTAATTACTCCCCCGAGTAGTGAGAGCCACTTCCTTGGTTCCCATGCATGTATCCCTAATAAACATAGTTTTATTTTGCCTGTTTCTAAAGTCTTACATAAATGGAATTCTACTTTTTGTATTTTGTGACTTGTTTCTTTTATTCAGCATCATATTGTCATTATGTGGGGACTGTCGTTTGTTTTATTGCTATAGTTGAAATATATGGCATGAATATACCACAATATATGCTTCTGTTCCACTGGTAGCTGCCATTTGGGATGTTTGCAATTCCGGGCTTTCATAAAGAGAGCTGCCTCATATGACCATACTTCTGTTCCTCTCCAGGTGTTCATGTGCAAATGTCTGTAATAATCAAGCATGGGGCTGTTGGGGATAAATGTATCAGCAACTCTACTAAAGGCCAAAACGTATTCCTAAGTGGTCATCCTTGCTACCTGTGCTACTTACCGTTATTCCACATACTCAACCAAAATTTGACATTGATAAATGTTTTGCCATTCTGGTAGTTATGTATTGACATATCATTATAATATGAATTTGTAGTGTTCTGATTACTAAGGAGGTTGAGCCTCTCATTATTGGCCATTTAGATTTCTTCTTTTGTTAGTTTATATAGTTGTTTGTTTTGCTTATTTGTACATCAGGTTATCTTGCATCTATCTTTTGGTTATAAAAATAAATCTTTAAGTCAAAAAATGTAATTACTGGGTTTATTCTTTTTTTTTTTTTTTTAAAGATTTATTTATTCATGCATACAAGCACAGGGGTACAGGTCAGAAGTGTGGGGGGTGAGAGGATTCACCACAGAGAGCAGGGAGCAGAACAGGCAGATCAAGGAAGCACACTGCTGAGGGGAGCAGGGGGCACAGCAGGAGAGGTCTGCTGCGCCATGTGGGTCCCCCTCCTGGCCGGCGGCAGGGATCTAACTCGTGCTGCAGTGGCTGCGGTTTGCTTCATAGTGCGTTGCTCAACCCACTGCGCCACCAGGGAGGCCCTACTGGGTTTATTCTTTAGAATAAACTGAATAGAATAGAACTGTATGTGCTGTTAGACATACAGTTTCCTTCTAAACAAGTTTCTGGCAAGGAATTTTAATTTTTTGTATGAAGTGATTAGAAGTTTAATATGTAACTATCTCTACGCTTTCTATACAGTTGAAAATTTTAGTAATGCTTATCTCTGGATATTTCAGCACTAAAACTTTAGAGTTTATCCAGTACTCCTTTTAGAATGCTAAATTGATTTCATATGGTACTGAAAGTTTTTAACTTTAGAAGCATATTTCTAATTTCCCAGTATTTCATTGTTTTCTTTTGTAATGTCTGCTCTACTTTCATTATAAGCAGAACAAAAAACCTTAGCTTTGCAAATAGGATACTCAGTATTATTTTCCTGTTTCTGCTATTAATATTGGTTCATCTAATAATTAACAAACTTTTATTATCCTAGTTTTATTATCCTGTTGTTATTATTTTAAATATGTAGCTTATTTTCTGCCCTTTATTATTTTTCTTGATTTGTTTCAAGCTTCATTATCAGTTTTGAAATTGTTATCATCATAACATTTTTGAATGTTCAAAAGGAAGCCATGAGAGATGTATTATACTTTCAGGTTACGCGTGCAAAACAGGAATGAAAAAATACAGAGAGAAACCAACTTATTTCACTAGATGTATTAAAACAAAGCATACTTTGACTCATAATTATCAATAAAGAAAGTAAAAGTGAGTAAATAGAGGAAAATCCAAAGTCTAGTTGATCTTCTATCTCAGAGTTTTAGCACAGAGACGATCTTATGGATTATTATCACTTCTATTGAAAGGGGTTCTAGATGGTAAATCATAGGTTGACTCTCATGCTGTATGTTTAGACTACAAAGAAAACCTTCAGTAATCACACTAGGATGTATGTGACTTGCATCTTTGAGTAGAAAAATTTCCTGTTAATAGTTCACTGTAAGAGTGAGACACACACTTAATACTGACAGTTTCACAAAGAAAGCTTTCTTATCTTCATTAAAGACTACAGTAAAAACACAAAACTTTCATAGTTTCTCCAAAAGTATAAAATACTCAAAAAGTTTTTTACTGGGCTCAAAAGAATGAAATACAACAGAAAGATAAAAATAGAGGTCTGGGCAAAGAGGAAATTCAGTAAGTAAAGGCTGGCATAAAATAAGAACATAGTTGGTCATAAGCTCATTTGTGAGCTCTGTGCAAGTCCAAACAGAAACAGCAGAAAGGTTTCCAGTATCATTTCCTTCTGGAAAATCAGAGCTTCCTGGCCTTCAGGTGGAAGCCCTTTTACAGAGAGGTATGATGTGATACACAATATTCTGAAGAACATCAAGGAACATTCACATCAATTCAGAATGTAGAAGCAGTCATCAGATAAGACAGTGTCAGCTTCCAGTTTCAAAGAATTTTCAAATTTTCTTTTTTAAAGTTGATCAAACACTGTGTTTGATTTAGGTATATAGGCTCACACTCTGCAAGTATATGTTCAATGCCAAGCCCACCAGCAGGGCACTGAAAGTCGTCCACTGTAGTCCAGTGTACCCCAACTCCTCTGGTTGCCACTACAGTTAGATTTCTAGGGTTTGTTACTGGTTTGATTTTATCTCACCCCTTGTCTTATTTCTGTCATATCGAGTGTAGAATCCCTTCTGTGTGGTTCCTGTTACTTGATCCTGTGAACTATGTTCAAAATCCTCTATAATGAGCAATGCTCAAACTTTTAGAGGCAATTCATTCCTGAAATTTTGGATATTTAACTCTTATCTCCAAAAGAAAAAATCTTCCTGACCTTACATGCATGGCTGCAAACTTTAATTTTAAAGACAGTGATAATAGAGGCCAATACAAGTTTATTACAAAACCATTAGATTTTGGCCTACCTCTTAGGCTCACAGATGTAAAAAGTCTAAAGGATGGTCCTTCAGAGGTTTGGAGTCTGCTGTATAATCCTTCTCTTCTTCAGGTTCAACTTTCTTTTTCTGTTCCATTAACTCTGCTTCCTGTATACCCCACTAAGCTTGAAGTACTTAAGAAGCACAAGCTGTCATTCAGTTCAGCCCCATTCCTGAGCTTAGAAGTGATGACTGATTCCCTGCATCATCCTTTTAATGTCCTTGTGAATTGGTTTTTGTGTCCATTTACATCCTTTGGAGCCTGGGAGAGAAGTGTACATTCAGTTAGGTATTCCCCTCTTTCTGTCATCTTAAATACAGTTGTCAACAGCCTAAGATCATCTTGGCATACGGGTAGCCTTGTCTCATTCATGATTTAGCCATTCTGCTTTTGAACCTAAAGTTCCTAAATATTTTCCCCAGTGTGTTACTGAGCTATCCTAAATACAGGACTACATTTATACCAGTTTTCATCTCATGTTTTCATTTTATCATCTGGTATATTCAGTATTCTTAGTCATCATAAACTTGAACGTGACTTGTATATGATTAATTACATTGTGCTTCAAAATTTTGGTTAGGATTGGGTCAAGAGCAGACCTCTCTGGCATTACATTAGAAACTTCTACAAGTTGGTATGTTTCATTCAGTTATTTACAGATAGTGAAAGTCAGCAGTTGCCCATGTGTCAGCCCCACTTTTGTGTTGATTATAATATCTTGGGGGACTTCTAATATCAATCATCATGCCTCACTGGAGTCTAGACACACTATATTTTCATGGTTATGCTGCCAAAGACAGAAATTAGACCAGTTTGACTTGACTTTTTCTTGGGTGTGCCCTTTTTTGGTTCTTACAAATCATTTTTTGGATAAAAGTCCTTTTAAGAATCTCACCTAAGATCTATGTCTAGCTCTCTGGTTTATAACATGAAGAGAGTCTACTTTCTTCTTTCCAAAAACAGCAATGGCATTTTTCTGCTTTCAGTTTTTTGGCATCTCTTGCATTCTCTGTGATTCCCAGAAAGCCCCCCAAATGTTTCAGTAACATATTTGTAAATTTCTCAGATCCCTAGAATGTGATTGCCTAAGTCAGGCAGGATGGGTCACTGAAGGAAACTCAAGATCTAATTTCTCACAATGTCCTTGCTAGTGTTCATTGCTTTTTTTTTTTCCTAGTAGAAAGAGAAATAATGTCATTCTGTGACTCTAATCTTAGCTTGATTCCTTCCAACTCCTTAAATTGTACTGACAAAATACAGCCGACAAGACACTTTAATAGGTTCAAATCCTGGCAGTATGTGGCATCCCTCCTCTGCCCTATGTAGATTGTGATATTTCAGAATTTTTCTGAAATAAGGGGTAGAGAATTTCTCCTCCCTCTACCCCTAAGTAATGCATGGGTACTCTGGTTATCATTCTTTATACCATGAGTGTTAACATTTGCCTCACAGTGTATCAGAGAATAGAAGCATCATCACTTAACTCACGAAAATCTCTACTGCAGAGTAGTAGTTGGTATGTTTTTGGTTTTGTTTTTACAAATTTATAAGCTCTTCACAAGTTCTTAGTGACTTCAGTTAACAACATTCCATATCTTGAGTCTTAATATGCTTTCCTTCGGTTAAGATTTTATTGTCAGCTACTTGATAAAGCCACACATGACTAGTGGCCTTACCTTGACGTGTATCTGCTTACCTCACAACATAGCCCAGAGCAGAGTGATCCTCAGAAAATTCCCATTAGATTTCATTCATTCAGAATAGTCTGAATGTGAAAATAATTTTGGTACACTCACAGTAAGGAAATATAGTTACACATTTCTAGCAGTAAGCTTCCGCCTATTTATATAGTAAAGAATTAATAATTACAACCCCAGTGAAATTTATTTCTCCTTTTTCAGATTCTCATTGTCCACTGAATTTTTGCTGCTTTTCTTACCCATTGGTTATTTCACAATATTGTACTCTTGACATTTAAAATTTCTGATTCTTGGTATTATTTATGTTACTGTTGCATAGTAACATTTTTGTTCTTTGCAACCATCTGTTTATTTTAAGGTGTGTAGTTTTTCAATGGCATATAATACTTTCATAGCTTTACTTCCTTAAATGCTAATCTAGGATTTTTATGCGTAGCTTTATTTTTCTTCATAGATGTCATGTTGTCTCTAACACTTGTTAAGTAGAGAAATGAATTATTTTATCCAGTTGATATTTTAAAGATTGCCATAAAATTGTTCCATTGTCATATATAAAGGATCACCAAGTCCATTTTTATGAGGGAGGGTTCTGGGACTCAGTGAGGAGAGACATTGATCTCCTTGCCTTTAAGTTTTGATCCTAGACACACTAATTCCAAAATCTAAACCCTCCCTTTCAGCTGAGGGTCCACCTGAGCTCTGGGCACTGTAGAAATGGGAGATTGGGAATTTACCCACCCAGAGCAGGCTTGAGGACTCTCTGAAACTGGCATCAGGGGCAAAGGCATAAACTCACTGGACCAATTGTCCCTTTCTACTTGATAGTATGGCAAGAATACAACCACCACTGGCAGATACTTAGAACCAGGAAGGACCCTTCTCTAATAAGTGCAGTTCAGGAGAGGAAGGAATAAGATGGAGGCTCAGGTGGCATGTTCAGCATCACTCATCTCACAGATTATGTGTCTCAACTGTTTATTATCACTTTGTTTCTCAGTTGCTTACTGATTATCTGTTTTAGAATATTCTGTGATTTAATCATCTTCTAACAACTTGCCCGTCCTTAGTATATTTTTAATTAAGAGGCTTCCTCCCCAACCCTTTGCATGTCAATTTTTATTATGTTTAATTATTTTCTAAGTACTGTATTATTACTTTCTAGTATTTGATAAGTACTAACTGTCCTTTTGGCTAGAAGTTGCCTTTTAGAAACCAAGTAGCCTTAGGAACTGTGACCATTATGTGCAGAGCTCTGTAGTAGTTGCTAGGAACCATCTGCCAGTCTTCAGGCCCTGCCTGCTCCTGTGCAGGAGCTGGTGAGAAAGTGTTAACCATTTGCCTGCTTCATTGCAGGAGGAATGCCAGCTCCTGAGCAGGCCTCATTGGTGGAGGAGGGGCAACCACAGACCCGCCAGGAAGCTGCCTCCACTGGCCCAGGCATGGAACCCGAGACCACAGCCACCACTATTCTAGCTTCTGTGAAGGAGCAGGTACAACTTACTGAAATTTTCAATTAATTATTTCTTCAATTCCTTTTTAAAATTTAATCTTTGGATGTGTTTTAAATTTGTCTAACGTCCTTGACGCCTTCACGTTTTCTAATTATAAGGTGTTTACATCCCTGAGTACATTGGGATGACTGGCATGTAGAGCCGCTCCAGGTGCCAGTCAGAATCGGAACATGCAGGATACTTGTGCGTCTGCAAGTAAGGACAATATCGATGGTGATCGGTGTCTCTGTCTTGCCACATCGCGGAGTGTGTGCATGCACGCAAAGCTTTGTAAAGCACATCTCACACTGCTGACTTTTCTGTCAGGACTCTGGCAACTTGAGGCCTGTAATTTCCTTAGATGTGTTGAGTATTTTAACGTAGGTATTCTGCAGGGATGTCTCTGTGATTTTGGATAAAGGCTGTATTTGTTATGTTTGTCTAAATCGAACTATATTCATTTGTGAGCTAATGTTCTAAAACTTGTCAAATTGTGCCGGTTTGCTTCAATGTCATGTTTATGTTCATTTTTTTAAGGCATTTAATATAGTTTTTCCTTCAAACCCACATAATCTTCTTAATTAGAGGTTATCTGTTATCTTAGAGAAATTGGAATTTTTTAATTTAATTTTTTAGATTCAAATATTTAATAAGGTAAAGGTAAATTTAAGCTACAGGGATAGATTTCATTTTTGACTCCTCCCAAAAAATAAAAATATGTGCCCTCTATTTGGGTTTTTCTGTTGGAGATAATCTAATATTTTTTTTTAATTTAATGATTCAACTGCTGATCTTTTTTTTTTTTTTTCAAATCACATCAACTTAGATGTCCTGTATTAATGTAGATGTCCTGTATTACTGGAATATTCTTTTAAAAGATCAGTATCAATATTTTAAATGACTAATGATGATAAAAAGTAAAGGAATATTTAATACCCCTTGATTTACTCTTTGCTGCAATTTGAAAGCTACATATGCAGTAGTAAGATTGCTCTAAAAGTAGGCGTATGACTAACATTAAAGCTGTGTTTTCAAGAAGTGATTTCCCAACTTAATCTAATGGCAAGAGATCAAAATATTTTTTTAATTTCTCACTGAAATTTGAAATTTTGAAACCTCCCACAAACTTAAATTTGAGAAGACACAAAATTATAGTCAGTACTGTTTTTATTTTTCACCAAACTATAGATTATCTAAGCTTCTATCTTTCAAGAGATAAAAAAGTAGTATTTTCTCATAACCCTTCAGTGTTGTCAAGATTTGCCCTAAGGAGCTGTAAAATGAGAAGACTGATTTATTGCAGGCTCTTAGTGTATACTGTGTTTTAGTGAAATATGATGGTAAATTTATCAAATGCCAAGAAATGCCTTAGAAGGAGAGATTGTGTGTTCAGTAAACAGCAGCAGAACTTTGTGTTTGTACCTTGAGACTAGATATACCCTGTGTGTTGAAGAAAATTGGGAACCTATCCTGATTTTGGCATTGGAATTCCTTGATGGCCTTAAGTAGCTTAAAAATCTCTTGGCAATAAGTAGTTCTGAATGAATGTTTTGTGGCGATAACAAGGATTTCAGTTTTTCAGGGTAGTCAAAAAAAGGTACAGATATTTGTTATTTATTAGATGACCTATTGTATGTATCCCAGTTTACTTAGTAAGAAAATATATTCTACTCTGCTTCTGTTCCTGTTCTAAAAATTTGAATCCATTAATACATTCACAGTTTTTATTTTTAATTTCTCAGTGCTCATGTTAAGTATTCATCTCAGGACATCATATTTATCTCTTGTTCTAAATTGCTCACCTGATTTTAAATAATTGACTTATAGCTCCTATAAAATTTTCGTGATACCAGGCAAGCTACTCTAATTTCTCTATAAGTTTCTTTAGACTTTCCCAAAATATAACACTCCCTTATCATCTTACCAGTGGGACAGAGCACAGAAAAGTTAGATAGAAATAAAGTTATTTACTATATACCTTACATTTAATTTTAAAATATTAGTCAGAATTGGGCATTCTTAGTTCTGTTAGAAATGGAATGGTTAATATAGGTTATATCTTTGGTGGTGTCTTATATCAAAAAAGCACTTTTCTTTAATTGGATGTAAAATTTCTCAAAAAAATAAAGTCACTGTCACGCACAGCTGATAGTCATGGGGCAATGGGATCAGCTCAAAGTACAGACCTTGTTTGGTGGCAGCCAGGTCCCAAGAGGGATGTTACACTAGGGTGTGAAAGGGTAGAGGGTCTGAGATCCCACAGAGTAAGTGGCTCTGCTACTTACTCCATGACCTTGGGAAGAATTCTTAACCTTTCTTTGCCTCAAGTTCTCATATATAAAATGGGGATAATATTTTAATTGGAAACATTAAATTTATTCGTGTAAAATGACCATCACAGTATCTTGCTTTTAGTAAGTGCTCATAGTTAGGCCTAATGGGATTATCATCGTTTCTACATAAGAACAGACTCTGAGGAGAAACTAGTGGTTCTTTTTTCCAGTTTATAGGAATATAGTTCCAGTGACCCTTATTTGGAACATTGCTATAAAGACAAAAAAAAAAAAACTTTGTGACTGTTCTGCCATGTTTATGCTTTGACAGTGGTTCACTTCTTCATGGCATTGAACTTTCAAAACTTCACCAAACTGACCTCAAAACTTCACCAAACTGACCTTGCAAATTAAGAAAACTTAATATACGAAAGAAGTAGAACATGTGAAAGTAAATGTCATTGGCATGCTGTCAGTAACATAATGTCATCCCAAACATAAAGTCAAGACTTTGGGTTAAAGTACTGATTTTAACATTGCTCTGAATTTTGAGAGGAAAAGTTTGAATTATTCTTAAGTATATCCAAGCCACTGAAACATCTCACATGCACACACTCTGGTCATATCATGGTAAGAAAGAAAATGGCAAGCAACCACTAGCAGTCTTGTTATCAAATCACTAGTTTTACCATCTGAAATAGATTCAGGGTATCATAGAAACAACTAAGTCTTCCTTTGGTGGGCTCTGCTTCTGGTTGGCACCAGAAGCTATTCCTTAGCAAAAGGAAGCTTCACATTCTTTTATGTAGTGATAACCTTTCACGTTGATATTAGTCACATAGCTGTATAACTGCACAGTTGTAGAAGGAATCTTTGCTCTTTGGCAGGTAGAAATAAGGAACCTACATCTTTCAAGTGCTATTTCTTTTGTGAAGCCATATTCCATTCACCCAGCCTGAAGTCAGATATCCCCTGACCTGCTTTAGCGCATCGTTCCACTGCCCTTACTCACGTGTGCTCCTTTAGATCGTACATTCTGCATCAAGGACAGAGCCGTATTTTATAAATCGTCTCACACACTTGTTGCAGGCTGCTCCTCCTCCAACCCCTTGACTATGTTACAGTGGCCATAAATAATCAGGAGGAAACAAAATGAATTATACTGACTATCAGATTACTTTGTCATCACCAACTGCCTAGTTTATGAAGATATGGGGCAATCACCACATTCACAGAACTGTTATTAAGCAGGAAAATCTTACAGATAGCACGTACAAAATTAGGTACCAGCGATACATTCTTGATCTTAATTTGAATTGCACTGTATCCATATTTATCTAGAAATTCAATTTTTGTTTGGAATGAACGAAAATGTTTTTCATAGTAATGGTCACATAATGACCTAAGTCCTAAAAATTTCATCTCCCATTTATCCAACTTAACTGAAAATTAGGTATAGGGTATAAATCAGTCTGGTTTTCTGGGTAATAGCCACCAGTGTTGTGTATGCCAGGTGGTAATAGGTAAATGCTAAAGAAATATCTTTCAGTTAAGGATCATGATTTAAGAAAAATAACAAGTCAACCCATGAGAATAATGAAGTAATATGAACCTTGGACTTTATAGGAAGTGTCAGTTGAACTTAACCCACCAGTTGGCTGTAATCAGGGTCATTTGGCAGGTTCTGCTGTTCATCTCAACCCCTAATGAGAATCCAGAAGTTCAAGATGAATACAAGATGAGTACAATATGTTAGAAATGAAGAGATTCTTTTTTGTATCCTGATAGTTTTCAAATATCTGACAAAAACTTGAGAATGGTCTACTGCTTAGCTTAGTATCTTACACTAAGTAAGGTAAAGAAATTCGGACAAATGTGGTTCCCTCAAATGGTCCTGCCTCCTGTGAAAACCTTAGACTAAAATGAGTGATTGATCTGTCATCCTTGAAATGAATGGCACATTTAGCTGCAGAGGAAGTGGAATTTGATCAGACATTGACTGCTTTGCTGCCATCTATCCCATGCAACTTTGTCAGATGTGCCTGCATGCTGACTACATGGACACTCTGAAGCATTGAGCTAAAAGACTTGTATTGGCTATTGTGATCAATTGGGAGAGTATATTGTAGTCTTATAATTGATAGAATGTGGTCTTCAATTATAGAAACATTTTAAAAATCATGGCCAATCATGGATAAAGTAAAAAAGTACATTTCATAGCTCCATATAGGGTGCAAGTTGCTTTGATTCTGTAAAATCACACATGCAATATTTAGTGTTCTTTTATTTTATGCCATAAGGTAGCTGAATTAATTGAGATCTCTGAACTTGGCAAAACTCCTCAGTGGCTCTTTCTTTCTGTTGTTCTAAAAAACCATAGTTATTTTTGGATTATGATTTAGGAGGTTTGGAATCCAGATTTAAGGTTGAGGCCCATTCAGTTAGCATGAAATGGCAAGCAAAGAATAGAGTTGGTAAAACATGATAATTTTATGTGTACTCCTCTTACCCTGGTCAAGTCCTCAATTAGAGACTGCTTCTTTTGTTATTTTTGATGAGTGAAAATTGCAATATACTTCACTTGTGAGGCTCTCAATATAATATTTTCTGGAAATTCCAATTCTGCTTTTAGTGTGTCCACATTAACTTAAGTGATATTTAAATATCACAGAGCAAAATAAAATCCCTAATATTTAAAGATAAAGTAAGGAAATTTGGATCCCAACTGTGACCTATTGATATTACTTCATTTTTACATGGCTATGTTAACTTCAGTAATTACACACCCTTCCTGTATGGCGGGATGCCCAGAACTGAACAAATTCCAGGACAATTATTTACTTTATTCCTCCGAAACTGAAACAACTCAACTGTTATGCACCTGCTTTTTCAACTTTCTTTTATTTGGCCCCTAAGTTTATTTACAGTGAAATAGTTCTTTCTGATGTACCTCAACCGCATGCCAAAGACAGAGGTTTTATTTCAGCTATAAATGAACATAGTTTTTAGCTTAGCGAACAACATTATATTGTAAGTACAATTCCTTAATCATATTTTTCCTACTAGTAGTTTACTAATTTTTCCTATTGGTAACTGAATTATTCTCACAATTTTAATTATTATGTAATACATAGTGAATTATTCAGTGCCTGAACTGCATCATCAAGCCAAGTCAAGATTGGATCTCTTCTTAGTGACTTCTGTAGTGTTATGAATTTTATAGCTTCCCTTCCTTAATATTACGAAAATGAAGGTTAAATTGAGGTTAAATTCAGTAATACTTTTGTTTGGCAATTCGACCAAAATCCAAGAATTCTGAGCCCCAATATTTGGTTCCAAGGGGAAGTACCATATTCCCTTAAGTTGAATGTACATTGTCAAAACATAGTGTTTCTCTTACATGTGTTAAAGATGTAACCTCTACCTCAAGTTTCTCTATGTTAAAGAATGTAACAGATTTTCAGAGAAATGCAAATCAAAACCACTATGAGATACCACCTCATGCCAGTGAAAATGGCACATATCAAAAAAAAAAAAAATAGCAACAACAAATGTTGGCAAGTGAGTGGAAAAAAAGGAATTCTACTACACTGCTAGTGGGAATGCAGGCTGGTCCGACCATTGTTGAAAGCAGTGTGGAGGTTCCTCAAACTACTAAAAATGGAACTCCGATATGATTCAGCAATCCCACCCCCAGGAATATACCCAAAAAGGGTATATTCAAAAGAATACCTGCACCCCTATGTTTATTACAGCACTATTTACAATAGGTAAGACCTGGAAACAACCTAAATGCCCAAAAACATGATTAGATCAAGAAGATGTGGTAAAAATACATGATGGAATACTATCCAGCAATGAAAAAAGATAAACTAGAGTCATTCATAGAAACATGGATGGAGCTGAAAGGGATTAGGCTCAGCGAAATAAGTCAGAAGGCAAAAGAAGAGTACTGGATGGCCTCACCCCTAGGAGGAATATAAGGAAACCAAATAAGCAACCAATGAAAAGAATAATAACAACAACAATAATAATTATTTAAAAAAAAAACAAAAGGACAAGTCAAGGACACTTTGTGGGGAGGGGGGAGGGAATGGGTTGAGGGCAGAAAGAGCACAAGGGACTGAGGTGATGGTGAACTGGTGAAATGATCGTGGGAAATCCATGGGAACCAAAACTGATGTCAAATATATATAAATAAGGGGAAAAAAAAAAAGACTAACAGATTTTGGCCAATAGGTTTGTTAGGTACCTGAGTTTACCCAAAAAAAAAAAAAAAAAAAAAAAAAAAAAAAAAGGCTGTGCTTANACAAAAAAAAAAAAAAAAAAAAAAAAAAAAAAAAAAAGGCTGTGCTTAGCAATAAAGCATTATTTCACCTAACTAACTCACAGTAAGCATGCACATTTTTTGTATCTGCCAAAGGTTTTTGATAGTTTAATGAATGATCTGTTTGTACACTATTTCCAGAGCTCCCCAGGATTGTATGTCCTTGGAATACATTCAGAATAACTGAAAATTTGTTCTACGTGAGTGATTAGGGACTTTTTAATGTGTATTGACTGTAGGTTTTTGTGTTTTTTTTTTTTTTTTTTTTTTTAAGAGCTCTCCAATTTCAAGAATTTGACAGTGGCTGTTTACATATACCTGTATCGTTATGGCAGAGGTAGTAAGTGTCCCCAAATAATTCATTGGGTTAATGAGCTAACAGTGTGAAAATGTTTAGTTTCTTCTGTTGTTAGCTTATACTTGCTTTTAACTAAATAAGTGTGTAATACATTATGTCAGTTTTACATAAAATTGTTAACTTTCACATTTTAATTTTAATTTTTTGTTGAATGAGCATTGCCTTTTGTTTACATTTGAAAGTAATAGAAATATTTTTCCTTCATTAACACTTAATGCTAACCCTGACTTTGCATTTTTAAAATTATAATTTCCTTTTCAGTTGAATAACTCAGCTCGTAATTCCTGGAGACTTTTATGCTATTAAATTTGAAATGAGTGACTGCTAAATTGATGAGATTAAATGGATGTGACAAGATCATCCAGCACTGCATTCTTGGCACTGCATGGATTTTTCTTTTTAGAATCACTTCTGGAGAGTATTTTAGAAACAGCTTTCCCCTCAGGTATTACCTTAAAGTTACTTCACAGCTATAGCAAAGCAGTCTATCTTCAAGTTTAAGTGTTCTGATTTTCTAATTGCCTTTTTTGTTACTTTTGCAGAAATGGACCCATATGGTCTTAACTGCATCTGCTTATATTTTATGAATGTATTGTTTCCAAAATGATCAGATCTGCTTGTATCTCAGCAAAGTAATTTAGGCTATGATTATAGCATTCCTAAGAAAAATCATTTAAAATGTAAAGTTACTTTTAAGTAGTTTAAAGACAAATCCATGTCTTAGTTTATAGAATTTTAAAAGTTTTGATGCACTCAAACTTTAGTAACATAGGAATTGCACACATTAGAAACAGCGTATAAGCAAATTGAAAGAATACATAAAAGTTTGAAGACATATACATGTTACACAATTACAGTCTATAGAAATCACATTTCAGATATAAACATTTTCCTAAATTGGAAGATATTTCTCTTACAGATAAAATCTCTTGGCGTTTATAAAAAAATTTAATTTTTCTTGGAAAATTAGAGTTCAAATTATTTCAATGTACTATTTTTATTTTAACATGTAGACTTTAACGCAGGAAAACCCCAAAACACCATGGCATCATAGAAGTATTTTTTATGCAGTATCATCTACTCTAATAGACATATCTCCATCAGTTTTTCTTAAAATCATTCCTAAATCAAGATCAAAGCCATGAGCAACTGCATGTGGCCTTCTAATAATTACTCTGGGAGAGTTGATTGCTACTGTTTAAACCATATTTAGCATTTCTACATTCTGATACCCATATAGAAATTACTTTCCATCATCAAGTTGACACAAACTATATAACTTTTCCCCCTTCATAAAATCTTTTCATAAATCGTTTTATTACAAAGCTAGTAAGTCCTTGATTTAGTATGGTGTAATTTGATACCTCCTTTTTTCATTGACCTTCGATACCTCATATGAGTCTTGCTTTAAAGCTGTCCTCTTGGAAGGAGGTATGCTTACTTAGAACCCTTCCATAATACCATTTTCTCATTTGTTACTTAATAAGGTAAATACTATTTTTATCTATAATCTTAGTGTTTAACTGCAAGATCTTGATTTTTTTGTTAGCACAGTATAATGAAACAGTGATTCTTATTATGTAAAATATATATACTTGCTGTTATTGGCATCATTCTAAGCTGATTAGAGATGTGACTGTCTATAGATAAGAATATGTAAACTTAGCTTTATATAGCTATGGGTACTAAATAGAATGCTATTATATTTATTTGATCTGCACTACAGGTTTCAGAAAATGTATTTCACTGACGTGAAATCACTTTATCTGATTGAATTTTTAAAATTTCTTAACCCTTGAAAAAACCTTCTTTTGATTTCCTATCAAAAACCCATGAAGAGGGAACCTCCCTGGTGTTACAGGGGTTAAAGTCACAGCACTATCAAGGGGTAGCCAGCTACTGCAGGATGAGTTCTATCAACAGTGAGCTGACCCACATGGCACAGCAGACCTCACCTGTCTCACCTGCTGCTACCCTCAG
The DNA here is from genome assembly GCA_019455555.1 of Galemys pyrenaicus. NCBI lineage: Eukaryota > Metazoa > Chordata > Mammalia > Eulipotyphla > Talpidae > Galemys > Galemys pyrenaicus. Next base: position 9,437,302 of record JAGFMF010011870.1, read on the forward strand.
CAGTGTATTTCCATAGATCTGCCTGTTCTGCTCCCCACTCTGCCTCTGGTGAATCTTCACCCCTGCACCTCTGGCTTGTACCCCAGTTCTTGTATGCATTAATAAATAAATCCTTTAAAACAAAAACCTATAAAGACACTTGTCCTATTGTCAGAATTGGAGCATTCCCCTACTATAAATTCAGCCCATCGGGATTGTAAAGAATGACCAGTGGCTCATTCATGTTAGGTCTTTCACTCTGAAGACAAAAATCTTACATTGCTTTCCTGGGGCCTGGTATATTTTGACAATATCAAATTGCTGTCTTTTTTCTCTTACTACTACCACCACCATCACTGTTACTGCTACTGCTACTCCTACTGCTATTACTACTACTATACTATAGGAAACAGAAAGGAAAATCTGTCATCTGTCCATAAGATATAACACTAGGAAACAAATAGCTAGCATTTATTATTACTTAATGAGTGCCAGGCATTGTGCTAAGTGTTTTATTAAGAGCATCTTATGCAGTCCTTGTCATAGACTTATGAGTTAATGTAGTAAAGTTATATCAGCTTCTTGGATCACTAACTATCTGATACCAATTTCTTAGTTCTATGCATTTTTCCACCTTAATGGATTTGATGGAAAATATATATAGTTTTGAACTGTATAAGTAAATTGCTTCAGTATATTATTTTTAATCCTTCCACTAGCTCAGATGTTTTCTGTTGGTTGTAACTAAAAACTCTAAACTAATGTAGACCATTTTGATTATAATCCCTGTTTTCCCTATGTTTAAATTTAAACTTTAATAAGTAGAGAATCTGGGATTCATATCCAGATAGTTATACTCCAGAGATACATTGTCAACAACTGAAAAAATTTGCCAGAAAGTCAATACAGAGAAGGATTCATACAGAGGAAAGTTGAATTGTTGGTAGTGAAAGGCATGATTGAGAAGTAATCTTAGAATATGAAGGAAAGGGACATGACAAGGATATGACAAAATATGACAGATATTACTGTATGGAGCTGTGAAAAATAAATATAATAGAAACTTTATGGATGTTCTTGAGAAAGCTTTAGAGTAGCTGGACAGAAGAAATTTAAGAGCAATATTTTTAAGCAGAAAATCCTGAGTATACATATTTGAAGACATAATCACATTCCAGGCATCATCTATGGAAAAGAGACCTTTGTGGGAATAGCCCTTGATAAAATTTTATATTTACAAAGTTTAAAGGGGAAAAGTTACATGAATTATATTTTTTTAAAAAGGTTTATTCCCAAAAGAAATAGTCAACTGGCATCTAGTTGTGGTTGAACACTAGATACCAGGAAATAATGGAACACATTGTTTATAGACTATTGAGGAAAAATGTTCTTAATCCAAACATTTTATGCCCAACTAAATTGTTACTAATGTGTGAAGGATCAAAAAGATCATTTTAGACATTCAAAAGTTCCCAAAGTATATTTACTCTGTACCTTTGTGCTTGTTTCTATAATGAAAGATGTGTTCTTTTCAGAAAGTATTGATTTTGAGATTTAAGAAAGAACTTTTTGGTAAAAAATAACTAGTCTTAGTCTTTTGCTAGAATTAAGTTTCCAGGCATTTAAGGAATTATTAAATTATCAGTTAAATTTTGCATTTCTCCTGTGCTCCTCTGCTTCTTACGGCTCACAAGCCACATACTCTTTCAAGCAATTCAGATGGATTTGTTATTCTGCTTAGTGACTCACTTTTGGCTATTGTTACTATTATCATGCAACCTTCATAATAACTAAAATATTTCCATGTTTTAGACACTCCATAGGGAGAATAACCAGCCGGTATGGTGTCATTTACACATTTAGTCACATTTCTCATTGTCTCAGTATCAAAGATGTTTTACAACCTGTGAATTTATGTTGAATGACATGATTACTGGTTTGTTGCCTTATTGAATTTACGAAGAGAAAAAAATAGATCTGCGTTTTGAGCTGAAAACAAATTTCTGTACATGATGTCTTTCTTGGATCTTGTGCTTATTATTTTATGTTGATAATGTGATCTTAGTTATGTTAAGATACATACTAAGTTAGAAATAGTCTTATAAGAAGATTACTAAAAATGTTCTGGATGATAAAGGGTAAAAACTGTGCCCTTATCTCATGGTAAGATAAAAAACAGTTTACCAGGTACTTCTAAATGAGTGAATAAAACAATTGCAGTATGCAGAATAAATATAAATGAGTAAGTTAAAATAGTGATTACTTGCTTAAAGGAGGGTACTTGAGAGTGACATTTGAGAAAAGAAGGAATATAACTTGCCAGTATGCATAATAAATCACATTCTAACCTTACTAGAACTCAAAGAAATACAAATTAAAATAATGAATATGTATCTGCTTAATATAGTGCAGAGAGCAAATCAAAGATGAAAGAGTGAGTATAGCAGTGTTGGCAATTTTATAATATTGGCAGTGTAAATTGGGACAACCATTTTGGAAAACAATTAAATGATCTGCAGTGAAGGCTTTATAGTGATCCTATATTTGTTCCAATTATTGCATTTTTAAATATTAGCAGAAAAGATATAAATCATGGTGATGTTTGTAATACCTAAAAGTAGAATGATTACACTCACCTGCTGGGCTTTACACAGACATTGAAAATTACATTTTAAAAGACTTTTTAATGGTGTGGAGTCTTTAAACTTTTTTAAGTTTTCATAAAAATAAAATATTAAGATTGACAGGAGTGAAAAGAAGAAAGTTTGTATTGTTTGCAAAAAGTAGAAAACTTGTCCAATGTGCTGTGGTTTATATAGAAAATTTATCTATATAAAATATCACATTTCTGTGATAGCAATCTTCAGTCTCCAAAGGGTACCATGGCTAAAAGCGGGAATCCTCATCTCACCTGCCTGTGCGGTGTGACCATGATCAAGTTGCTTCAGTGAGATGCCTGTCTCCTCATTTCTAAAATGAGAATAATGGTTCCAGTTTTACTGTATCGTAAATAGTAAACATACACTACTGAGGTCCTTGATGTGATATGTAAAAAAAGGTTGTGGAAGCAACATGCTCTAGCCCAGGGACACTTAAGAGGGACTTGGCTCTAGACTGAGGAATTCTCAAAGACTTGGCCTGTGCAAAGATTCCAGTTAAAATACCAGACAGAGGATATACGCCTAAGGGCTTTAATGTGATCATGGTGATGAAGCTGGAGAGGGATCAGTGTCTCTCTGGACCCATGAAGATGTGGGTTGTATCATCTTAAACGTACATTCTGCAATATTTTCACAGAATATATTCCAAAAGCTTGTGAGACTCATCAGAATCGCTTTAGGTGAAATGCTCCGTTTCAGTACAAAAAAATGAAGAGAAGTGTGTAAAATACCTTCTTTTTTTTTAAAGACTGCTCACTACAGGGTATAAGTTCCAAGGAAGCTTTCCCTTTGTATTCCAGAGTTTAGTGTCTGGTACTAAACAACTCTCAGTATTTGTTGGAAACGTTTTGCATGTTCGTGGGAAATATGACTGTATTCGATAATAATATCCCATTCACATGAATTACTTAAAAGAGGTGAGGAAGATGAGTTCTCCCCCAAGAACAGTTAGGAGAGGGCTATCCCAATTAAATAACAGAATTTCTTCATGACACACAGGGATAGCTTATACTTAGTACCTCTTCCTTACCTACTAGAAAACTTCTTTATCAACTACTTAGTTCTAAAGTGAAATGATGCTCTTTGCATCCTGACCAGGAAGGATCACACCATACTGTTGCTGCTTCTGCTTGTTGCACACATAGCCCCTCCAACCCAACAGCCTGGTGACAGCAAGCTGATTACATCTTGAAATAATGTCACACATCTTTTTATTATTATTATTTGAGAGAGAGACAGGCATCTGCACTGACATGATTATATTTTGTAGCTTTTAAATGCTTTCAGCGATATTTCATTGAAAATATAGCCTTAGTGAATCATGTCTAAACCTGAAGAAATACTGGTGCTTTTACAAAGAAGTACAGACTTTGTCACTGCTGTGATGGTGCATACCCCTAATCTGTTCTTGCCTTTCCTAACCTGGATGCACTCCAAGACCAGTCACTCTGATTTATTTAAAGTGGCAGAGCTCACAACAGTGTACTCTAAGTGTTCCTTCTAATCAATTCCTACACGGAAGAAGGCAAATGTAGTAATTAGGACTGTTCCATATTATGGCTGTAACTATGGAGCCATTTTCGATACAATTCTAGTTTTAGAAAAAAAATTGTCCCAATTGTAAATCCTTTATCCCAGGCAGGCTTGAAATGTAAGATGAAATTTAGTAGATTGGTGTTACAAAATATTGCAAGCCACAAAATTAGGTTTGCTCTTTTCTGTCTGTTTTCACTAGCATATTGACAGCCAAAATAGGGGTTTAAAGAGTTGTGGGAAACCCTGCTCGCCAGTACCAGTTTTAGTTCCCATAGCTGATTAGCACTGGCAAGGTAGAAGGACAGGCAGGTTGACAGCTCAGAAAAATGTTACATGGTCACTTAAGGATGGGGGTGGTAAAAGGGGTTCTGGAAGGTGGCTAACAACAAGAAAGCACAGCCAAGAACTCAGCGTTCTCCTGTTAGCTTCAACTGAATGCTCTGGAAAGTAGTACTGGGTACTTGCTTATCCCAGGGAGGGTGTCCTCACAGCCAGCCAGCCAGCTCACACCCTGGCACCCTCTCAAAGGGGTACACAGCTCTAAGGGCTTCGTTTTATCTTGAGAAAATCATTGCATCACAATGAATATTTTTAAAAGTTGCCCTCATTATTATTTATAGTAATAATTTGGCCTGACTCATCATTGAACTTTTACAGAGTTTCACTGTACTCTTCTAAAGAATTCCTCTGTTTTTAGATCTGTCTTGTTATGGTGGTAACAAGATGAAGAGATTGACTACAAGTTGGCCTGGCTTCAAATTCATAATTCCCACCTATAACTTGTTGATATACGGCAAGCCCCTTAACTTCTCATAGATCGTTCCCTCCTCTGTAAAATTACAATGTTAATTTCCAGTTTATAAATCATACGCTATATATTTCAAATGCAGAAATGCTTCATACTTAATAGGTGGTCAAGTCGTTATTTAGAAGCAAGCAGAGCTACCCTCAGGTATTTCATGAATTTTGAACTTTTCTCTTTCTTTGGAGTTGCTAATGATAAAACTGGCATTCAAATTTAATTGCCCCTGAAATTGCTATAGTAAAATGAAGCCACCACCCAGCGTGGACTGTTTACTCTGTTGCTCCTTTTCTGCAGAGCATTCAATTTATTTCTCATCTTCATCTACCAGAAATCTTTTATTCCCAATCTTCCAATTTTGTTTGGTGAGTGGAGAAAATATACCCCGCCCCCATTTATCCTGTTAGAACCTATCTTAGAACTCTGCCTTACCTGAAATACATTTGAACATTCTGCAGCCTAAAATAAATGCAATGTGATTATTCTGAAAGAGCTCTCTACTGAATCTGAAAAGTCATTAATTGTTTTTGAGAATATGAGCTGTGACTGGGTAGAAGCAGTAGGTTCTGATTCACAGAGCAGGGTGACATGTGGAAGCAGTCTGGTGTGCTTTCGGTACTAAAATCATCGCGGAGAAGTGGGCAATATTCTGGTTTTGAACCCCTTAAAGTAGTTTCCCAAAATACCATATTGCAAATAATCGAGTCACTTAAATACATTTACAAAGAGAAATTATTTGTTGCACATTTAAAAATTTTTTTTTTACTTTTTAATATTAGGCCCCAAGTGCTCTGTAACACATTGTGTTCAGTAAGCCCCTGTTTTTCTGTAAGACATGTCTATAATTCCTATCAAATAGATTGCAGAGATAAGAAAAGATATTACAAATAACAGAACCCAGACCCAGACTCAGACTGAACATAGCACCCCTAGACTTGACTTTCTCACTGATGCTGAAGATAGCACTCGTGTACTGTAGCCTTAATTACTGACTGTTCTTAATTATCAATAATTTTTTTTGAAAGTTTATTGGGAACCAATATAAACATTTTGTATGTATCATGTAATTTTCACAACAGTCCCTTATGCCATTCTCTAATTATTACCCCCATTTTACAGATGAGGAATTTGTGAAACTTAAATCTACCAGAATGTGAACACCATTATCCATTTCAGAGACTTTTATTCCTATATTGGGGCCTGCTGCATAATAAAAAATGTAGTTGTCAGATGACTGAACTAGCTCAAGTTCACACACCTGGTTAAAATCCAGGGGTTGGCAAAGGATTCAGATTCAGATTCAGTCTACTGTGTGATCCCAAAGCCTACAATGTGAACTTCATGTTCCTGCGCCAGCCCTGTATTGGACATTTTTAGAGTGTTGTTGAACTCATGAGAAAATAGAAATTCTCTAACTGTTATAAAGCATTGTCATAAACTCCATAGAGTTAGCAAGATAAACTTGAAGTCATTTCTATTTAGGAAGTATTAGGTAGTTTTGTGTACTATGAAGTAAGTACTAGACTAATTTAAATCTCAAATATTTTCAAGTTGGAAGTCTAAATTTGGGTCTCCCCACCTTCTTTCCTCCTTTATTCCATGCCCCGTCACCACTCAGGTCAGCAGGAAAATGTGTTCATTTCATTCCACTGATATGCACATAGAAGCTACATGAAGAAGACAGACAGTAATGAACAATTTGTCTTGTGATTCCTTATATTGATAGTGAATATGGTGTGAATCGAACAGACCCATCAAAAGCCAGAGTAATCTCATCCAGTCATTGTCCAATTTGGTATACACACACACGTAATGCAGTATGTAACCAACTGTTGGGCAAGTTCACATGCTTCACCAGTCTGATCTTCAGGAGAATGTAAATCCTGTCCAGAGAGCCCTTTTTATCTGTAGGTGGAAACAAGGATTAGTAATAGCTATAGGGCATAATGGGCCCTATCACTCAGAGTTTTCTCCCATCAAATACTTCTTGTTGACAGCACCAGGTTCCATCACTCATATGAATGCACAGTACATTTTGGGCACCAGGAGATCCATCACTTGTAATTTTGAGTCCAGAGCATGAAAATGATTGAGCCTTGTTTCTGATCATATTTGTTTCCTTAGGAAGGAACGTCACACAGCTTCTCCCTTTGGGGGCATGGCTTCCTCACAGGGTGTCAGCCCTCCTGTCTCTGTGCTCCTTAAATACCTGTTTCCTTTTCCTGCATCCTCATCATTGCCTTTTTAATTCTTCCTATAATCCTATCTGCAGCAATTCTCCTATTGTTTAATCAAAGAAAGGAAGATGTAGAAGAGTTAAAAATTTGATGTGTAAGTTATCTTTTAAGCTGCAGACTACTGAGTGCCCTTGTTAACACTGTACAGTGTTAAAAATCCCATGAACCTAGAGCTTTTATAGTTAGAGTACAACCATTATGAGGACTAAGCAGATATGGAAGTTATCTTTGTAATAAGACCTTCATTCAGTGAATAATTTTCACATTTAAACCTGTTTTCAGTAGTTTTTCTTCATATCTTTGAACAATTAGAGCTATTAGTTTACATATATATCTCCCCTGGGATCATGCTTGATTGAAACTTGGTACCTTAGTTTTTCCTATATGCAAACTATTGAAATTTTACAAGTATATCGCATGATTAAGTTAGTTTAATGTTCATGAAAATTCTTGGAAGGCAGAATCGCTACATAAATGCCAAGAATTATGATTGCTTTCTTCATGTAATTCCCAGGGCTCAATTTCGGCTGTATATAATTTCTTTCATGATCAGTCAAGAAGGTTTTATAACAATATCTTTGATAATATTTTTAAAATTAAAAACTTAATTTTGGTTGAGGTAGCTAGCTACTGATTGTTATTGCTGATTTTTATCTTGAAAAAAAAAAGAGGTAAATTCATGTTAAAAAGATACTTTTTGGCATTGGATGTTACCCATCTGACTCTACATGAGATTATTGGATTATTTTTAAAATGTATACTGAATTTGTATACTGTATAAATCCTATCCCAGGATTTATTTGAAATGAATTTTGTTTAAGTAGAGAATTCCACATGATACCCTGTAAATGGTATTAAAAAAAAAAAATGTTTCAGATATCAATCCTTTTAGAATTTTTTTGGTATATAAAGTTCTTTACCCAATGTATTTAATATCGTTTAGTTCAAATACCATTTTGCTTAAGAGTTCTGCTTTATAATCTCTTGAAAGATTATTTAAAATTCCCTCTTTATTACTGCATTCGGAGAAACCTAAAAGTAAGAATTACTTAGGTAAAGGTGGTTAGATGGCAAAATAATAGTTACTGCATATTTAAAACCTAATGTTTTTTGAATCTTCTATTCCTAAGTAGTCACAAGCTATTTGGGAGTTTGGTTGACCTCAGTATACAGGAAAGAAAAATGAAATTTTTGTTGGGAGAAATAGCAGCATAGTGCCTGAGCCAAAAATTGTAGCAGTAGGCAGCCCAAATGAAGTGTCAGATTCAACCTAAAAATTTCACTTTTGAGAGAAAGATTGTTTCAGACTCATTAGATAGGAGATAAGCATAGTTAAAATTGCATGGGGAGAGTTGATGACAGAGATAATGAATAAAAAGCAGTATAATTTATAGATAGACAAAAGTAGCCTTTAGTATATGCATAAATGCCTAAAATATCAGAGTTAAGGTGGTAAAAGGTAAGAGACGAGTTGGAATCACAAAGCGCAAGGCTAGAAGAAATCAAAGGCTTTTTTTTTTTTAAAGTGTTTTTTTCTGTCACAGGACACTGAACAATTCTAGAAAAGATTCTTTTTAGTGTTGAAATTTGCCTGCTTGCAAGTAGTCAGGGCCTACATGGCACAGCAATTCAGAGTGGCCTTTGGAGACCCACCAATCTGACATAAACTTTAAACACATTTTTAAGTGTAAGTATTAAATCAGGGTAGTAATTTATATGTAGAAAGTCTGTTTCCAGAACTTAAGACAATTAATCATGAGATGCAAATATTTAAATAATACATGTAACAGTAAACGCATACCAAAATGAGTAGAGAAATTACAAGAAAATTGCAAATCACTATCGCTCTTGAAATTAAATGCAAAAATATTTTCCAAAATATTACCAATCCTAGCAATACATAAGAAGTTAATTCATCATGACCAACTATGATTTATACCAAGAAATGCAAGATTGTCTTGGCGTTTGAAAATTAGGCAGTATAGGGACCTCCCTGGTGGCACAGTGGGTTAAGCGGCGCACTGTGAAGCAGACCACAGCCACTGCAGCACGATTTCAATCCCTGCTGCCGGCCAGGGAGGGAACCCACATTGTGAGGCAGACCTCTCCTGCCTGGCCGGCTGCTCCCCTCAGCAGTGTGCTTCAGTCAGTCTGCCTGTTCTGCTCCCCACTCTGTCTGGTGATTCCTCTCACCTCCCAGGACTCTGCCTTGTACCCCAGCTCTTGTGTGCATAAATAAATAAATCTTTTTAAAAAAAAAGAAAATTAGGCAGTATAATTAACCATATTAATTTAAAAAAAGGAGAAAGCCTATATATAAAGAACAGTTATTTGATAAAATTTAGTGTTCATCTTGATGAAATCTCTCAGCAAACGAGAATAAGAGGCATCTGTGAAAACCCTAAAGTTAATATTATATTTAGTGATGAAAGACTAAATACCTTCTAAGATTTTAGCTGTTGCAGTAAGGCAAGAAAGAAAAATAAAAAGACACAGATTAGAAAGATTAGCTGCCCTTTTTTGCAGAAGACATAATTTTACCTCTATAGACCAGGAGTTAGCAATTTGCAACTAAATTTCACTATCTTTGTGTTATCTGCGACCTCAGGTGTATTTTACTTTGTTTTTCTTCCCTCCCTCGCTTCCTCTGGTTTTGTCTTTTCTTTCCAGTTTCAGATGTAAAATAGATAGAACCATGTTGGGAATAGCTTGGCAGTTTCCTAGAAAGTTTACCATGTACTTACCAATATCTCTCCTAGGTAAACTCAAGAATAAATGAAATAAAAAATATCTACACAGGGCCTCCCTGGTGGCGCAGTGGGTTGGGCAACGCACTATGAAGCAAACCGCAGCCACTGCAGCATGAGTTTGATCCCTGCTGCCGGCCAGCGAGGGGACCCACATGGTGCAGCAGACCTCTCCTGCTGTGCCCACTGCTCCCCTCAGCAGTGTACTTCCGTTGATCTGCCTGTTCTGCTCCCCCCTCTTGTCTGGTGAATCCTCTCGCCCCCATACCTCTGGCCTGTACCCCAGTGATTGTATGCATAAATAAATAAATCTTTAAAAAAATACACAAAAAGTTGTATATTAATGTTCATAGAACAATTTTATAATACTCTAAATCAAAGTAATTGAGTTGTCTATCAGTGGATCAATGAATCAGCAAATTATAGTCATATCCAAGAAAGAAAACAAACCACTGGTACACCACAATGTGAATGAATGTGAAAAATAAGACATAAAGAGTACAATACGGCATTATTGAACTTAGGTAAACTTTCAAAACAGGCAAGGTTCATCTCTAACAATAGAAGTAAAGATATGGTTGCCAAAAGTAGGAGGAGGGACAAGCAAGTAGTAAGACAATTTTTGGAGGGTGATGGAAATATCCTAAACCTGACTGGAATTGTGGTTCATTGTTGTGCATATTTAGTAAAACCCATCAAACTGTACACCTTTAAGATAGGTGTGCTTTATTGTATCTATTATACCTCAATAACATTGGCTTTAAAGTAAAAATGTTAAAATTTTTTTTTAAATCCCAGCATGACTTGACTTGGACTGTGAGCATCAGTAGGCCACAGACTCGATAATCTGACACTTTACCTCTGGCAAATAGCTCAGTCTAGGCATCCAGGAAAGATTTTTCATCAAATACCTGAGTGAAAGCTAAAAACAAGGTGACATAATAGGTGGAGAGGAGACTGAACTCCCTTGTTTAGCTAGAGCTCAACCCGGCAGCCAGATTTCAAGTCTATGCTGAGACTGGGTGAAGCTGTTGGATATAAAATGTTTGTTTCAGATTTGTTCATCCTAACATTTTTTTCTGTTGGAGAGGAATGTGTGCAGTGTAATCCACTATGACTGGAATTGCAGATAAAGTCTTTCGGATGGCAGAAGGGGATTCAGACAATTAACTGTCTCTAGAGTACTTTATATAGGAAATGATTTTATTGAAATAATGTAAGGAGCCTGTGTTGGTAGTTTTAATAAAAGTCAAACCCGTTTCATTTATTTGAAGACCAGGAAAATAGTGTCTTATGCTTTGGGAGTATTTTAAGATTGAAATAGTTATATTTACTTATGAAGCAACAGAATTGGTGGATAAGTGAAACTGTAACCCTGTGGAAAAATTTAATATTTGTATTTGGCTCCTCTATGTTCAAGCTGAAGAAATTGCTGTAGGTTATACAGCTCCATAAATATTACATTTTCAGTATTACCAGAATCGTGCTTTTATAGGGGAGGATCATGTTTTATTTCACATCTAAAAATTAAACTTGAGTTGGTATGTTCTTCTTTTTAATACTTTAACATTTATTGCAATATTTTTCAGTTTGGGTGGAAAATTCTCAGTGATCCTCCACTTACATCCTTGTAACAGATGAATGTTGGTTGAATAGGCCCCTCCCCTCCTGTCCTGAGATTCAGACTTCTTCCCCTACCCTTTGTAATTAGGTACAGTTGTCTCCTGAAATCTTCCTTTACTCACTTTCCTAAAAAAACCCTAATAACTCATCAACTCATGCATTTGCTTCCGTGGATTTGTTTGCATCAACAGATGTGGTTAATCTGTGGGGATACATCAGTCTCCTTACTTACAACAACTCTTGTATAGAGGTATGTCTTTGAAGACAGTCGAAAATTAATCCTCACCCCCTTCATTTACCTGTAATTTTCCTATGGTGTGTTTGTTACCATTTAGTGCTTACATGACACACACCAGACTCAATATTCTGGTAGATGGGACTGCTCTCTTCTAAGATCCTAAAGGGGTTGATCTTAGCAGCCTGACTCAGGTAATAAGGACCACAATCAGGCTTTCTTTGAGGTGCATTTGATAAACTACCCTTCCTAAGCATATATCTGCTTGTGAAAAATTTACCCTAATCCTTTTTTTTTAAAATATTTATTTATGCAGACAAGCTGAGGTACAGGCCAGAAATGTGGGAGGTGAGGATTCACCAGAGACAGAGTGGGGAGCAGAACAGGCAGATTGACTGAAATACACTGCTGAGGTAGGCTGCGGGCAAAGCAGGAGAGGTCTGCTGCACCGGCTGGGGATCGAACTTGTGAGCTGCTGTGCCGCAGATGCTTCACAGTGCGGTGCTCAACCCACTGCACCACCAGGGAGACCCCCTAATTAACCCTACTGATGGAATAGGGGGAAATCCACCATTTGACAGTCACCACCAATGGATACTAAAACTAGTGGGTGAGTAAATAATTAAAAACTGAAAATTTAGATAACATACATAGTCTTAAGATTTCTTACAACAAGATACTATTAATTATGAAGGGGGAAAACGGTGTACAGTGGAAAACTATGACACAAACCACCTAAACCTAGTGGTGGAAGTTAAAAGTAACTGTAACGAGACAAATCAGTATCCTGTATCTTCTCTCACTCTCTCTTCATACTCAGTTTAACAAAACTAGATGAATTTGAGTAAGCTAAGATTTGTTATGACTTCTTTCCCTCTAGTCCTTTCTGTATGTAAAATGTCCTAACTAGTTATCTTTGGAACATGATTTCCAACATGGAACAAAGCACTCAGTTGCTTTCAGATATGCTCTGTGCCATGATTTCTTTAACATCTTACTGACTGGTCTATTTCTGTACTTTGATAACATACACATACCTTTATTCTTATACAGCTAGGTCATTTGCTGAGCTGTGGAAGATAACGTACAGATACCTATTTTGAAGTTTTGAACATTATGCCTTATGTGGTTTCCAGATGAGGTTCTGAAGGAACAGACTCTATCAAAATATCCATACAAACCTAAACCTTAGGATTTGTTGGGCTAGTTGGCAATTACCTGTGTATTGCTGCCAGACATCCATGTCTCCTGGAATATATTGGGCACCACCAATACTTAATCAATTTCCTTGATAAAACTGTGCTGAGCATTGTAAGATTCTGCAATCCCTATCACCTATTTTTAAAAAATATTTGTTTTGTAGGTGAACTGGGGAGTAGGCAGAAGTGCAGGGGAGGAGTGATAGGATTCATCAGAGACAGAGGGGAGCAGAACAGGCAGATCTACTGAAATACACTGCTGAGGGGAGTAGCAGGCGAAACAGGTGGTTTCTGCTGTACCACAATGGGTTAGTTTCCTGGCCAGGATAAACTGAGGCCTTAGCAGTGATAGTGCTGAGACTCAACTCCTAAGCCCCCAGGGAGGCCCTTGCTTCCTATTCTAGAAGAATAAATGTCAGTTGCCACTTTCCCTCTATATAAGAACCAACAGATCAAATACCTTTTAGCTTTTGGTGGGTGGAAGAAATATTTTATCTTCCTTTAAAATGCCCCTTAAATAGACAAACTGGGAACAGAAAACAAGCAACTTTTTTTTTTCTTACAGTTTATCAATAAGCGCAGGGAGAACAGAGTTTGATTTAACTACATAGCCCAATACTGTAATCTTTTGTGTTAACCAGTTTGGAAAGATGTCGTCGAGATTCCAATGCCCATGTTTTGCATTAATTAGCAAAACTTAAACTTTTTTCTTGATATAATTACATAATAACATAAGAGCTTGCTTTGATCAAACAGATTTTCTTTCAGTCTTGCTTTAAAATATATGTCTATAGGAAAGAAATTTTTAAATTATAAAATTATTTATGATTATGCTTCATTTATATGCTTATGGTTTTCAAATTTGGAAATGGCATTTTACCACAGAACAGTGTAACAACTGGTAGTAATATGCTCTCAGCATCCTAAGAGGAGAAAACCTCAGAAGGATCAGGCACCCAGAGAGGACCAATACCTCAATCTCTTGACGCGCCTCCTGTGCCTCTGCTCTAAAGCAGTTACATTTTTAGATCTCTGAGGGGAAAGAAATATTTTACTGCCAAGGAGAAGTTAAATTGGGCAATCTGTTAATGTAGGGAAATGTTTCCTGAAACAGAGTCTATTTGTGGCTAGTGAATCTGTGACAGTATTGCCAGAATTTTAAGAAAGGTACCATTAGGTTAAAATGTCATCGTTTATTAAAACGAATATATGGAACTATGCCAAGTTTTTAAGGCAAATGTGTTGAGGTATAATTTACAATACAATAAAATATACCCTTTCAGTGTGTAGTTGTATGAGTTTTGACAAATGAATACAGCCATGTATCTACAGCCAAGATGCAGAATATGGAATGGAAATATTAATCTTCCCTTTTTTTCTGTTCCCTGGAGTGGATATCCATCACCTTCCCTCCCCCCCCCCCCAATCTGTTCTGTAGTAGATTGTTTAAAAGGTGGCTGTGAGTCCTTGGACTGATCATGTGACACAATAGCACTTTGTCACTGTGGCTGTGACACCCTGGAAGGCTGATGTTTCAGTCCTTTTCATCTATAAGTGTGGCAGCTTGGGATCTTTTCATGTAAGACCTTTCCAACCTGACAGACTCCCAAAATCTCTCCTTCTCAGATCCAGCAGAGAATTCCTGGCACTGTTCCAGTGAGAAACTGCCCTTGTCACTAAACTTGTGTATATCTGACACTCAATTCATGCAGAATCGGGTGTTTCATGTTTTAATTATTCAGCACTAACTATTTTTCTAGTTTAGTCTTACAAAATGAGTACTTTGAGGAAAACTTAGAAACTTTTAGAAAATGAATGGGGTGCCCCACCAGGGGATGCACAGGGTAGGCAATGTGGCCTTTTATAGATGTGGATAACAGAAAACAAGATTAGGTTGTGTTGCTGCTTCTTTGTGCTTTTTTTGTATCAAAAATATGGGTGTATATTCGAAGAGTTACATGAATCACATTTTTAGAATAAGATTTTATAATTACTTAGTTATCATTGTTTATTCTTTTCACTATTAAGTATTAATGGTAATTCTTTTAACTCTGGATTGCCTGGCTGTCTTAAATGGAAAAGAACAATTTCCTTTCTTAGTGTTAAAATTCCCTCCAGGCCTGTGGTCTTTGAGTCAACTTTACCAAAGCAATTAAGGCTATTAACAAGGACACAGTTTTTATTTGAACATTAGAGCTCTAGTCAGAGAACCCCCAAATTGTTTGCTTCTAGGTTGTTAGTGAAAAGTATTTATTTATTTAGCACTACCAGTACCTCTCTAAATCATGCCTTCTTTGTTGTAGCAACAAATGCAAGAGGGGTAGTCAATTTCTTGACTGTGAAGCCACTTGCAGGGTAATTGATCAAATTGGTAGGGACTTAGCTGCTTGCTATTCCCACTGTCTCATCTGTATTCTCCCATCAGACACTTGTTCACCCTGGCCCTTTATCTCATCCAGTGAAACTGTAAACTAAATATAAGTAACCAAAATTTTTAAAAGGGATGTCAGCCACTTACTTACTTACCTTATTAGCTCCTAAGGGTAAAAAGTATTTTTCTCAAGAGTAGTTTCCTAAAGTATAGGTGTTTCTTTTTCTAAAATCTTTTGACTTTTTGCAGAAAAATTTGTTTTATCTTTTGGAATTACTTAAATTTGCTAATTTACCAGTGCTTTCTCTTCTTAGCTGTACTATCACTTCATTTTAAAATTATGTTTGCAAAGTTAATTACACTTACCTGTAAATGGAAAAATCAGAATACGTCCTCCCCATTAATGTAATAACCTTTTTTTTTTTTTTAAAAAAAAAAGCAGTTTTGCAGCTTTTTAAACCATATTCAGTGGCAAATGGCCACTGTGAAAGAGCCAGGTTCAAATTTAAAACTTTTTCTGTAGACATGATAGAATTATAGTCAATATGCTGTGCCTTTACATTGTGGTATGCTAGAAAAAATAATGCTCCCTTAAAAGATACGATACCTGGAACCTGTGTTACTTTAGTTGCCACATGGACCTAGGTGGAAGTAATTAAGATTAACAGCCTTGTGAGAAATTTTATCCTAAATTATCTGGGACAGTTCTAAAGGTCTTCATAGATATCCATATAAGAGAGAGCTAGAAGAGGTTTTGACACCTATGGAAGAAAAAACAATGTGAAGGTACAGATAGAATTTGTAGTGATGTGACCACAAGTCAAGGTATATTAACAACGACAAAAAACCATAAGAGACTAAAAACAGATTCTTCCCTTTAGTCTCTGAAATGAGTGTGTCCCAGTTTAAAGATTGATTTCAGTCAAGTGAAACTAATTTACAAATTTCTAGCTTCTAAAAAAGAAAGAATAAATTTATGTTTTAATCCACCAGATTTATGACTTTTTTTCAAGTGGTAACCACAGAGACTAATACAGGTTTTATACTAAAACCTTGGATACTGTTATAACAGCTACCTAAAAACGTGGATGTGGCTTTAGAATTGGTAATGAATAAAGACTTAAAGAACTTTCTGGTAGATGATAGAAGAAAACTAAAATGCCTTAAACAGACTACTGTTAAAAATATGAACTTTAAAAGCAATTCTAATAAGGGTTGAGAAGGAATTGAAGAAACCAGAGAGGGGAAAAATATTTGTCATCTAGTAGTAGATAACTTACCTGAAGTGTTTCCCAGTTGTGTAGAAAGCATATAGGCAATGAATGCAAGTATTTAGCTGAAGAGATTTAGCAAAGTGTCAAAGGAGGGCCAGTTTTCTTCTTGCTTTTATAATGCAAGAGAAAAGGTATTAAAACTCGCCTTTTGAGATTGCAAAGAACATGAAAGTTAGGAGTTTCTTTATTCAAAAAATGTGCTTGGGAGAGAGTGCCCAAAAGTATAATTGGAAATCTTCAGTGCTGAAGAGATTCAGTATGTGATTCACAGATCTCTTCTACTATCGGTACAGAAAATAGGAATAGAGATGTTATTATCCAGGAAAGATCATTTTTCATGGCACGAATACATAGGAAACCCACAAGGTTTTTGAGAGTATTGAATCAACAGAAATAACAGCTTCAACTGAAATGGACGGAGACAGGCTGAGTTATAAAAAGGTGTTGGATTTCCAAAAATCTGTAGGCAAAAAAGTCTTTAAAAACTTGAAATGCTACCCTTCAAGAAAAAGGAAAAAAGTGACTTTAAGGGTTAAGTCTTAATTCCCAAGCTTTGAAGACTTGCCCTGTTATAATTTGAAATTACTTGGGATGAGTGACTCCCTTTTTTCCATTTTATTCCTTTTGAAATAGGAATGTCAAAACAGTTATACCATGCCTACTCCAACAACTTATTTTAGAAGCAGATAACTTTCCTTCTAGCCTCACAGGTCAACAGATGGAGGGAGATTTTTGCCCCAGAATGAATCGCACTCATAGTGTCACCTATACCTGCTTTAGATGTTGAGATTTGGGAATTTTAGGCTGATAAGATTTACATGAGATTTAGTTGATGCTATAATTGGTTGAAACTTTGAGGGATATTGGGCTGGAGTGCATGCCTTTTGCACCTGGGACAGACATGAATCTTTGGAGGCATAATAATGCTATGTTACCATCTCCTTCACCCACCCTCCAATGTTACCAAGTTTTTTTTTCTTGGAAACTGCCAGTGTTATTTTATTTGGAAAAGGGGGAATTGCATGTGTGATTTGGGATCTAGTATTGGGAAGTTAACCTGGATTATTTAGATGAGTCTTAATTGCCATCATAAATGTTCTCGTAAGAGAGAGGCAGAGGTTTGATTAGCACAGAGAGAAGGAAGTATAAAGGTACAGGCAGAGATTAAAATGATAAGGTCACAGAACAAGTAATGATGGCAGAACTAGAATCTGAAAGAGGCAAGGAATTGATTCTCATCTAGAATCTCCCAAGTGGACTATGAACCTGTGGAGTGAGGGTAACTTTGAAATTCTGACCTCTAGAACTGAGGTAATAAACTTTCATTGTTTTAAGTCATCTGGTTTAGAGTTATTTGTTACAGCAGACATAAGACACTAATACACCAGTCCTTTTTTACAGGTAATCCTTATTAAATATTTGTTTTATTTTCCATTACAGATAGGAATCATCATTTTGAGAAAATATGGATTCTACTTTTAAATGTTTTCTGCTGATTTTAAAAAATGTGATGGTTTAGTGTGTATAGTTTATATCTAATAATCTATACATTTTTGAAGGAATACAACTCCTGTTCTTCCTCTCTTAGGTATAAATAATATTTAATAAGATTGTATTGATTATATTTATATCATGAGGACTTCAGATATATATGACCAAGAAAGAGCTTTAGGAGACATTGAAATTAACTGTCTTCATCAGATGCAGATTTTAATTATTAAGACTTCTAATGAATGTAGTTAAATGACAGTGTTGGAGAATGGTTTCAGTTTAAAATATATATCGATAGGTAATAAAATTTGTTTTTCAACATTTGCTTAGTAATGTTGGACCGATAGTAAATACTGGACCAAGGACAGTCACAAAGAAAGAAATTTAAAAATGGCCCCCTTCCTCAGACTTCTTAAGTGCTGGCAACTCATATTCAGCAGTACTAACCATTACAAATTAGTCCATTATCTGAGTTAATAATGGTTCCCTCCAACCTCACTATTCATAGTTTTTGACAATCTAGTCCAAATAATGACCAACTAAATCCAACTACTTTCTATCTCCAACACCACCCCCCTTTTCTAACATTGGCTTAGGCACATAGAAGCCTCCTAACTGTCCTTCCTGCCTCTTCTGCCAATGTATTATCTCTTCAATAGAAAAGTGCTGTTAAAAGGATTAATCAAATTTCAGTACTCTTTCTCTTGAGATCTTCCATTGATTTCCCATTCTCAGAATAGCAACCATTTGTCCTTAAAAAGGGCCTCCAAATTCACAATCAAACCCATGGTATATTTCTACCCTGTATTTCTCCTTTCCTCATTCACTGCTTCTCTCACACAGGTCTCTTCATTATGTACATTCCAGGCACATTTGTACTTTTTCTTTCCCTCTGCCTATATGTGCCTCCTCCAGTTCTACCTGCCTGGCATGACGGCTCACTCCCTTCTGGTTCTGATGCATTTGGTAGTTCTATAAGGTGGAGTCTTTACTTTGAGAGAGAAAGGATTTACTGACTGGGGCTGTCATGTATAATTAAGAATACAGGTTTCTTTTGGCTCCAAAATTTAATAATCTATAGATATTACTTGATCATATTTTGAGTGATTATTTAACTATGCCATCCTTTGACTACCTGCACACTGAGAAGATCTGTCATACCAAGGTACAGGTCACTGCCTGTTCACCCCTGCAGCCTAAAACTTTACCATGGGGGACAACCATTGTATGTGCACCTGAAGATAGCTGCACTCAACTCTCTTAACAATCAGCTCTCCCTAACAATCCATAAATTTCTGCCCTACTTCTAGAGATTCTAAGGACTGGATCTCTCACAACTCACATTGTCTTTAATTTTTTTTAATCTCTAGAAGTTTGTGCCTCTCTAGTTTTCCTGTTAGCTACCAAGTTCTCATCCCTATCCTTCCGTGTAACTTCTCGTCTATCTAACCTTCATTCTCCCCACATTTCCTCCCAAACTTTTCTCCAGTGACCTCTGGTATTCCTTGCTCTGTGGTCAGCCACAACTCCCATATCTTCAGTTCTTCTTGTGTCTTCCCTTCCTCATTTCCTGCCTTAATAACAACCTGGCTGTCTTCCACAGAGAGTCCATATTCCCTGAAAATCATTCTGTGGATATCTGATTATTTCTTTAATCACTGAGATTCTTGAACATGGGAAGGTAAGGCTAATCTTCTCCTTTTTCTCCGGTCATTTACATATGCCCACCCTGTATAAGTGCATGCTCTTTTGACACTTATGTTGCTGGCTGTACTATCTCCTACTTTCTGTTGATATTTGACATTTTAGTTATTCAGCCTCATTCACTGAAAACTCAGTTCAGCGTATGGCCACTTTTCCCACATCAACTCCTGCCATGAATCTCTAGGTGATTTCAGTATCCACATGGACAGCCCATGCAGTCTCTAGCAGAGAATTCCTTGCCATACGCCTCTCAGGTTAACCTTTTGTATTTTTAGATGAAAACCCCTTGTCCTTGCCCTCACTTCCTTCCTTAGGACTTCCTTCATTTTTATCTGATGGTCTTGCCATCTCTATACCATGGCCAGCCCCACTCCTGATACACTGAACCCACATGGTCCAAGAATAGTAAGTCTCCCAGAGAAAAACTAGATTGCTATATCTAGAAGAAATGCGAAAAAGCTGTTAGCAAGAGCAACAGGTGTTAGTACATGAATAGATTCTAAGGGAACTGTCTCTTAGAAATTATGTCTAATCAAATGTAAGTATGTGTTTGATTTAGTTTTGTGGTAATTTGATTGTACTCTGGTTGGTTTAAGGTGTTTCTTAGTCTTTTAAGAAATCCAAATATAAAATCAGCAAAACGGTAACAAAGGAAGCAAGTGACCTATACCAATCTCATGTAAACTTTACGTGCTTATAAAGTAACAAAGGTTTGAGATTATGTAGTTCGTCCTTTCTTCCCTGGAACCTGTCTGGTGGTATTTGTAACTGGGAGCCAGCTGTCCTTCTGCCCAGCAAGCAGGCTGTGGGACACCATCTTTCCCATATTGCAAGTGTCTGTTAAGGACATGCGTGGTGGCAGGAAGGGGGCACAGAGCAAGTTCTGGATGATTCTAGCAGACGGGGGTAAAGGAAGGAGTCTTGGAGCCCTAGGTGGCTTTTTTGGTTTTTATTGTCAGGGTGGCCAGGTACATGGCAGGCATGGGGGCCGGGGTGGGGGCCAGGAGTCTGGCAGGCCTCCCTCCTGGCCCCCGGCACATGTCACCCTCTCAGCTGCTTTGCTGCTTTAGTCTGCTGCTGCTGCTGCTGTCCTTCCTGCTCTTGCTGGCGTCCTCATGACACCACCCTTATACGCCCGTGTCCAAACCCAGGTGCGCCCACTTGCGTGCATGCGTGTGCAGCACCGCAGGTGTCCATCATTATACCAATGGCGGGACGGCGGAAAAGCCTGACAGTTTTCTCAGACCCTACAGTGGTATAAAAATAACTCCTCATGACTGACTCCGGTCCTTTGATTTGAATATTTATAAAATGTTTACTCTGTCTCCAAAACACTTTATAGCAAATACAGAATAAACGTGTTAAATGTATTCGGACATGAAGATGGGTAGTAATAATTCACACTCACCTGGATTTGCTTTGAGTTCATTTTCTGATGATTGTGTTGGATTTTCCCCAGGGCATCTGTATCCTCCCTGGTCTCACTTTTGGTCATGACATAATTTATAGAGTGGCTGACATTTGTGATAACCCACAGAAAAACTGCTGCTTTTTTCTCTGTGACCTACTTTTTATTCATCATCAGTTTACTATCCCACCTGAGCAACAGGCCAAGTCCAGGTGTAATCTACTATGAGACTGATGGGTTTTTTTTTTAGTCATTTTGGCCACTGTTTATCTACTTTCAGTTATTTTCATATTCCTGCTCAGATTCTAAGCCGAGTGCATTTATGTTCTGTGATGATCACAATGGAGGATTAAACAAATATTAATGAACCAGAACAGGGATTCAGTATTTGCCTGTGATAAAGGGTAATGCCTTATTTATCACATTATACGCTGTGACATTGACAAGTGCTGAAATAGTTTAAAGATGCCTCTTGTTTTCTAAATAAAAGGAAAATAGGCTACATACAATTAAACACATTTCAGTGTGAACGTATGTGTGAAAAATATCTTCACACAGGGTATTTATTTTTTAAAGTTCCTTCAATGCACTAATGGCATACAATTTAGTTTAACAGCTTGGTGTGTTGTAATCAAGAGTGTGAATAGGCAATCAGATACTTCTGTGAAATTCCCATCTCTGAAGAATTCATGGCAAGCCTGTTGCTATGGTGCAGGCTCACCTGGGACTTGTTTAGCTTCTTTCTCAATCAGATATATTGACAATAATGAGCTTAAAAACAGGAATCCTCATAGAAAATTCAGAATGGGAGAAATCCAGATATATAAATGGAGCAGTGTAACTCTTCCTTCTTTTTCTGCTTAAACATAAGGGTTTTTATTTGTGACCCCAAAAGTCGTAAGATCCACTGAAGGCATTACTGTTTCACCGTAAATTGAAGTGGGTGGTACAGAAGGTACCGTTTATCAGGTGGGAAACCTGGAGAGGAAAATCTCTAAAAACTATCAGCTAGATTCTTTCCATCAACAGCTGCTTCCCTGAAACTTAAAATGTTATTGTTTGTGACCATTAGGGTTCTACTTAGTAGTGACATCTTATTTAAATAATGCCAAAGAAAGGCTTATGAGTCACAGTTATTAAATTGAAGGAGATGATCACATCAGAATAAAAACAAGCCAGGCAATAAAACCTTTGATGGATTATTAGGACTGTGTTGTTCTAAAGAGATTATCGTCTGCTCTCCATCTTAAAATCAATTTCATTTCCACATTCTGTAGGTCATGGTGTGAGACTGAAAGACATTGATAAAGATCACCAACTCTGTGGAGTCATACCTCCCAACTTCATATATTACTCTGCCATCTACTAGGTGTGTCACCTTAGACACTCATGATCTAGATCTCATACATGAGGATAATAAGATGTACCTCGTGGATGGTTGTAGAAATTAAGATGAGCTTGTTCTACTTACTATTTATGATACATGTAGAAAACCTAAGTATATGATTCAGTGTAAGTACATATTAAACAATAGCTAATAATACTGGTATTATAATTGCTTAAGTAAATCTGTGTTAGAAATAATTTAATTAAAATATATAGTAGGAATAATAAAGGACTAACTCAAATTTGATGTATTCCATGAAAACCTTTAGTCATATGAGTGAGCCAGAAAAAAAATCCTTGGTATTCCATATTCTGTCCTACAGTGTAAGACTGCTGAGACTAGCACCTTACCTTTGCAAAAATTTTGCTGTTTTTAAATCTAGCTAAGTATAAGAATATAATATATATTCTAGCACTGTGTTCAAATCAGCTTAGAGTGTGCTGATATTCCTAGCATTCATTCAATACTACTTAAAATGCTTGTTTTAATATCAGTACATTACTTTATCTTAAAAGATAGATATCACAGCTGTATATTTAAAGTGGTCATTTTGGTTTAGATTCAAAGCAGAGTGAGAGGTAGCCATAGCTTGCCATGTTACAATCCTTTCTACATACTTTTTGTTCACTGTGTTGATAGATTCATGTCTTCTGGGCAAACTGTTATCCTTTCTTTCCAGAATAACCCATCATCCCTGCTCACACATGCAAGCTGGCAGGCAGACATGGTCCCAGGCACTAAGCCTGATGGTACCTCTGAGGCAGGTAAGGTCAGTGTGCTGGTGTTTGCTTACTTTTTAGATCAGGCCCTGGCCTGGAGCTCAGACTGAACCTGATATTCTGCTAATCGTTTGTACCCGGCATTCAGTTCAGGGGTAGCAGTCTCTTGTCATACCACCTCCCCTCATTGTAAGGAAAGAAGAGGGTTACAGAAATCGGCTCAATCTTTTCATGTCTGTTAACTGGAGGTATGAATTGTTGGCATGAAAATGACTGGCCAGACTATCTTCAAAAAGCAAGAGGAAAACAGTTGTTCTTCAGTATTTTTGTAAACAGACATAAGGAAGGAATTTACAAAAAAAAGTAAGATGACAAGAAATATTAAATAAAGATTTTGGGTAGTCTTGAATCAGTATGTGAGAATTTAAGAACAATTGAATGTATTTATCCACCATCCCTGTACTGTTCATTAACATTGATATTTTGATATCTTCAAGCTGGCTATATAGAGATAACTCATACATTTTAATTTTGTGAGAGTCATGAGAGCTCCTAGATTTGCTGAAATTACTTGTTTTGAAATTTAATAAATAGAAAATAGAGCATATGAAACTAGCAAGAAGCAGCCACTCTCAGTCATTTGTCATGAGTGATGCTTTAATCACTACTTTCTTCTTGTGACTTTATATATAAAATTGAATCCTCTTTATATGTGGATTAAGAGAACAAAAAAGAATGACAAAGCAAAGCTAATGAGAACAGAAAATGATCCAAAGAAAGAAGTAAATTATTAACTGAGTGATATGATAGCATTGTACCATTAGTAAAAATGGAATCTAAGAAGTCTCTTTCAAATTCATTTATTTTCTCTGCTAAGCAAGGGAAAATATATCTCTCAGATTTTTGATGAGTGAACATTTTAGGGAGAGAACTCGTTGATGTTTTTAAAATATATATATTTCTTTATAATTGCTAACTTTCTAAAAACAACTTTTTGGTTTATTTACCATTTTTCATCTTGTTCGTATACTTATGACAACTCTTCTGTGATACAGACATTGTCCCATCTTACAAGTGGTTGTACTGAGGGTTATCGATGTTGAAGTGACGTGCCCAATATTATACAAATAGTAAGGGACCGAGCCTAGAGTTTGATCCAGGTTGTACCCCAAAGTAGTAATCCTGCCATCTTCAAACCATATACCTTTAAAGAGGCTCACAGCTTTTAAACCCTAGAACCCAAGTCAGTAAACTATGACCTACAAACCAAAATCTGGCCTTGCAACTGTTCTTGAACAACTTGCAAGCCAAGAACATTTTTTGGTTCATCTTTCAATAGTTTAACAATAACTAGAGAAAAATTTCATGACACCTGGAAATTATGTGACATTCAGATTTCAGTACCCATGAAAAATATTTTACTGGACACAGCCACATGCATTGTGAACATTGCTGCCTCTGGCTGATTTCACACTACTAGGCCAAGGGTGGGTAGTTGTGACAGAGACCTATCTTAATGTCCACAAAACCTAAAACTGTACTGTCTGACCCTTTATAGGAAACGTTTTCCAACTCCTGCTCTAGGATTTTAGAAAAGAAATCTGTGAGTAGAAATTTTTTTTATGGGACTTGAAGGTTCATGAAAGCATCATGCACCTTAAGTGTGTTGATAGTTCCAACAGCTAGTGAGGCAGATGGTGTTTGCCGTGCACCAGCCAAGCAGGAAATGGATGCCAAACCACGTGGTGTCATCAGCTCAGTGCAGCCTTTCGTGTTCACCAACTTTCTAGGTACCTAATTTTATTTGGCCTCCTAAAAATGGGGATTTATTTTGACATTTCATCTTAAATGTGTTGATTCCCCACTCTCCTGAGGGGAAGATTTGGATTACTCTGCTCCCGTGGCCCCTGTGCAGACCTTAAGGTCTGATGGTGAAACTCAGCACTCACACTCCCTCTGTTACTCTCTACCTTTTCATCCTCTCCTCCATCTCCCTTCCTCACTACCTACCACAGTGCCGGACAGAAGGCACACAAAGTTCAGATGAGTGACTATAAAATGAAGTTAGTTTTTTTTAATTGCCAAAGGAAAATCTATAATCCTACTTTCATCTCTGCAGATAAGACTTTTCACTCTTGCATTTGTTGGACTTGGTACTATGGTAACAGGAGAAGTTAATAGAGAAGAAAATAGAATGTGAAATTTAAGAACTTTAATTTTTTTTTGGTAAAATTCAGCTTATATTTATTATATTTATAGAATATAATATCCATCAATGGCTAAGTCTATAAGCAAAATGTGGTATACACATACAATAGAATAATGTTCACCTTAAACTAATAATGTTCACACTAAACTAACTTAAAGACATTATACTGAGTGAAATAATAAATCACAAAAGGATAAATATTGTATGATTACACTTACATAAAGTCTTCAAATAGTGAAATTTATAGAGACAAAAAAATAAAACAGTGGTTACAAGGGCTCCTTGGAGGGAGGAACTGGCAGTTGTTATTTGATGAACATGCCATTTGGGAGGATGTAAAATCTCTGGAGATAGATGGTGGCGATGGTTCCATAGAAGTGTGAATATACTTAATGCCACCAAACTGTATGCTTAAAAATTGTTAAAGGGTAAGCTTTCTGTTATGTATATTTTAACCACTATACACACATACACACACAAAAGAAAAGCACAAGCGTGTACATATCAACTCTTTAAAAATAACTTCTACTTTATCTAATTAAAATTGTATGATATAGTGACTTCCCTTTCAAATTACTAAATGAATAAAATTTACCATTTTATATATAGTCGTGTAAAGAATTTGACAGTAACATGTCTTAAAATTTAGGTTCCTCTTCTTTGTTTTATTTCCAGAAAATACGTTGGCATATAGAATTTACAGGAAAGATTATGTAGATTTGATTTATGATTACACTGAGCATAAGTAGCTCTTTCCTTACTTGATAGGAGTTTAAAGGAAGAAAATAATTAAAGCCATAGAGCAAACTGAGTAGCAGCTTTCTAAAGTTACCAATTCTTTATTAAAGATTTCTGTGGGGTTTCAAATGAAATACATACAGTGGAATCCATTAAATCAATAAGTTCATTATGTAGCATGTATTTTCAAGTAAGGTT
Organism: Galemys pyrenaicus; assembly: GCA_019455555.1. Taxonomy (NCBI): domain Eukaryota; kingdom Metazoa; phylum Chordata; class Mammalia; order Eulipotyphla; family Talpidae; genus Galemys; species Galemys pyrenaicus. The sequence continues at coordinate 9,463,819 of JAGFMF010011870.1, forward strand.
TTGTTGTTCTTATGTATTTCATGCCCTTCATGAAAACATTCTTTAAACATTGTCTTTAATAGGTCAGCATTAAGAGCATTTACCTAATAATAAATAAAGGGGTTTAGTATGTTCTTATATGAATATACATTTCTTTTTATTTCCTTCTTTATTTATATATATTTAACTTCAATTGTAGTCCCCATGGATTTCAAAAATGAATAGCAGAAATAAATGTCCAAAGTAAAAGAAAGTAAATGCTTATAAAAAGTGTATAAAATTAGAAGTAATCTGCTCTACAAACAACCAGCTCTCTTCCCCAACCATTTAAAGTTTCCTGGAAGTTAAATCTGGTCACTGTACATGATGGGAAAAGTATTCTGCATTTTTAAAACCTTTTAGAAACAAATACCTGACTTCACTTTCTGGACCAATCTTTCTTGGAGATTGTTCCACATCTGCGCTTTACTTAAATGTTCTCTAGCAATTGCGTGAGTCCTGTCCTACAGGTAGATATATTGTATTGAACGGTCCCTCATTTTATTTTCCAAATTTTATTTGATTTGTTGGTTTTGTCTGTTTTTCAAATATATCCAAAGTCTTAGCATAAGTAGTATGGGTCCACCCATGAGTACTTTTTTTTTTATTATTACCCTTTGGAGGTTACACCAATACATATTCTCATGGCACCTTTTCTCCACACCTTTCCTAATGATGCATGCTTTTAAATATTGTAAGTTGTATTACTTGTTGTTAAAATAGGCCTTCACAGGTCATGAAAATCTTCAGAAAACAAAAATATTAATCCTTTCAATCAGCAGATTTTTCCTGGTAGTATTCAAACAATATTGCTTTAGTGCTTTCGTTCTTTCTAATTTTCTGAATTAGATTTTAGTTAGAGAATTCATGCACTAGTTTCAACAGGTGAAGCAATATGAAGAGATAATCCACAAATGTAAATTATACCTTCATCCCTTTCTCAATTCTAACCTATGAAGTCTTCAGTCTTAACAAACCACTACATTCCTATTCTATCTGCTCTCTTCACACTCAAACCAGTATGTTTTTTTTAAATTGTAATTCATTGTATTTTTTATTTTAAATGTAGAAGAACTGGGGTGTAGGCCAGAGGTGCTAGGGGGTGAGAGGATTCACCAAAGAGAGAATGGGGACAGAACAGACAGATCCACTGAAATACACTGCCGAGGAAAGTAGCTGGTGAGACAGAAGAGGTCTGCCATGACATGTGGGTTAGCCCCTGGCCTGGGATTGAACTGAGGAGGCTACAGTAGTAATAGTGCCGTGACTTAAGCCGAGGCCACCAGGGAGGCCCAGTATTTTGTTGTTTTTCATTCAGTTCTTCAATTAGCTTTTTCACTTACACATAATGGCCTTTCTGAGGCCAAATAAAGGTGCAGCTCATTCTTTTCACTAAGTATATGGTAGTTATTACTTGTAGTGTGGCAATTCCAGAGCTTGTTAAAATAATCACTTTGTAGATTGACATGCAAATTGTTTCTAACAAAGCTGCAATTAATATTTTATGCTTATGCTTGCTTTAGTCCATAGGATGGGTATCCAAAGATGGAATGGCAAGACCTGGTGAATACATATTTTTGATTTTTATAACTGTACCCAGGTTGTTTTTTCAAAGGTTTATAGAAAATCTTATTAAAGTCAATAGCATTTGTAAGTGTCATATGGCTCCTATCAGCCCTGGATGTTACCACTTTGAAAGTGTTTGCCAATATGATTTAAAAAAAAAAAAAAAAGCATCTTCTAATTTCCTTGCTCCTTACAAATGAAAATAAACTGATCTTTTTTCCCCCAAAATTTATAATTGATACTCACATGTCATGGGTTGTTGTTTGATACCCTTTATATATTTTTACTGGTTTTAAAATTTTTGTTTATATGAGATTTTTATTGATACATTATGTATTACAAATATTTTTCTTACTTTTTTTGTCATTTGTCTTTGTTTATATGATCTTTAGGCATATTAAATTGAGTAGTCAGATATACATATCTTTTACAATTTTGTGACTAGCTATCTTCTTTAAAAGGTGCCTATCAGCCTAAGATCATAAAGCTATCTTGTTGGTCATCTTCTTATATATTCGGGTTACACACAAACACATTTTACTGTAAAATTTATGTGTGTGTGTATTTGTGTGTGGCTTAAGGTAATGATTTAGTTTTGTATTCTCTAATTATACCAGCAGTTCTTTTTACTTTGAATGAAATTCTACCTTTGTCGTAATCAGTAGTATCCTGTTTATCCTTGTTACATATGGCTAATAATTTCATAACATTCAGGACTTTATTTGATTTGGGAAGAAAGTTTTGAAGCAGTAGTATATTGATTATCATTTTAAATATAACCTCTAGGAATAGAAAATGAGATAATCTTAATTATAGTCTTTTGTAGTGAAAAGAGCTAGAACTTGAATTCTCAGTTTTTACTTACTAATTATATGACCTTGAGTAATTTATTTTGCCTTTTCCACACTACAATTGGTTAGCTTTCTAGAGGTGACTGTTCTGTAACACTCTTATAAGGGTTAAATAATCATTCAGTGGTACCTAGTAGTCTTATCAGTGTCATGACTTAGGGAAAAAATAAGAAAGTAAGACATTAAATATCAAATTGCACCTATTCCAGATATAGCAGATACATTTCTTCATGAGTATTTATTGTATATAAGAAAAAAAGAATTCTAAATTGATAAATTAGAGATTTTTTCAGACACATAAGTTATTCTGAACAATAAAACATACAAGATGTTAACTAACCTTGTTGTGATGATTGTTTAACAATATATACAAATATCACATCTTTATGTTTTATGCCAACACTAATGTTATATGGTAATTATAACTGAACTTTAAAAATAATTGTGATTAAAAAATAATATACTCAAATCTGATACTTTTCCTAAGAACTTTTATCCTTTTTTTTTCTCTCTACTGAGAACTATATGGACTTAAGTGAAAAAGCAACATTTATTAACTTGTACTCTTTTTGGGAGTAAGTAGGGAAATATGGCTATTAAATAAAGGTAACAAAAGTAGATTAAAAACTACTTATGTATGTAATAGCATCCACTGGAGAGAATCTGAAGAGACAGAGAAAATCAGAGGGACACCGAATGTGGAGACACTGAGAATAGTAGCATAGCTGAAGCCTGTGGAGGCTATGAGTCTGGGTGCAGGTGATTTAAGGTAGGGCTCAGCTTGTAGCTCATGTGTCCTAGTTATGTCCTAAGGCTTGAATGTTTCTTTTAGGTTACATATGTTCTATGGTTATCAGTAATTTGTTAATTTCTCTTAGCCTTATTTCTTAAGAAACCCAGGACAATTTCTGGATCTTTAGAAAGGCATGATGATGTTAGTGATCTGATGCGTGTAAATATATATACAGATAAGATGTAAAATTGAAAGACTAATAAACCAAAAATATGAACACCTGTTATGTCTTTTAACTGGGAATCAAGCCAAGCCTTCACAAGGAAACATTTAATTGGCTAGGGTACAGATAATAAATGTTCATTCTAATTCCAGTAACCCCCTTCCTCTCCCATACCTCCCAGTTTAGTGGTAATACATCTATAAAGCAGTACAAACAATTGTAGAGGTGTAATAGGGGCCCTGCAATGCCTAGACGTGACAGGGCGTGAGCCACCCAGTGGCAGTGGCACTGGCAGTTTCAGGCACCACTGCTCCAGAACATGCTGAAAGCGACAGCAGTGGCTAGGGACTTTCAGGGAGCAGCAGCAGGAGTTGTCCTGCATACCACCAGAACACACAGTGCCTATGGGCAGACCCATATGGGCCTCTTGGAGAAGTATTGAATTCTGCGGGATAGCCCTAGTGCTGAGGCTCCCTGGTCACAGGCAGAGAGGCCTGTGAAGTGTCAGGCCAATATGGGGGCTCCCAGTAGCTTCCACCCTGCCAAAGCTGGGACCGGTGCCCCAGACTCCCCCTCCATCATTTTTGCATTGTTAGACCTGGCCTCACTGAAGAGGAACAAGCTGCAATGTGCTTCCTGCCCGACTGAGGCTGACTCAGAAGTGGCTTGTCCAGGTCATCCACGTATATACCTGCCCTGACCTCAAGGTAGGCCAAATATGTGCAGTCTTTGCGCTTCCCCCTTTGTATCGTTGATGGTAAATGGAGCAGTCAGGTTCCAGCTCATTTTCATTCATCATGGTGAGTTAATTATTTGTACTGAAAAAGGGAAGTGACCTTATTGGTGCTAACAGGCTGAAAGAGTCAGGTTGATTCATACTGTTCCTAGCCTCCAAAGAAAGAGGACGGACTCAACAGCCAGTCCTTGAAGAACAAGCAGTGAGCCAGTGGCCTCCATGGTATTCAGTAGGGCAAAGACTCCAAGACCCAGAGGCCTCTCTTGATTCCAGACCCCGTAGGCTACAGACCGCCACAGAGGACGGACTGCTGCACTGTTGGCCTTGGCCTGGTGTGTCAAAGAGCTCTTTTGCTAGTGGTTTATACCAGTAGCACACAGAGCTCTAACACTGGTGTGTCCAGTCACCCTTGAGAGCTCGCTACTGCTTTTGATCATCCAGCACTACCTCCCCATGCTGTTACTTCTCTTGCTGTCTGGTATGGCACCGCAGGCCATCCAGCCCAGCCTTCAGACTGTTGCTGTGGGCTGCTGTGGTGTCACCTCAGTGGCCCCACCAGTGAGGACCTCCGGCTGCCACTGTGAGTTGGATACTGACCCAGTGATTACCAGTGTGCCACTAACTCCAGGCCCTGTTGCTGGAACTGCACCATCTGGCATAAGCAGTCTTTGTTCTGGGACTACTAGACACTGTGGACACTGTCTGTGGTGAGACAGCCAGCTCTTTATGGCCTTACAAATTCTGTTTTCCCAAGCTCCTGTTTGTTAAGTAAACCCCATTGTTGTTCCCTGATCCTGAGTAATCTTGGAATAGTTAGTGCACAGATGAGAACCCACAGACCTGTCCCCACCTTGACATTGTCCTTGGAGTTGTCTTAGCAATGTTTTAGAAGTAAGCCTAGTAATCATAAGGAAAGATATACCTACATTCGATATTTGTTTCTTTCCCCATTACATTTCATTAGATTACTAACCAAACCTTAAATTAGTCATTTTAAAAATTAGCTTCTTATTCCCTAGTGCGCTTTCTTAGAGCTACTGAAGAAAGAAATTAAATTTAGCCTAGTTTTTGTATTTTTTGCTGTATTTGTAATAACTACTACACATAGAAGTGGGAAATTGATCATTTGTTCTTCGTTTTCTCTTTTAGCAAATAATGATTTATATGCGTTATTATCATCTACTGTGCAGCCAATTAATTCCCAAATAAGCATCTAACGTTAGGTGATATGTATCATTGATGTTACTAATTTTGAAATCTTTATGTATTAAAAAATCAGACAAATTGTTAATATTAAATAATTGTTATTTTTCATAATCTATTAATGAATTTTAAAGTGATAGCTAACAAAGTTTTTAAGACTTTACACTTTAAAGAGAAATTTTGTGTTTTTGATATTAATTCTACCAAGTAGCTGCCCTTTGGAAAATGATGACAGCAGTCGTCATTCATAACTGCAGCTGACTCTGGTTCTAGGCATCCATTTTCCATGTTGTAGCTCTATTCCTGAATATTCCTTTTATTACTAAGACTTGTTCAAATATGTGAAACTTTAAACAAGCAAAATTTCAAAGATTGGAATATATTTAAACCACAATTATTTATAATAATTTATAACTACAAACGTATTTATAAGTTTTAAGGAAGAATGTAAATGAAAAGACGGCATTGGTAGCTCAATTTAAAATTTCAGTGGACTGGTGGGCAGATTTTTCAAAAATGGTGTGTGCTGGCTTGGAAACCGATTTTCTGATTGTCAGGATATGATTTCTGAGATATCAAGAATGAAGGAGGTAGAAATAGCTATCAGCACGGGGGAGAGGTGAAGTAATGGCACATGGAAAGTCATATTAACCAAGTAAATCACAGTCATTGAAATTATTCACAAATTATTTAAAAATACAACTCACATTTGCCTATCTCACCATGAACAGAATGGAATTCCTGATAGTGCTAATTTGTTAGAAAGAGCAACCAATAAAATTTTGGGAAATCCAGGTTCTAATCTCAAATCTGCCTGCACATGACTATGCTGATAATATGTTTTAAAATTTTTGTACCATTGATTATTTTTTCCAATTTCCCTTTTCTACGTTGTAAGAATATGTGTAATATTACAGTTGAAATGCTTTAGGAGCCTTAAAAAGAACCAACTATATTATATTATGCCTGTCTTTGTATAAAAACACTTGGAAATCGGCAAATTAAAAAACCTATATCATTTATAATTATATAGTACACAAAATACACAAAATAAATACACCCTGATAAATTAGGGTTTTATTTTGTTTCTGCAAAGGCATGGATGTTAGATACTAAGATGAATGAGCTGTTTTCTTCTTTCTTTAAGAATTCAGCTCAATAAGTTGAGCACATGGCTGAGCACTCTTCCCCAAGTCTGGGTGACAGACTCTTGGTGTGTTCATGGAGGATATTTCAGGTGCATGGTACAACATAAGAAATATCTTTTGAGTGGTATGTAATGGGAAACCATAAATAGTTCAGTCTAGTTGTATGAAAAGGAGTGACAGGAAACCAAAACAATAAAAAAAAAAAAACCACGATTGGGAGGATTAAATACTGAGAGTGTTAAAATATGGCTGGGTTTGTTGCTAGGAAAGGATGCCCTGAATGAAATCCACAAAGACAGGTTTTATGGGCCCCAACCCCCATCCCAGACCAAAGAGATTCAGGACACCAAGGTACTACAAATCCCATAATGTCATCACCACCAAAGGGAGGATTGCTGGGAACTGAGAGTGGCGTTAAGTAGCCAGGATTGGTATATAGGCAGACATGTGGGCTTTGGGGGCCCTTGGTTTTTTTTTTTTTATAAAGACTTATTTATTTATGCATACAAGCACTGGGGTACAGGCCAGAGGTGTGGGGGGTGAGAGGATTCACCACAGAGAGCGGGGAGCAGAACAGGCAG
>JAGFMF010011870.1:9470927-9539481 GCA_019455555.1 Galemys pyrenaicus
CGGGCACAGCAGGAGAGGTCTGCTGCACCATGTGGGTCCCCTCTCTGGCCGGCAGCAGGGATCGAACTCGTGCTGCAGTGGCTGCAGTTTGCTTCATAGGTTGTTGCTTAACCCACTGCGCCACCAGGGAGGCCCAGGGGGGCCCTTGGTTTTTCACCAGTTTTCAGTATGGTCCCAGCTCAGTGGTACTGGTAGGACGCATTTACCAAATTATCTCTGTCTTTCTCCCTGAGTCCTTCCTTTCTTCATTTCCCCTTTTTGTAAATAAACCCTTTATTAAACTTTTTGTGTGTATCTATAGTTGAGTCTCATTATAAGTCTCTTTAAGCACGCAGGTGAGGACCCACAGTCAAGCCAACCCATTTCACATTGAGGTTGACCTATAAGAGGTTGACTTTATAAGTTGTATTATGGGGTGGGGTGGGGTGGGAAGGGCTTGGTGCACTGTGGTTAACCCCATGATATTTAGCTGTCAGAATGATGTGATTTCATCCTTCACTTTGAATGACTTTGAATCTCCCTATGGAAGGAGGGTGGTATATATACTGACTGGGGAGTCAAGGAAGTAATCATATAAAAGCATCCAGCAGAGGCATGTAAACCCTCAGTAAAGGACAGATTGTTATGCCTTTGACAGAGATCTGGAAGAAGTGTAAAAAGCAGAGAAAGAACCCCTCATCCCTATGCTAGAGAGAAAGCATAATGAGGATTGAATGCAATAACCTACAGTTAATATGAATGTGAATTAAAGTAGTAATGGCAAGAGTGATGAGGAATAATCTGGATTCCACCACTGTAACAGAGGTGGAGTTAGAGGATTTGGAAAACAGTTTCACATGTAAAAAATGAGGGGGAAATAAGAGACAGGGAGAAAGTGGTGAAAAGATGAAAACACTGGAGTTTGAACCTGAGGAAAGGTGGTTCCCACAGGATAGTGGTTCTTGAGCTTTTGTGTGCACGAGTTATCACTTGGAGGTTGCTGAAGAGGTGGCTTGAATCAGGAAGACTCAAGATGAATCCACAGTAGTGAGTTACTATTATGTGAACAATTTTTTAAAAGCCATTATAAAAACTTGGGCTTTTACCTTTTTGCTTTGGCATTCTCACTCAGATGGCAAATAGCTTTCCTTGTGTATTTCAATGTAAATCCCTCTTCCTTTAGTTTGCTTTCCTAAGAAAAGAGCTTTGGTAACAAAGGTACAGGTAGAAAAAGCCTGAGTTTTAGAATATAAATTTAGAGCAGCTGGTAATCTGTACTAGTTTCTCTCTTTTTCATTAAAACTGCAGAAGAGATACCCTGGTATAATCCTGTATGGTGTGGTTGTAGGGATAAAAAAGTAAAGATCTTAATGTTCATCTATTAGAATGTAAGTTAATGTAACAGGAAAGCCAACTGGTAGTTGTGTCTTTTTCTTTTACTTATGCTTATTTTATAGAAGGCTCTAAATGTAAAAAGCAGTAGGAAGAGCTTAGTGCAATTAACCCAGCAGAAGTGTCCTAATAAGGTGCACTTTTCCTTCAGAGTAAGGTGAGGTCAGCAGTTTCCACAGGAAGCTTAACTCTTTGAATTCACTACCCTTTATAAATCATTTAAGTTAGACAAAAGTGATTAAAATTTTATTTTGTTAATGTATTAAAATATTTTAAATATAGAATACAGGATAGGACCCCTTAGAATACCTCTAAACACAGAATATGAGCTTGATTTTTTTTCATTATTGCTAAGCTGCAACACATTTATTGTTTATTGGAGTGTTAATAGTTGCTCCTGGAAAAAGCATGCTTAATTTCAATAAGTCAAAGAATTGCTAGGTTAGACAAAGGAAAGTTAATATCCTACTAGTAGGCTTCTGAGAGCTTTTAATATGCTAGTGTCACTGTGAATCTCAGATCTCTTGGGCAGATTTTCTGAACTTACTTAACCCAGAACTCCTTTTAAGGTCATACCTGTGGAACACTGTCACGGGTACTCTCAAAAGAGAATTTTAATGTTCAAGTTTGGTTTTTTGGTGTGTTTATTTCCTTTTAACAAGGGAACTAGGCAGTACAAACAGGGTAGACTTATGCTTGCATTTCTATGATTATAGGTAGTGTCAGTTAAACCTAATAATGGGTTATTATTAGGTCAATTAATAAGTTAACTGTGCTAGAAAGGTACAGTATTACAATAAGGGTCATGTGAGTCTGTGCCATAGAAGAGGACAAACCTGGCTGCTGGTCATTGGGAATTAGTCTCCTTACAATACCTATGAGATTCAAAAATCTAAGTGGCCAATAAACATATGGGTAGATACTGGTTATCAGGAAAATACAACATAAAATATATGTGAAATAGCATCCCATGCCTGTCAGTTTAGTCCCCCAACAGGAATTTAAGCATCCAAATGCAAATTGATGTCAGTGAGACTGCGGAATAACTGGAACTCATATACTTCTGACTGGAATATAAATTGGTAATAGCCTTTTTAGAAAGTAATTTGACAGTCATTATGAAGTAAAGTTAAGAGATGTGCGTAGTTTCAAGCCCAGCAATTCTCCTTCTAGGTCTCTACTCTGGAGAAATCTGACACATATGCACAAGATGGTTTATACACAGACACTTATTTTGCAAAATGCTTGTAATTGCACAAAATTGGAAACAACCCAAGGGTTGCTTGTGATAAGAGCATACAAATACACTGCTATAGTGGTTTAGTAGAATATTTAAAAGTAATGAAACTAAGTGGACTAGATCCACATGTACTGCTATTGATAAATCTTAGTGTCATATTAGAATATATATAATCTACAGAAAAGTGTGTATAGTATACCATGATACAAATACATGAATATGCAAACAATATTATATATCATTTATGGATCTGTAAATGTAGATTAGTAGTAATATAATACTTATGTGAATATTAAACACCATATTCAGGATAATGGTCTCTTCTAAAGTGGGAAGAAAGAAAAGGAGATAAGATCCAGGAGAGAGTAGTCAGGAATTTTATTGTATCTGTTTTCATTTCTCAAAAAATCTGAAGTGAAATATTAAGATCTGTTATAGCTCAGTCATGTTCTCAAAGCTCATTGCACGATTATCCATATATCTTTTCTGTGCATTTTAAGTATCTTACAATATTTTAAGATGAGTGAGAGAAAAAAATTTCTGTTATATTAGAGGAAACCAAAAGCCAGTGTTTTCTCAGGTTGGGTTCTCACTGAGATGGAATTTTGTGTGCAACAGTATTTATTTCAGACCAGATTCTGTGGAAGAAGGGAAAAGAAAAGGCTGGGTTGAGTAAGGAGGAGTGCAAGTACTATGCAGGCCAGCCAAGCTCTAGCTTAGGGGCAGCTCCAAGACAAATTTGCATGTGGCCACCATATTTATCACCTCAGTCTTGGCTGGAAGCAGCCTGCCAGGAAGAGTCTGCTGAGGGCTTGGGAGCCTCCTGCAGTGGCGGCATCCCTGAAGTAGCTGACAGGGCAGCTCATCCTTTCTTGAGCTGCCTTGGGCAGTGCCACTCTGGCCACCATCCAAGGTCATGAAAATTAAAGCTTTGTTTTCTCCTCTTCCCCTGACTATCTCAGAGACTATTTATCAATAGATTTACCTCAGAGAGATGAGCTCTATATAAAGAAAAGTGTTCAGATATTTAGGAACTGACTCCTTATAGTCTGTTTTAGTAGCCTTGACTTGCTTTCTTTGTTTAGTCATGCTCTTCTTGGCCAGAATTTAAGAGGAAATTGTCATATACTAATTCATTGGCAAGTGCTGTTCATACTATCCTTATTCTTCTTAATGGAAAACAATAGAAGACCCCCTAATAAATCAGATTGCCAGTTTTCAATACTGAAATAAGGGTCAGCCTTCACACTCTATATTTAGAGGATAAAATATAAAAGTTAAATTTTATAGATGATATTTCTGTATAATCATCATGAGTGTTATTTTAGAAATCATTAGATATGTTTTTATATGACTGTGTAATTCTTCCTAATCAGTCAAAGAAGCCAGTAGTGACAGAACTGTCAAATATTTATATCCTACTTATCCATGTTGGTGCCAGTCACATGTGGGTGTTCAGTTTATATACTGTAGGAGTCATGTTAGTAATCTTACATCAAGACATACATAAATATTTTGCTTATAAATAATCACATGATCTGGGTTCCATATTTACAATTTCCATGTTTTATAGCTTCCTAATAATGTTCTGCTTTCAGAATTTTAATGACACCCTACTTAGAAGAGGTTTGGACAATGGGTAGGATAGTTTTGATAACAATGTTTAGTTACATTTATTGTTATAAAATATAGCATGGACTTTTCAGTCCATGTGAGTGATAAGGAAATTACCCAATTTTTAAGCTAAAAATATAGCTCTTTTGCTCTCTTAGCAACTGGACAACTGCAAATTATTTCTATTGGTATATGAGTTAAGGATTCTAGTTGCAACGAACACCCTGACGACATGGCTACTTATACAGTAGGTATTTATTAATTTGATATTAGTGAATCCCTCATTTGTTACAAGGTCTGGGAAATAGCTTTGAGACTAAGCTTCTAGGAACAGTGTCCAAACCTGTGCCACAGGTAAAGAAACCACTGGCATTTACCCCAAACATAAAGCAGATTGTGTGGTCATTTCATCTTGGGATCTTGACCTTGGGACCAATTACAAGTAGTGCAGCAAGAAAATAGAAAAGAGAGAATGAGTTTTGTGTTTTCTGATGACAAAATCTTGATGTCAGCACCTGACTCATCACAACCTGACATTTTCTTGGCTGAATCAAAATCATCTCTTTCTATTTATGCGTGAAGGCATTATGGGACAATGAGTTCTAAGTTCTGCCTTCTAACCTCTAACCATTTCCTTGAAAGTATGCTCAAAAGGTCATAGACTCTCAGAAACATGATAAAAAACTATTAAAATGGATTTCTTTCTTGAATGGGACTATTTTTTTCTATATTCTGATTGGAAACACGCGTTAACCTACCCTTGTGACTTTTAGTCCTTCCCTAAATAAACACTGCAACTTTCAATTCCTGATCATCATGAACATGAAAGTGATATGCTATCTTAAGCAATAGCTTTATATATTTTTTTAAGATTTTATTTATTTTTGCATAGAAGAACTTGGGTGCAGGTCAGAGGTGTGTTGGGGACGTGAGAGGATTCACCAGAAACAGAGAGGTCAGGCAGATCCACTGAAATACATAGTAAGGGGAGCATCAGGCAAGACAGAAGAGATCTGCTGTGCCATGTGGGTTAGCTCCCTGGCCAGCGGTTGAACCTAGGCCTTGGTGGAGTACCTTGGTGGTGGTAGCACCGAGAATCAAACCCCAGGCCACCAGGGAGACTCTCAGGAAATAGTTTTAGATTCATGGGTTGGTCTTTCCTCACTTAAATTGATACAAGCAGCCAGTCTCCTGGAGAAAAAGATGTGTTTTTTATATATTACATACACTATATATTGTAGATATATGTTATATAATAATTGAGTAAATAGTTAAAAGAATGCAGTCTCACAAAAAAATATGATGCTGTAAAAGGGCAAAGAAAGACTTAAGTATAAGTGAACATACTATTTGTCTATAGTAATGATGTATATGTTACATAATCTTCATCTTATACTGAATGTTGTACAATTATCGAGCCGGTCCTTCATTGCTAAGCATATAATAATTATTATTGGTCTAGGAATTGCTGTACAGAAAGAGGCAGTGCATGCTTTCCTATATTATGATCTTGTACAGCATTATTGAGCCAGCTGTTAGTCCTCCAGGCCCCATCCTGTATGCCCACATCAGTTGGACTGATTAGAAAAGGATTCTCAAATCAGAACATTTTAAGGAGTTCAGGGGCTGTTTCTTAAAAGTTATTCTAAGAATAGTTTATAGAATTTGCAAAATCAATGCTGTCAAGTAATTTCACATTTGCCTGACTCCACAGAGAGTTAATATACTTTTCAATTAAATACTATATTTACTTTTGCATGATAAACAACATTTGCATATTATCGTAGGTACTTTTTATTTCTGATTAGTTTCTAGATATGGGTTTCTTAAGTTTGGTATTTTGAACTAGCTTTCACTGTCCAATTAAATTACTTGTAGTTCAGCAGTTGCTTTGCATAGAATCGTAAGAAAATAATATGGCACAAGGGAGCTCGAGGTGTTATTGGAGAAGTTATTTGTAGCTTAAAGCCTTTGGAGTATATTTGAGTTGATGTATAGATGGATTTTAACATGGCATACTTCCTACTTATTAAAATCCTTCAAACTAACAATGAGATAGTACATAAAATGTTAAAACAATCTCTTTAATAGAACTTTCTTGCCTTCTGATGCAGCATAGACTGTCCAGCTTTTTAGTGCAGTTTTAAATTTTATATCATGGCTCAGACTTTTGCTTTTATCTCCCTTCATTTCACACAGTGACGCATGAGTGTATTTGTCACAATAGCAAAATTTTTTCACTTATATTGTGGACGAGTGTAGCATGATTTTTCTGTGGGATTAGAATAGCTTTTCCCCTTAACAGTCAAAAGGCTTTGTATCAAACATGGTGAAATGATTTTCATCATAGTGTGCATAGCTTAATGCTGTGATTCACATACAGTATGAGGGATATAAAAATTAGCAATGGAGGATGAAGAGTTTGTGTTGTTGGTCTGTCTGTGATGTAGACACATTAAGTAGTTTCTACAAGCTTTAATACAGCATCGTAGCAGATGTACCATTTGAAGGCCTCAGTAAGGACCAAAAAATCAAACAAATATCTACGTGTTTCCCATTCCATGCAAAGGCTGATCTTCTAGTGTCTTTAAGTTTGTTAAGTTGGTTATTTAAGCCAAAAGTTCTACCCCAAACTGGAATTTCACAAAACCACACTACAGTGTGTTATGTTACAGGTATGTTCCTATGTTTCCTGTGACATGCATTAATTTGTACATGGGCCTGAATAGCAAACCTTGGTACCTTACATGTCTTTTATTTCCTTGAATCACAGGAGCTTCAATTTCAACGACTCACCCGAGAACTGGAAGTGGAAAGGCAGATTGTTGCCAGTCAGCTAGAAAGATGTAGGCTTGGAGCAGAATCGCCAAGCATCGCCAGCACCAGGTACAGGGCTGATGTCTTTCTCTTTTTAAAGGCCTTCAAGTTACATGCCTTACTAAGGTGCCCTGGAGGCAGCAGATGGTTCTGTCAATGTTGTCACTATTAACTTGCCTTCATGAGTTTGACACCAAAAGTGGCCATTTATTCTAACTTTGAGAAGTCTCTTGCAATATTGATTATCCTTCATTCCTGTGCTTGGAGTGTTTACATGGCATTGGTTAGCTACTGTAAGAAAAGCTATACTGCCTTTAGAAATGTGATTTCTCATATGTAGACACAGTTAATGGATACTTTTCATAATTTATTGCTAATTATCTAGTAAAGCTAATTAGCTTTAAATGCTAGTATTGAATTTTTTGTGAGGAATTTTTTTTCCTAAATGATAACAGCATTCAAAAATGCCTTCAGTTTACCTTGAATTTTTAAAACTACTACCTGAAATAATAGCCTATTAAAATATAATAAATATAAAACTAATACATTATTGAAAAAACATGTTCATTCATAATTGCTTTTTATTTAAATAGCCTTTCATGCCACTTAAAAGCATTTAACTATAAAAACTACTGACACAAGCTCCAAATGGTAAACTCACTGCTTATTTTACCTATAGATTTCTTTCAGAGTAATTACGTGTTCCAAAAAAAGCCTACCATAAAATACTTCTATTGCTTGCATTTTAAAACTTGGCTTGTTTACTTCTAAGTATGTGCCCATAGTGTAACATCTCTCAGAAATTTCCAATATCATAATTGTTCTGCTTCCCAATATCTTCTGTTATTACTCATAGCCAAAAAGTCCTTAGTAAATAGATTACTGTCTGCAATTTCTCTTGTACAGCTGATTGTTGCTATAAAATTTATAATATTAGATTGTTAAATTGTGTTCTTTTAAATATTTTCATCTCTGACCCTTAAGTGTTATGTATGTTGGTATGCTTAATAAGTATATTTCATATAAAGTATGCATATAAGAGCAAAAAAAATTTTAGAACACAAACACCAAATTATTTTTTAAATAGCCAACCAATTTTTTTTGGTAGGAAGAGAAATAATTAGCAAGTTATAAATCAAAAATTTAACTGGCTTTGTACTACTCACTGAAATACTTTGTGAACTTAAGATTTTCAAATGCTAGTTAATTCTATTCATTATTTTTTAAGTTATGCATACCGGTAAAACCAAAAAAAAAAAACAATTCACTTGTGCAGTAGTATGTGTGTGTTAGATATTTCCAAAAAGTATGAACCAGCAGATTTAAAAATATATGATTTTCCATTAAAAGAAAAATTAACTCAACATTTAAAGATGCAGTTCGGACTTTCATTCTGTGAGTTTTGCTATCTGAACATAGAACTTCTTTCGATAAACTTCTGAAATACATGATATGTTAATAAATCAGTCCCTACAGGAACTGACAAAAGAGAAAGGAAAATCACTATATATAGAAATAGAAGGCAACTTATAGCTGACCAGAAACATTAGAGCTGCCTCTCCAGGAGGCCAGGAGACAGTAGCTAACCCCACCCCCACCACCAAAAGAAACAGTAGTCTTGGGTTGCAGTCCTATGCAGGGACCAAATAATGAAATTTAAGATTGCTACAATAAACCATGCCCTTAAAGAGCTAAATTCTTGGCAAACCCTCAGCTTGTACCACTTATGGGCTTGGAACCTAAATGTAACTCTCTATTTCATGCAGGAATGTCCAGTTGAAAAATTAATATCACTACAGATAAGCGCACATCAAATATATCTCAAGTGAAAACAAACTCAGCAATGAGTGAGAATCAACAGGCAGAAAAATAGTATTTAAAACTTCAAGAATTAGGTATCATTGCATTGATTTTGACTTGTGCCTAAAAGATGTTCATTGCAGCATTGTTTTTAAAGTAAAATATTATAGAGTTATCCACTAAGATGAAAATGGGAGATAGACTGAAACTCAAAAGTAAAAAATGAAAAGATCTCTTGGATCAATGTGAATGTCTTTGTAAAATAGACTTTTGAAGTTAAACAACTACAAGTTGCAAAAAACTATAGCATATTACCATTATGAACATTTGCAGTAGATATGACAATACTGTAGACTATTTAAAGAATGTTTGATATCATTTATGGATATATGCATGTGTGGTAAAAAAGAAAATCTTGGAATGGCACCAATTTAAGAGAATAGCAACTCTAAGGAAGAAGCGGAATTGGGGTTTAGCTGATTCTGTTAAATTTTAATTAAGGTTGTCTATGGAGTAAACATCATAACATTGATATCTGTTAAATGAGGCAGGTGCTAGTATTTGCATGGCTATTTTCTGTACTTTAATTGCTTAATATTAAATAATAAATTAGCTAATTTCATGGGTTTGTTAAAAATTTTTTAGTAAAATATATACTATGATTAATAACTTACTGTCAGTTATTTTGGTGCTCTGTGTTTGTGTCTCAGTGTCTGACATAATACCTGGCATATTTGCTCCACTTTGCTCAAAGAAAATTAAATGTGGAATTGCTTCTTATGACCATGAAACTTCTTTCGGATTCAGCTCATTCTCACATATAGTGAGATTAACCAGAAAAACGGGTGATTTGATAGTTATCTTTTAGGTTGTTTGATTTAGTTCCAGTGTCAGAGTTGGTAAAGAGGTCTGGAAAATTGTCTTTTCCAAATCCAAAGATAATACTAATATCTCAAAGGAAAATGAAAAGCAAAATTTGTTTGTTCGGTTGTCCGAAATTTTGTCCAAAATTTTCTCACATTGCTCTTAACCTGTGAATAAGGAGTAAGCTCTGGCAAAAGTCTTACATAATACATGACTGTTATACTGTAATAGACTCTGGCATCCTCCCCCAATGAGTGACTTTAAAACTGAGCAATTCATTGTCTGCACACATGTACTGAAGATTTCTTTTTTCATTATGCATGGTTTCTCTTTTAATTGGTTTACAACATTAGATATGATTTAGAGGAATAGGTTCACATCTCCTAAGATGTATATCTCCACACTAAACCCACCAACAAAGGACCATAGTCCTGCACCCATAGACAGTTGTTTTCCCTCCCCCCTTTGATCTTACCTCCACTCCCTGCTCCACCAGTAGCCTCACTTCTGAAGTCATATTTCTAGGTTAACATTGAGTCCAGTTCATCCAAAGATGAATTTTTAAGTAAGTCAATTGTTGCCATTTTACAGGTAGAGGAAGTGTACCTCTGCATATTATTATTTAGAAAGTGTCCTGAAAAAGGGAATTGCACAGCTGATATTACCATTCACTTATAGTATGTATTGTGAAAACTTTAAAAAGTTTTGATGATTAAAATAATTGCTTGGTTTTTCTATTAATGATTGATTCTTTGGAAGTAGTATTCTAAACAGGTGATTAAAAACCCAGTTTCTTTTATTTTTCTATTTATTTATTACAATAATAATATTAGCAATATTAAATATAATGATCCTTAACCTGAAATTGATGATTCCTATGATCTCTCATACCAAAAATAGTCACCACAACTTGTAAAATCTGAGGGTGAGCTATTGGATTAGTTAGTGGAGAAGTTATAGCAAAGCATGGAGAGGGCTCAGTGGTAGAGATAGTACAAAAATATGGGTTGTTAGTATTTCGTGCATTTGCTAAAAGTGGGGAGCCAATTTCCTTCTGAGTTCCCAAGTTACTGGGCAAAAAAAAATATTACACTTAAAAATTATATGATTCGGAATGTCTATAAATTTAAAAAAGAAAAAAACAGATTGTCCAGGAAGCTCTTTAGTTCCTGGGGCTGAGACTTGAGTTTTGTCTCTTACCAGTCTCCATTGAGATAACTTTAACTGATGAGACAAACATCACGCTTAGTAGTCTATCTAAATTACAAAATCAGGCTTACAAGGCACTTCTTCCCTTGAAAAACATCACATAAATGGATAGCTTAGCACTTGAGCTAAAAGTAATTCTCTAGAAGGTCTGTTCTGACACTCAAGTTGGCTCCAGTGATGTTTAACAGGTGTAGATGGATGAATCAAATTCAGGTCCTCCAAGCAAGCACCATGCCACGATGACTATTTATGTCTGCAGAGACTTTATAGTCTCCTGGGTGCAATGGGTGCCAAGATGTGAGCTGTTCTATGTTGTAGGCCGCTGTGCAGATGCCTGGTGTGTGTGCCTTAACAAACAAAATGACACTCAGGGATGCTGGAGTATGCACAGCTCGTCTCAGGAGAATCTGCTATGGTAGCTGCCTCAGAGGAATTGTGCCCTTTAAGCTGCTTGCCTCCAGTGCACTAAACAACAGTATTCAAATTCAAATTTTGATAAACATGGAATTTATTCTTTTTCTCCTATCATCAGTAGTGTATTATTCTCATGAGTCTAGTTTTACTGTGGTGACAGAACTATGGTCTAGGAGCCCACAGTAAGAGCCCCTCCCTGAGGAAATGTGGACAGGAATAGACAAGGCAGTATTCTTACTATGTTTTTTATTGACAATGTAGCTAAATGATTTTCATTCCCAACAGTTTGTAATATTCAAGAAAATAGAGAAAAGTCCTTAATTCTAAAATTTGAAATAACCATTCAAGTCAGATTTATTGATGTGTGAATTTTTAAGTACAGTTCACCCTTTGCAGCATATAGTTTTATGATTTTTGATGGTTTTAACATACAGTTGTTTATAGCTTATACCATAATCAATATATGTAATATTTCTTTTAGCCCCTAAAGAAGAGACAATCACTTTTAAAAGTGCACTACATTTCTTCTCTTCAAAAAAAGGGTTTTTTATTTAAGTTCTAGATAATTCCCCCAGCTAACTTTTTATCTTGTTCCAAAAGTCTCACTTTGATATATATACAGGCCCTAAATTTTAATGACTCCCACTAGCCTGAGGAACTCACAAAAGGACAGATAGCTTGGGGCTGGGCCAGTAGCTTGGAGATGCTAATTTAGTAGCAATTAGAGGTGACTGCAGTCTTCTATGGCAAGATGCTCTCTTAGCAGAGTTGGCCAGCAGAAATACTGCAAGGCAGAGTCAGCCTTCAGGTATGGAAGATTTAACCTGTGTAGCAGAGAAAGCACCCTGCTGGCTCAGTTTGTTGATTACAAAATTGTGGAAGAAATCAGTGTAATTAGGATTAAAGAGTGAGACAATGAACAGTTATCTCTGAAATTTTAACAGTACATGAATGATTTCAAAACCTTTCTGACTGCACATTTGGAATCTCACATTGCCCAAAAGCTAAGAAACTTTACCTCTCAGTAACTTATACATAAATTGTAGATGGTGAAAGTTTATTTCTTTGGGGCACCTAAGTTGGTTCCACTTATTTCATCTTATGAACCATAGCTTGCCCACTTGTTAAGATGAAGCTCTAAATTTCTATTTACATTGAAGTCAAAGAGATGTAGTTAAAAAGTGAACCTTTTAATACTTGTAGAAAGCATTAATGGCAACTTTTGGAATTAGAGCATGGTTTTTACTTTTCATTTTGACTTTTGTAGATTTTTTTTAAAATTTTGATTTCCTCATTGGGAAGCAGCTGATCCCTCTGCATTGTCCATCTTTGACTGGCTGCCACTGGTGTTAGGAAGTTACTGTAGACCCTGAGAAAAATCTTGTTCCTGAACTCACTGAGGAGGAAAATAAGTAGCAATACTGAAATTAAATAACTTCACACTCTTACTAAGATTCTCTCTCCTTTTCCAGTTAGTATAAAGGCCTGCTAAAATAGAATTCTTTATGGTTTCGAAAGGTCATACAATCTTGACAAATAGTCTTCTTATCACCACTTAAGGAAAGAACTGCTATTTTTTTAATGAAAAGATTTGATTTCTCACTGCCATTCAGATTTTTTTTTTCATACTTTAAAGGGTCATCTGCTGGTGCCCATCAGGCTTCCAGTGATACTATTAAAATTTCTAAAAATGTTTAAGGGTTGACAGTCACAGAAAAGGCTTTTTCATGGTTCAGGTCTTTTCTTCAGTGAATATTTTTAAGTCATTGTGAAATAAACCTCCTCCAACGGTACATTCTTTGAAAATGAAGAGTCTTTCAAAAGATTGAATGTTTGTGTCCTGACAGTTTATTACTTATTTAATGTACCACTTCAGGAAGATATTTGATGAAGTTCTGTCCCTTTGAACTTTGGTGCTCTTACCAGCCAAAACCTCAGGCTTTTCAACAGTAGTTTTATTAGGATATATTTCACATACCATAAAATTAATTCTTTTACAGTGTACAATTCAGCACTTTTTGGTATATTCACAGAATCATTCAACCATCTGATTTTAGAAAAATTTTATCATCCCAAAAAGAAACTCAGCCTATTAGCAGTCCTTACTCCACTCTTCCCTCCCTTAAACCCCTGGAAACCAACAATCTACTTTCTCTCTCTATGGATTTTCCTATTCTGGATATATGGTGCCATATAATATATGGCTGTTTGTGACCGGTTTCTTTCACTTAGCATTGATGTTTTTAAAGTTCATGTTGTAGCATGATTCATTATTTCATCCGTTTTTATTTCCAAATAATATTCTACTATCATAGCTTGTTTTGTTTACTCATTCATCAGTTGTAAACATTCATCACTTTGGGGCTATTGTGAATAATGTTACTATGTCTCAGATTTTAAGAAAGGAAAATGAAAATCCGGAGGGTTTTTGCTCCAGGCATTCTTGATTTGGGCTTGCTAAGAGGCACAGAGAGTAGCAGAGGTTCTCTTTAGCCTCTCCATCCAACCTCCTCCTCCCTGACAACCACTGACCTGCTTTCTTTTTTCCTTTGCCTTCAGCTACTGGACATCCTTATATATTGTGGAGTCATGTTGAGTTACTTTTTAAGTGCTTAGTAGGCAAAGCTATTTGGTAGTCCTGATGTTCAACAGAATATAGTTCCCCAAATGTCCTATCTTAGCTTTCTGTTTGGTTGCTAGTGATTTCATTCATAATTTAAACTAAATGAAGAATGAACTATATGATATTTAAATGTAATGATTGCAAATCCTCTTTGGGATCTCTGCAGTGGATATTTATTAAATGGATGCTCTTATAAGCAAATTTAATAACACTGGATTTTTATGACACATTCCTATTATAAACACAGTAAAGAGCCGCACATCTGAAAGATACAGATGAGTCTGTGACTGACCTGCAGTTCTACAAAAGTCATTTATCTGGAGCAGTTTGCTCAAGCACAGTTCTTCCAGAAGGCAATTTAATTATAATTTCTCATTGCCATTCTAGTCACAAACCAATTTCATCTGGGACATACAGATTCAAGTGGCGACTATCTCTGCCTGTTTGAATTAAACGTGTATAAACTAAGTCTTCTGTAGGGCATGTGAGCCCAAGGTAGTTCACCCAGGATTCCATTAAGGTAACCTATTTTGACCTTAAGAATGTGACCATATAGAATTTGAATTTTAAGTCAGATAGTTTCGCAAGTAATTGAATATTTTATGGGCCTTGAGCATTATACAACAAAATGTTTTAATCATAATGAATAAATATTCTAAAATACAGTGCCTATCTCTTAGACTTAGCATTTTAAAATGTTAAGTGGGTGACATGGTTAGGAGGAATTACAAAAAGAGTTCAAGTTTATAGTTAGCATCAAAGTTTCAGATCATTTTAGACTGCTTTTAACTCATTTGGTTTAATATGGAGGCGGACCAGCTGTATTAATTTCCTAATTAATGAAGAAGAAATGCTTTTTAAAATTCTGAGGACCATGCAGCCAAAATATATGTCTCATGCCATTATTTAATTATCTTTTAAAGAACCATTTTAATTAAAATAACATTGTTTCATTTTCTGTAATTTTTCACAGTTTATGTTCTGTAATTACTAGTCTCAAATTATGTAGCAATGATTAGTTATTGAATCAATACAAGAATTATATTACTAGCCCCTACTCTCTAGTCATTATTGAATTGTTTTGGTTTTTTTGTTTGTTTGTTTGTTTGCTTGTTTGTGTGCTTGCTTTTTTTTTTTAACTCTAGGTATAAATATAGTGATAAATTATAAAATAAAGAGGTCATATAGGTTATTTAAAGGTGCTTCTTGAGAGTACTTCATAGAAGTCAATATTTACTTTAGTCCTGTATTATTTTCTACACTTGATCTTAGCCAAAAAGGACAAGAAGCGATAGTCCTGTAATTTCTAATTACTCTCATTTTGTTTTTTCCTGTAGCATTTAATCTTTATCTTGAGAAAAATTACTAATACTAAAAAATACAGAGAAATAATATAACTAAAAATGAAGAATATACAAAATTTGAAAATTATTGATAATTCACCATATTGAATAAAATAAATCAAACATTAAGTTAAATCAAAAATTAAGTCATTTCTCTAAAGCTAATCACAGCTCTATATTCTTCCTATTTACTTTATGTACTTTTTGAAACCATAACATATGTCATATACATCTCTCGTCAGTATTTTGTGTTCTTTTTTAACATACACAAATGCTATAATCTTCATATCACTGAGTACCTTGGTATTTCTACTCAGTATTTGAAATCTGTGTGTGTATATCTATATGTGTTGATATGTGTAGGGCTGTTTATTTTATTTTTTTAATTAAGGTTTTTGTCCTTTTCCCTATTGAAGAACATTCAAGTTCTACTTTCCAGTATTATTAGTAATGGAACAATGAAATTTTTTGTCATATCTAAACAGATTTACATGTTTAAAATTTTAGAAAATATATTATTGGAAGTGAATATTTGGATCAATGCACATTTTCAATTTTTCTAGTTATTGCTCAGTTGCACATTGTATGAGTAAAGGTTGAAAAAAGCATCTCTCTCTCTCTCTCTTCCTCCCCCCCACCTCCACTATTTCCCGCACCTCCTTCCCCTAGTCCATTTAGTATTAACCAGGCTCTTTAAATTCTAACAATCTAATATTATTATATTTTGTATTTTCTTGATAATTAGTGGTGTGGGATATTTTTTCATGCTCTTTTAATCCATTTGGATTTCCCTTTCTATTTATATTCTTTGTCCATTTCTCTGAGTAATTGGACTTACTGGGTTTTATTATTGGTTTTTTCCTTCTAAAATAATGTGGAGATGTCTATCTTAAAATAGTGCATCGCCACACCAAGTACACCATATTAATCTAATTTCAGAACTCACACCTTTTAGTATTATAACTGGTATGTAGAAGAAACAAAAACTATTACATGTGATATACTCCAGATTATTTAAGTCTGTCTCTTATGGTGGTAAAAAACTAAACTGAGGATACTAATGTTATTTTTCTCCTTTTATTGACACATTTCCTTTCAGTAATTCCATATTTTTTCTGCAAATGTTTATGATGCCTTCTCTACATCCACTCAGTAAATATGTATGATTTTATTTTATTCTAGAAGTACAAATACACAAAGCCTAGCAACTTAGCCTAAAAGGAGGGACCATTGTGTATAACTGATTATGTGACAGAACTCCTTAGCAGCAGCATAAAATACATTCTATATTTGATTTTTTAATTCTGTGAATGATGCTGTGTTGATCAGCATTGTCTGTCCAGGTTTTACCCTGGGAGGCCTTACCTCCACGTCTTTGAGTCTGATATTCTAGTGAAAATACTTCCTTATAATTCTGTTGTAGAGAAGGGAGCAATAGCCACTGAGCTCCTGGTGTATAATACATTTTTGTGCCAATAGGTGTCTGTAATCTTTATCTTTTTAGTGTTCATTTGGGTTTTGTTTTTGATATTATTTTTGTATTTTAGTTATAGTTGGCTTTAATTAATCTTGTACATCTTAATTTATATTAGGATATATTTTTCCCTCAAAATAGTTTTACTCTGTTGGTTTTCCACTGGTGTCAGGAGGTGGTTTGGAAAACCTTAAGCACTCCACTTACCTCTACTCCAACATCCCAAATAGACAGTTTGTCAAAATCAACATCATTCTAAAACCCCTAGCCCCCAACCCCAACCTGATTTCCACTATTGCTATTATGTCTTATGTTTCTGGAAACTCTTGCGTGATTACCCATTCTAGTATGGTTGATCATGTACATGTTACAAGAAATATGTAGATACTAAGTCAGAGATTCTAGAAAACAATCTTGAAAAACATTGCTACCAATGTACTTTCTACAATTATATAATTATTTTGAGGGCAAGAGTTTGCCTCTTCTTCTTCACCAAATCACTGTAATCTCCATGATGGGTTAAAGGAAGGTTCATGTTTAGTTCACATTTCATTCCTACCTGGCAGGTTAAGAACAGAGAGTGGAAAGACTGACATGTGTGATGAGATTTTTCCTTAAGCCTTCAGATAACCAGTGCCAGCACTGACCCATTGGTGGATGGAAAATGAAATTGAGAAATGTGATGATCTACCAGAAGTGAGAGGCATTCCTTAGTGTATTTTCAGCAGTTAAGCAGTTTGCTGCAAAAATGAACATGGCATGTCTGCCAAAAGGGACAGAAAAAACAACTGACAAGTTTGCCAGCCCCTGTAGTGTCTAAATTGTTGTTATAGTATCCTCCCTGAGGCTTCACAATCTATTTAATAACAAATCAATCTAATCTGGTTTTTTTTTTTTTTTGCATGGATTTTTTCTACTCTGCTGTTAATGTTACTCTACAATTAAATAAGGGGAAAATGCTCTAACTGAACAGGGAAAGAAAAGCCTGTAGGCTACAGATTTTCAGAGCTTAAAAATAATCTTACATTAAACATTTATACATTTTAACCACTGTCAATAGTTTCGATATGACCCTTGGTTAGCATTAATGAATAGCTTATAATGTAAGGAGGGATGTCTTTAGGACATATGTGTGTTTATTTCTGCTAGCCTTTTTAATCAGAAAAGAATAAGTAACAGCCAATCACTCTAGGAGCCTAACGTGTAGTTCCTGCCTCGGAACAAGTCAGTAGATTGATCTACTCCCAACTTTACATTGTTAATAATTGGATATTTGAGGCACAAGGAAAATTCAAATAAAATTATCAAGTATATTATAAGAACTGGTGCTTAGGAAGTACAAAATACCTATCTGTATTTATTATCTGAGCAGCATTAGAAAAATACTTTTAGTAAGGACTTATTTGTAAATATTAAGTGAAATAATATTGTATTCCTTATGGACATAAATATATTATTTTGCTGAATAGAGTACATCATTAAGCATAAGCCTAGAAGTTAAAATCTTGGGTGAATTTTGGAATAACTTGGTTAATAATTTATCTAGATCAGTGATCATCAATGGCTACTAAAATCATCATGGAAATGATGATGGGAAGCTTTATAATGAATGCATCAGACTGACAGCTTCTGATCTACTTGATATTAATTTTACAGCAGGTGAGACAGTATAAACTTATGACTCCTTGATGTGATGCATGGAAAGACGATAACATCACCTATGATGTATTCTTGTCCAAAAATTGCTTAACCATCTAGATAGAAATATGAAATCATAGGAAATACTGTTAAATGACACTATCCTGATGTATTAATTAGATCCAGTCTGTCAGGAATTTTGCAGGGTAAAATCAAAAGGAATAAAGGAAGGGAGAAGAGAGAAAGATGAATCTATGTATTAAAAGAGATTTTTCGAGATACAGCAAACAAATGGAACATGTAGGACCCTGTTTAGGCTTATGTCAAGCAAACCAACTATTTTTAAAAATTGAAACAGAAGTTGAATATTGACTAGATACTTGCTGATAGTACGAATTTTACTGTTAAAATTTTAGTTGTGATGTTTTTATGATTATGGTTATCTATATTTAGAGACCCATCTAAAGTGTTTGTTACTGAAGTGATAAGATGTCTGAGGTTTTCTTCAAAATACTATGCAAAGAAAATAGTGGGTGACGACATAGGTGTGACTACATTTACTTTTATTGCAGAAATGGGTAATGTTTACATAGAGGATTTCATTGTACTTATTCGCATGTCGTGTGTGTCCTTGTGCACATGCACACATTTAAATGTTGTGTAACAAAAAGTTTAAATGTTAAATGACTTGGCTTTAAATTTTCTGACCAAAATTATGGTTAAAAAGTGTTTCATTTTTATACATTAGGATGATCATATTTCTTAAAACTTCACCACTGAATGATGGTCTTTCAAAGTTTAAATATCATTTATTCAAATTGAATAGATTATGGATATACACTGTCTATTGCACATAGTGGACACAATGCATTTTCCATCAATAATGTTAGCTCATTATGACAATGAAAGGGAAAGTGAGTGAAGGGTGGAAAGAAAGATAAAGATTGTCAACCACTCCTGTCACATTTGCAAACCATTTTCATTCATGTTTCTCTCAAGAACAACACTGGAACACTTCTTGGGGGGCAGGGGAGGAGGGACTGGGATGAGGGCAGAAAGAGCACAAGGGACTGAGGTGATAGTGCACTGGTGAAATGGTGGTGGGAAACCATGGGACCACAATTGATATCAAATATATATAAATAAAGGGAAGTTAAAAAAAAAAGAACAA
The DNA here is from genome assembly GCA_019455555.1 of Galemys pyrenaicus. Classification (NCBI taxonomy): domain Eukaryota; kingdom Metazoa; phylum Chordata; class Mammalia; order Eulipotyphla; family Talpidae; genus Galemys; species Galemys pyrenaicus. The sequence continues at coordinate 9,490,506 of JAGFMF010011870.1, forward strand.
TACTGGGCAGTAACTAGGAATTTAAGAAAATCTTATTCAACCACCTGATCTATAAATATATGAAAAGTGTCTCTTCAATCACTAAATATTATTCGCTGACCAACCATTATGTATCAAGAATGGTCTTTTAAGAAATTTAATTTAACTGGATCCTCCATTATCATTATCATTCCTTCTCATTCATTCTTAGAGACTTTTGTTCTCTTTTGTTCCCCTTTCAGTAAATCAGAAACCTGGTACATTCATGTGTGGGGAATAAATGAAACTTAGAAGGAAACAAGGATAGATGAGAGGATATATGACAAACTAGGGATCCTGAAAGTTTTTAGGAGAGATTAGGAGGAGTCTAGTACCAGGTTCATAGCTTCCTTGTGTGGAAAAGTAGTATGTGCTACTAACTGTGTCTTTATTTGTCCTCTCTTTTTCCGGAGAGTTATTCACTTTCCTGGCCTGTACTCTGACCCACATGTGCATTCATCCCTCCTTTAGCACTAAAACTGCTATTTATGGTTCTTGTCTATGAATCAGGAGCTGAAGTGCTGTTACTGTAAGAAATTCAATTAATTTCAAAATAGGAATTTGAGAAATAAATCATGTTCTCTTTATACTCCATGGGATTAATAATTTTCTCAGAAATTAATAAAACTACTATTTATAAAAAATAAACATACATATTTATTCTGGGTATCATTCTCTAGATTAACACCAGGTTTGATAGTGCCTTTCCATGAGTACCAAAGATTTTATATAAATGAATCATTTGCTTTTAATGATCTAAACACAATAATCAGGGGAGCACATTTGCTCAGTTTAATAAAAGATTTGGAACTGTATTTTAAAGTTCCTTTTTAGTAAATTTCTAGATAGGCCTCTCAAAGCATTTTTAAATCCTAAATAATGTACAAAATGAAATTTTACGCATCGTAAACAAACTGACTATAATGTTAAATTGTAAAGACGTTAGATGTTGGCCACCAATTAATTCTTTTACTATAGATCCCTACAATTTAGTCTTGTGTTAACTGTGCTTGATGACATGCCTAGCGAATTAAAAAACCACAAGCCTTGCCAGTGTAAGTTCTGTTCACAAGTATAAAATCTTAATTGTTTTATTCACTTCTAAAAGAAGAATATATTTGTGTGTATATGTGTGTATTTTCAGTTTAAATTAAAAAGGTACTTTCAATTTCTGTTTCTCAGCTTTGTAGGATTTTGGAAGTGTAAAAATAAGACAGTAGCCTATTGTAGGCTGTGGACACAAATTGGAGTAGCCCTCTATTCCAGCACTGACTCTTTGTCTAAATCACACCCTAAATTATGGCAGAATGCTTAGTAAAGATAGCCTGGTGTTGTGTTTAATCACTTTACTATTTTCATCTCAGTTGCTTTCACTCTTCCAAATGTCAACTAAAGTGTTAGAAAACCCTCCTATTCTGGTTTCTACTTTTTCTTTGGGAACACCTGTTATGGGATGGACTTAAACAGAAGTCATACTTCCTGTATAATTTATGGGGATACTAGAGGGAACTGTTTGTCTCATTTTGTCTAGTACTACATCCTTTTTGATCTTCCCCTTCCCATATGGTCTTCTGGATCTTTTATTCATAGATGCAAAGCATTAACACAAAATGCTTTTGTCAAAGAATATTTGACATCTTCTAAAATGTGTTCACCTCTAGTCCCTGTGAAAGTTGCTTGAATTGTTAAAAGGGCTTTTCTAGTATTTTCTGTTCCTTTAATGTTTTGCTGTGTATCAAATACATAATTTTATCTTTAGGAGACTGGTGGTAATATTATTTATTTATATCTTACCGTTTTCTGGAGCTCATTTAGACAGCTGTTATGAGGGTGCAAAAATATGATAAAGTAGCATGAAGAAAAAAATCAAATAAAAAATGGAGTCACTTCAGTGTCAGCTTGTACATTTTATTCTAAACTTGTGAGCAGCTAATGAAAACCATGACTGAATTTGTGTATCACATTGCTATCCATGTTGCTCATGATGTTTTTTTAAAGATTTAAAATTGTAAAGGCATATTCTGGACTTGTGATCATTTCCCTCAGGTAAAGTATCAGTGAAAGGGAATTTGCCAGTCAGACAGTGAATTTCTGACTGCTCCCATGTACATGACATTACATGCCTGAAGACATCTTGTTTGCCCCTTCTGTTGGTCACCTAAAGTTTCAGTTTAGGATGCGAGTAGATAGGCACAAACTCACACCCACGAGTGGAAAGGCACTCATGATTTGGGTTCTGTGGCTGGTAGGTCAGGAGCAGCTGCGTCTTATATAAAGGATGCCATCTTTAAGTGTCCTTTTTTTGCTAACCTCAGTATCTCTCTCAGGTCATAAATTGGTTATAAAAAAGATAGTATTGACCTCTTATTTTTTATGTCTTGTTTAATTCAAGTTATAGGCATGTAGCATTTTCAGGGACAATTTAATAAGCCGTAACACAAAAAATGATAAACCGTAATTATGGACATGTAGTCGTGGTCTAACTTTTCCTAACTACTGAGAGCTTGGGAATAGCTTTCTCCAGGAAGAAAAGCAGCAATAATTTTTATACAGTCCTTTCTTAGGGAAAAGATTGGCAGTCTTGTTTTACATTGGAGTTGCCCTTTAACACATCCACGAGAGAGTTGTCAAAGATCTGATAACAGAGAAATAAGCCTCATAATTTGGAGGAAGAGTTTTTATTTTTCTTGAGAATTATTGTGAGTGGAGAATAAGTAAACCTTTGAAAGGACTCTCAAAAATGTAGTTAAATAACATGAAATTTTGCTTTCTGTTATTTTTCCTATAAGAAATTCTTACTATCTTTATTCTAGTGATTTTTCAAACTATTGTCCTCACAGCCGCCTGAGGACAATAATGTGGCCAATAAGGATAACTGTTTGCTTTCATACTCCCTTCTTCTGTTTTAATCAGGCAAAGCCATTTAGCTTCATTATGTATTTTACAGATTGGCCTTCCTATCTTTGATTTACCAGGAGAGCCCAATGGGAGAATGAAGGGCTATACAGACCTGTCTTGGGAAGAATAATTATAATATATTGGTTAATTTTATCTAACTGCTCTGGTTGTTATGGCAGTAAGAGAGAGACTATGTCCCTTTTTAATGTTAAGGAGTTTTTACTATTCAATACTTAACTAATTAAATGTGAAAGATGAGGTCTTTGTTTCCCAAAAGTAGGAAAAGCAAAACTAGTTCAAAGCCATCTATGGTTGGATGTTCTTGGAACATCAGAAGATGGTGTAGCATTAAAGGGCCCTCAATTCTATCAAAGTTTTCTAGACCCTACTTCTCACCATGCTAATTATGAATATAAAATGAGCTCTAGGACACTCTTGGAGAATGCCAAAAGAGTAAATATAATCACTCTTTAATTGATTTCAAGGCCAGTTAAAAATGATAAAAGGAAAGTTGGTTTGTTTGGTTATTGTTAATTTTTGGCAATAAATTACTGCTTACATAGTAAATGTTTTTAAGTCCTAGGACTTCACATGCATTTTATTCTCAAACGTAAACTCAAGAAAACAAAAGTATAGATTTATGTAGTTAAGCTAGCTAGCTATTCCATTCACAAGAAACTAATGGAATATCTACAAACACATCAAGGGAGATGATGTTTTTGAGCAAAGTTTTAAACCTATGTGGAAAAGAAAGCAAAGCAATAACTGACTTTAAAAAGACATATTATGATGTCATCTCCTTACCATAATTGAGTGTTTACTTATAAAGAGATGTGGAAATTTTAAGTGTTCACTAGAATGGATTAATCAGGTAAAGGAGCTTGTTTAACGTTTACTATGAAACACTCAAAGTAGAGACTAAAACTTTGAAATCATTAATAGTTTGCCAAATTTCTGGGGTAGGAAATCCTAAAGAGATAATAAGAAATATGGAATTGCCCGAGATCTGTGGAGTTGTTTCCAGATCCTGAAGCATTTTATTAAAGAGTACTGTGTAATATCAGGATTTCAGGGGTTGAATATTACAATGTGAATTTATTGCCAAAAATTAACAATAACCAAACAAACCAACTTTCCTTTTATCATTTTTAACTGGCCTTGAAATCAATTAAAGAGTGATTATATTTACAAATATTAGAGTAATGGGATTACAAAGGAAATTAAAAGAAAACCATTAGTGAATAATCAGTATAATAATAATAATAAAGTTCACCATCTACAAATGAAAAATTACTTTTAAAATGAGAAAATCAAAAATAAGAGAGTAATGAATTGGTAGAGAAAGAGAGAAATGTGGGTTAAAATTTACCATGAGTTAAATCTGTAAGTATCTGGGCATTCCTAAATTCAAGATTTAACACATACAGAAAAAATACAGGTCTTTTTGTGGAGATAAAAATGTATAGTCAGAATTCAAAATAATAAAAGTAATAGCAAAGTGAAGTAAAAAGTCAGGTTTGCAATGTACAAATGCATTTTCAATACTATTTACAGTAAGATTAATGAACATACGATCAATGAATGTTACTCTGCTAATTTCCTCTGTTGAGTAAAGGAAGAATACCCCAGAATCATTTTTAGAATATTGAGAAATAATATACATAATAGTAAAATTAATGGACTGAGTAATTTTATTAAATCAGGATGGTTTAAACAACCATTTGAAGAAATTGTGTCATAATACGAGAGGACAATTGTGAGGTTGATTTGCACATGTAGAATATATTGTTGTTGGTCTTAAACTGGCTAATTCCCAGCCCTTTATGTTTTTGAGGTGTGAGAATATAGCATTGTGTTTCATATTGCTGCATACCTCTCCCAGTGGATCCTTCATGTTCAAACTCCTACCTGGTACTCTCAAGCCAGTTCTTCTTTCAGTAGTTGTGTAGGTCCCTCACTGCTGTCACTGAGTCCTCAGTTCAATCTCCAGAAGACCTCTCCTGTCTTGCCTGCTGCTCCTCTTAGTGTACTTCAGTCACTCCACCTGTTCTGGTCCCCACTTTGTCTCTGGTGACTCCTCTCATTCCCTGCACCTCTGGCCTACAGCCCAGTTCTTCTGTGATAAATACATTTAAAAATAGTTTTGTAGAAGAGAGCTAGGTTTTGCTTTGTGTTTTGAAAGACAAATGTATCACAACCTCTGCTTTTTATAAATACATGGATGCTTCTTCAATCAGTCCACTGCTGGACACATGAAAGTCCTCTGATTTAAATTATTAACTTTAAGGTCAGTTTTCAAAAGTCCTCGACAACTTCTTTCTATTGAGATGTATGTGATCCAGAGTAAGAGTCATTTAAGCACTGTAATCAGTAATTTCAAGACAATTGTAAGCACCAGGAAGGCAAGAACTTTGCCTCTTTTCACTATTATATCCCTGCCTCTAACAAGGCTGACTCTTAGTAGGAGATCAAGAAATATTTGTTGAATGAGTATATGTAATATGAATAGTAAACATCCTTTTTATAAGACAGAGAGAGAGAATTAAAATGTGAAATGGGTACACTAGGGAGCAAAGGATCTGATCTCGATCTTTGTATATTTCTAGAATGGTTGAAACAATTTCTAAAATTAGGTTAGCCTCAAAGAGAGAGAACTTCAGCATTAAGATTGGCTCTCATTAATTTAGGATCTTACTAATAGTGATTGGGCTCAGAATTAAAACACTCACATGTCTGTATCAAGAGGCTGTAGTGGAAACAGAGATAAAAAATACTGCAGTTATAATCCTGAAAAGTACAAAAACTGAAATGGGTTATTAGGGTCATTCTCAGTATAAAAGAGAGGAAAGTAAGCTGATTCAAAATCATTTAGCTGATTCTTGATTTATGATTGTTAGTCACTGAACAGGGAGAACATTGGCAAATTGATAGTTTAGACAATAGGGCCCCCAAGATCTATTTAAAAATTAAACCATTTCTGCAAACATTAATTTCAGTGATTTCTCTCCTTTAATACTAAGCAAAATTAAATTTATTACTGGCTATGCTTGGATTTTCAAACTCTAATGAAGGCTCTGCATATAAACATGTATGTATGTGTACATGTGTGACCATTCATAGCACAAGCTTTGTTTTAAGATTAAACAAAACAGTAAATTTTACAGTTTGATCATGTTCTAGCCTCAGATCTGATTCTATTTTCAGTAAGAGAATTGCTATTGGATTCTTCCCAATTCAGTTTATCTTGTAAGATTGTAGGAACTGTAACCTGCTATTTCCTCCTAATAGAAAGAACCGCACCTAGACCTGAGAAAAGGTGAGAGGTAAATGGTCAGTAAAGTTACCATAAGGCTCCGTCAGATTCTGCACTAACACAGACTGGTTCACATTAGACACAGTAAAGTCAGGAGGAAATTTGGTACTAAATAATTATTTTTTCGAAAATATTTTTTCAAAAATACGCTTTTCAAAAATATTCCTCTTATAAAGTGATACAAGTGAAGGAAAATTTTATGAGAATATTCAATTTCATTTTATGAGAATATTCAGTGAATATATGACATATATGTTATAACATAGTACCTGCATATGCCATTCTGAATTTGTGTAATTCTTCAAGAGTTTCCAGACTCTCCCTGCACATTCTACCCCCAAAATAGCACTGGAAGTGTTAGCAGCATGGTCTGTGGAGGAACTGCAACTAATTGGACATGCCCAGAATATGTTTCTGTGGGGAAGGGCAAGCTAGAAGGAACTGAGCTGGAGGACCTCCTGTGTCATACAGATGTTGCATTCTATCCTTATGGATCTGTTGCACCTTAGCATCTGAAGCATAATACTAGATTTGAGTGAAAAGTCACTATAGCAGCAACAAGAAAGAGCTCCGAAAAGAATGAGTAATCAAAGGCAGGAAGACAAGTTAGAAAGAAACTGAAAGAATGATCTAGACAAAAATGAGAGCATGAAGGAAAACATGAACTGTATCCAGAATAGTCGGGGTGAATTAAAAAGGTGTGTGTTTTAACTAACTGGCCTGTGCCAGATACTGTCTGAGGTTCTGAAAGTATGTCAGTGGATAAGGCAGATTTCACTGCTGTCATCGAGTCTATATACTAGTGATGGGGGTTAAGGGTGTGGCTGGCAATAAAAATGACTCAGTGTTCTTCAGTTTGAGTGACTTGATGTTAGTGATTAAAATGCAGTTTAGGGAGAGTGGAGAAGGGGCTTCAATGTATTGAATACAAGTAGTATTCAGTATGTTCTTAGAAATACAGTTCTAGACTTAAGGAGTGAAGTTTGGGCTCTTATCGGACTATAAACCACTTTACATTTGTTTCCAGTTATGTGTTAAAACTTCCACCCTAAACAATGCGATTGTCTCTGACTTGTGTAAACAGGAAGAAGCTTATTAAAAGCTTCTGGGTGTCAGCTTCCGAAATTCTCCGGGAAGACTGGAGAGTCAGGTTATGAGTCAGGGTGTCCAGGAACAGCACTCCAACACTGGGTCTACCACACATATTCCCCAATAAACCACTGCCTCCCGCTCATGTATCTTTTTGTAATCCTCAGTCATTGATCTACCCTCTGGCTGCAGAGGGGTATGAGCAGGCTAGTTTTCTGAATCATAATATGGAAAAATACCAAAATAAGGAGTGTTTCAAACACATTGCACAGCTATAAATATTCTGAAGTTACTTATACATCCATTTATGTCTGTGAATGAAAAAAATTAATTTCATAGGTGTTTCTAGAAGTTTATCGTGATACTATACAAATTGTCATGTAATATTATGATACCGGAATGGTTTTTTCTTTGAGACTATTTTCTTTTGCATTAAAATGAATGACCTTGGTTTAATAACTTGTTTATGAACTTGTTTCATAAATGGATTTCATTCATGAATAGATTTCATTCTAGAAGGTTGTTGATAATTTAGTGGAATTGTGAATGCGTCTCCTCACTGAAAAAAGTTACCATGGATGATTCAGTACTTGTGTTAAAAATGTGTTTCCCATTTTGGTGGAAGCTCTTGGAACACAAGCTGATGGGTGTCTTCAGGTGTGAAGTGAAAGGGAATGGGATGGAGTTAGTTGTGTGCAGAGTAACTAGACTTACTGTAGACATTCAATAAAAAGTGGAAGGAATAAATACACAGTTTAGATAGAAGATGGAAGGAAGGAATGAGGTTAGTTTCTAACATTTTATTCTAGTGAAAGTGTATTATATTTAGTGGATTAAAACTGTGTTTCAAAATAATTTGCATATGTTTATTGTCTAATAATCCCTGAGTCCCAGAATAGTGGAAAATTTGAGGTTATTTAAAGCGAGTGGCTCAAAGGAAATACAATGATTCTGAATAACATGCAATCACCACTTATTATACAAAATTGTAAAATTGTGAAGGATTTTCAGCTGAACATACGAGCTTCAAAATATATCATAGAACCTTTTGTTCTTTTTAAATCCTCAATATTGGTTTATTTTCCTAATGATTTTTGTCTTTTACCTAAAATTGAGTAATGAAACATACTTTGGAATTTTCCACCTAGGATGGGGAAGAATAAATTGACCTGCTTGAACAAAGCAATAGCTAATAATTTATATATAGGTACCTGATTTTCAGAATAATGGCAAACGCAACATTCTTTTCTCACAGTTGGCATTGCAACAATATACATCGAGCCTCTGTCTTTGCCAGGGAGTGTGCTAAGCACTTGATGTAACAAGATGAACAAAATAGTCACAGCCCTTGCCCAATTTCAACAATTAGTATGATTTATAAACTTTAGTATGATTCTATAGTGTGATTAGTATGATTCTAGAAACTATTTCAAGAATAAATTAGTATGAACAATTAGTATGATTCTATAAACTATTTCAAGAATAAATCTTATAAATGTACTTCATTAACATATTTAGAAATTTCAAAGTCAGAAAAAATAACCTTTCAGGATCTTCCCAAGAAATGTGAAGTACAGTAAATCTGGGTGGCAATATGAGATATTTTACTACTAGTGTAAAATATGAATAATTTAATCACTAGAGTTGGGTAACATCAACCTCCATGCCTAGAAAACTAATTTAGATAATGGAATTAAATACTCAAAACAGATTGAAGAGAAATTGAAATTCAATGTAGAGAACCACTTTGAAGCCCCACGAATGTGATAACCTACCCTCAGGAGCAAGACAAATGTGCCCTTACTGATATTTGACCAAATTTTCATCTTTTCTCCATCAGTCCCTTTTGAAATCAGTCAGGAGTGCATTAGATCAAGGACATCACTGGAGTGCTGTGCAAGATCAGCATTAACTGATTGACTCTATTCTTTGGGTGTGATCCCTGCTGCATGCAGCTAGCTCCAGGTCCTGTGACTAGAGCTGCTGTATCTCTGGGGAAAAGGCAGGTCATATGCATAACTGAAGTTCAGGGAGTTCTTACTCTCTCTAGGATTTTTAACTGGCAGGAGTTTCACTGGCCACTTAATAACTTGGGGGAAATATCAAGGTGCTGACATGAACTTCAAATGTTAGAACTATTAGTACTAAAGTGATTGTTCCCTTTTTCTATTCCAAGTCCTTTATTTTGCCCAGTGTTTCCTTAAGCTGGAAGACATACACCTTTTTTGTAAACTTAATAAACACTCCAAAAATCCTTCAGTATTGTGGCTTTGTGATTGCAAGAAAGTACAGATGTTTAAAAAGGAAAAAATTCTCCTGGTTGTACCCAACAAAAAAATAACTGCTAACATATTGCTTTTACAATTTTTGCCTTTTTTCTAGGCATAGTATGTGAGAGTGTGTATAAAGCAAAGATGGGTTTGCAGACTGTTCTCCCATATAGAATAGTGATGAAAAACCCTGACTTTAGAATCAGACAATCCTGGTTTTGAATCCCTGCTACTCCAGTTACTACCATAAGTAGTTTCTTTATCTGTAAAGATAATACACTTATTCATAAGGTTGTTGTGAATACTATAAGGGAGGTAAAATATGTGAAGTACTTAATCTAGTATTTAATGAATGGTTAATAATCTAGTCTCTTGTTACTATGTTCTGTCACACCCTCCCCTTAATACCATGCTCTGTGATTTTGGTGAGCAACCAAGGGGGATTGCATATATGAGGGAGAAGTAGGGAACACTGGTACATTTGTCTGCATGAAGTTCTAAAATTGATTTTCTGTAAACCAAGGAAAGTATCTAACTAAAAATTTCTACTGGTTTATAAAACCTTGCGTTTTTGATATAGAGGTTTATGATATGAATTAAAGTTTATATGTTGACATTCTGTTCAAATTGACCCCACTAACTTTGTATATCTTTTGTAGTACCTAGGCTTCTTTTGAAATAAGGAAAATGAATGAACTCCGTAATAGCATTGTTGGTTCTTTTAAATGTACATATTGTATATGTGTACTTTTTAGATTAACTGTCACAAAAAGCAACATACTGTGCCATTACAAGTGCCATGAATAGCATACTTAGTTTTGCTCTTTTTGTCTTATCCAAGGAAAATCTGGTCATTTTATGTTTTCCCTTAATTCCCAAATAGAAATACAGTTTATCTTAGGTTAATGTGGAAGATTAAATACTGTCTAAAAATAAACTTATTTACAAGAGTAATTCTAAATTTCATTTGAGGTTTTTATACTTTCATATAATTTAATTTAAAAACTAAATGTTTACATGCAAAAAGGTCCACAGTGAAATATATGACAAAGAAAGTAAATGTTCCATTTTTTTCCTCCTTCTTTCCCCTTCTAGCTCAACTGAGAAGTCATTTCCTTGGAGATCAACAGGTATGAGTTTTTATCATTTGAAAAATCTTTTTTATACTCACAAAAGAAAAAGCAGTTTCATAACTTCTTTTCATAATTGACTAGCTCCTACTGAAGTAAGCCAAAAGAGACAATACTGAGCTATTTTTCTTTGAAGTAGTACTTCTGAAAATGCTCACTTTTTAAAAATATATCTAGTAGATGAGTATATGTTAACTCTGAAGAAAGATAAAGTGCTAGCATCAACATTTTTCTCAGTAGCCTTCAAATTTTATTTTTTTAAACTTCATACATGAATTGTATATGATAGTTATCTTTGCCTGACTTATTCTACTTAGCATAATGTTCTCACAGTTCTCCCATATTATCACAAATGGCAAGAGTTCATTCTTTCATATGACTGAATAATACTCCATTATATAAATATGTATCATATTTTCTTAATCCATTCACCCATCAATTGTAACTTAGGTTATTTCCATGCCTTGGCTATTGTAATAATGTTCCAGTGAACATAAGGATGTATATATACTTTTGAATTAGTATTTTTCTTCAGGTAAATACCCAATAGTTGAACTGCTGGATGATATGACAGTTCTATTTTTAATTTTTTGAGGGGCCTCCATACTGTTTCCTGGAAAGGCTACACCAATTTAAATTCCCACCAATAGTGCACAAGAGTTCACTTTTCCTGCGTCTTTGCCAACACTTGTTTTTTCTTGTCTTTTTAATATTAAGCATTCAAACAAATATGAAGTGATATCATGTCTCATTGTGTATTTGATTTACATTTTCCTGATGACAGGTGATATTGACCATCTTTTTATGTACGTGTTGACCTTCTGTATGTCTTAGAAAAATTCTATTTAGTTCCTCTCCTAGTTTTCATCAAGTTGCTTATTCTTTGTATAAGTTTTTTTATATATATTTTAAATAATTTCTTTGTGTATTTTGGGTATTAAGCCCTCATCAGTTAGATGATTTGTAAATGTTTTCTCCCATTCAGTGAGTTGCCTTTTCATTTTGCTGATGATGTCTTCTACTATGCAGAAGTAGCATTTTAGTTTGACGTAGTCCTACTTTGTTTATTTTTGCTTCTGTTGCTCCTGCTTTTGGTGTCACATCCCAAAAAATCATTGCCAAGACAATATTGCCTATGTTTTCTTCTAGAAGTTTTAAGGTTTCAGGTCATATATTTATTGATTCATTTTGAAGTAAATTTTGTGTGTTGTGTAAGACAGTAGTTGTTTCATTCTTTTACATATGGCAGTCCAGTGTTCCTGTAACATTTATTGAAGAGACTGGCCTTTCCCTATTGAATATTCTTGGCTGTTTTGACATAATTTTTAAAAAAGATTTTATTTACTTATCCATACAAGAACTGGGGTTCAGGCCAGAAGTATGGGGCAGAGGTGGTAAGAGGATCCAACAGAGACAGAATGGGGAACAGAACAGGCAGATAGACTGAAGTACACTGCTGAGGAGAGCAGCGGGCGAGACAGGAGAGGTCTGCTGTGCCATGTGGGTCACCTCCCTGGCTGGCAGGAGGGATCGAACTCATGCTGCAGTCGCTATGTTTTGCTTCATAGTGCATTGCTTAACCCACTGCGCCACCAGGGAGGCCCAGTTTTAATATAAATTAATTAACATATATGCATGGGTTCATTTTAGGGGTCTCTTAGTCCCATTGATTGATGTGTCTGTTTTTATGCTAATGCCATTGAGTTAAATTACTATAACTTTGTAATATAGTTTGAAAACAGGACTCAGGATGTGTCTAAATTTGCTTTGTGGAATTGTTTTGACACTTCATAGTAATTTTTAATAACAACTCTATTTAAAATTTTTGTTAATATCATAAAGAAGCACAGGGATACCCTCTTTAAGGTTATTTTATAGTCTGGGAAAGTTGGCTTATCATTTATAGCAATAAGGTCTTCTCATTTATAGCAATAATGTTTTTCACATACTCAAGAAAGGTTGCCTGAAGTGTTCATTTTCCTTAATGTACTCAGGTACAGAATATCTGGTAGCTTTAATGTAAGTACTTTATCTTTTTGTTCTTACCCTAAATTCATCTCATGTAAATAATGATGATACTTAATAATACTTAAGCACATTTATGTGTTTGATGTCATCATGCTTGGACGTCATTCAATTAATTAATAAATTAAATATTTATTGATCACCCTCTTGGTATTATACTCACTGCTGGTCAGAAATTACTGACAACATACACATGTCCTCACCTTCCATGGTGTAATGTAAAAGATGATGCCAATAATGTATAAATTTAGAGTAGGCTTCAATATCTAAATGCTTTGACACTTTTCAAATAGGCTTGAACTGAGTAAAATTCAAATCACCAAATGCCTGATCGTTGTGTTTACCTGAACCTGGTACCAGGACTTTGATGTTATTTATAAGTCATACAAGATATTCTGCTATTTTGTAAAGAAGCTATTCCCAAGAACTGTGTTGTTTATTCAAACCTTCAGTTAGGCAAAAAGATGTGAACTTAATATGACAAACAGCAGGTGAACATAAGGAAAGAAATCTCATGAAATAGTATGTTAACTGCCTGGTAAGCTTCATGTGACAAATACTGTTATAAACGGACAACATATTTCAGAGGTAACTTTGCAAATAAGATACACCTGAGTCTGGGCTTTGACGGTTGACCACTCTGTAGAGAGTGAGTTGTCATTGTGCAGAAGAGACAACAGACTTATCATGTGGAAACGTTTAAAAGTGATTTGGCAGATAATAAGATATACAAGGGCTAGACAGCCAGTGTGGGTTGAATTATAGAGATCTGTAAATTCCAGGAATTTTGAACCCTCTTGCAGGACTTGGGGAACCACTAAAAATCCTTTGAACAAAAAGTCACCTAAATTAAATATTCCTCAGGAGAAATGGCAGAGGCGTGATTGGATAAAAGAAATATTAGGTGACAAGAAATTGAAAGCTTATTATAGAATGTGGAGAGTTGAGATAATCTGAAGTAGGAGATTTCCTCAAAACTTAGAGACTGGTTTGGTGTAGTCGCAAGTGGACAATGATAATTTTGAAGGGTTGAGTTTGAGAGGATATGGAAATATGGAGAGCTGATTTTAGAGGAATTCCATGGAGTAGGTATTAGATTGGACTAGAGGTAATTAAAGGACAACAAATAGAAACATTCAACAAGCATTTAGAATTCTGATTTCCAATGAAAGTTCTAGGGGCCTCCCTGGTGGCACAAGGGGTTAAGCACCACACTATGAAGCATCTGCAGCCACTGTAGCATGAGTTCAATCCCCAGCCAGATAGGGAATCCACATGGTGCAGCAGACCTCTCTTGCCTCGTCCACTGCTTCTCTCAGCAGTGTGTTTCAGTCAGTCTGCCTGTTCTGTTACCCACTCTGGCTCTGGTGAATCCTCTCACCACCACCCCCCAACACACACACACACACATCCCTCTGATCTGTACCCCAGTTCTTATATGCATAAATAAATAAATCTTTAAAAGAAAAAAGAAACAAAACTCTAAGTTTAATGTAAAGAAAAACAAATCATTTAAAGGGATAGGACCATGCATACTAATATTTTATTTTGTGGGTCAGACATGTGGGCCAGAATGGTGGATAAGGGACAACCAAGTCAGAAAGGAAGACTGAAACCCTAAAGAAAACCTACGCTAGGAGAAGCTGCTGCTCTTTATGTTGAAAAGTAATGTCAGAATTATCTACTATACTAGTTTCCAAAAATGGCAACACCATTTTACATTTCAACCAGCCAAGGATGAGGATTCCAGTTTCTCCACAACCTCTCAAACACTTGTTATATATTACTCCATTATAGCAATTCTAGTGAGTGAAGTGCTGTGTCATTGGGTATGATTTAAATTTCCTGATGGCTTAACATAGCCTTTTTTTATTATTATTATTCACACATTATGCCCTGACTGAACTGATCTAGAGCAGCAACCGTAGGTTTTTAGGTAACAAAAGCCATGCAGGTACTATGTGTAATTGTGTGTTCATTTACATAAAGAGAAAATTATGAAGACACATGATAGAGAATTTCTAATCTTCCAGCCCCCAGTCCATTATTCTGCTACCATCTCTGTGATTTTTTTTTGCTGTAATCAAATATCAAATGCACTACAGTACTAGTTTTTTTGTGTATTTTTCAAATTGCCTTTGTTATGCTTTTCATCACCCTAATAATAAGTAAGCTGTGCAGTTTATTAATGTGTTAGTATGTAGATAAAATAATATGCCTTAGGTAATATGTTGGGGACTACATCTCTGGTAGTTGTCCCCACTACAGTTGTATTAGCAAGTCACACCTAGTAACTATGTTTCATCCCTTATTTCATCAGAGCACAATCTTATTCAAACTCATACTCAAACCTGAGAGGAATTATTTTTTTTTTCTTTTGGAGAGAGGGAAAGGGTATCAAGCAGTCACAACTGGCATTTACTCCATTGTGTATTATTTTTAACTATATTAATGTTACATGTGTGGTATCTTTAATTTGCCAGCTTTTAAAGTATGCTAATAACATTTAAGTTGTAACCATGGCAATAAGCTGTAACAGTTACAGACAATTGAAATTTGTGTGAATGAAAAGTAAAATCTAAAATTTTACTATTTTTGCCATGTCGTGTATAGATATATTGAATATAGAATAAAAGTCTCACTTTTGGAAGTAGGCATTCCTACTCAAAATAATCCAGAGTGACTTAAATGACTTAAATAAGAAAAAAAATTCTTGAAAACCTTTCATCTTTCACCTACTCTTTTTTTGGCAAGGCTTTGGCATAAAAGAAACAATTATTGTAGCATTATTTTCTTTTGGAGAAACTCTAGATGTCCAATACAGAAAAGATCTCCATTTCTTTGTGATTCAGATCTGCAGAATTCACTTGCTTGTTTTTGTGTGTGGGTGGTTGGGTAGTTGCTTGTTTTGTTGTTTTGTTTTGTTTTTTAAGATTTATGCATACAAGAACTGGGGTACAGGCCAGAAGTGTGGGTGGTGAGAGGATCCACCAGTGACAGAGTAGGGAGCAGAACAGGCAGATCAACCAAAATATACTGCTAAAGGGAGCAGTGGGCAAGGCAGGAAAGATCTGCCTTGCCATGTGGGTCACCTCTCCAGCTGGAGGCAGGGATCAAACTCATACTGCAGTGGCTGCAGTTTGCTTCATAGTGTGTTTGTTGCTTAGCGCACTGCACCACCAGGGAGGCCCCTAGTTGCTTGGTTTTTAACCACTAGAATAGAGGCAGTTTGAAAGACAAAGCTTTCTAAGTTGGGGAGCTCAAAGAGGTGTTTCCCAAAGCATGGGGGAAATCATCTAGTCTACAAAATATTATTATTGTCCCAGGTTGGTTGGGAAGGCATTTTAAAATCACTTCCTGGAAGTGATAAAGCTGTTTGGAAGCATATATACTTAAAATCACTTCCTGGAAGTGATAAAGCTGTTTGGAAGCATATATACATTGCTGTTATCCTGTCTTTGTCTTCCTGTGCTTTCTAGTTTACCAGCATTACCTTTTATTGTCTAAAAGCATAAATGCACATTTTTACCCTGTATGAAGAGGAGAGTTTGATTTTAATGTATAAGGAGTGAAGGAGGGAATGCTGTCTCAGTGCTCCTTTGTTTCCTTGTTTGTTAGTATATCATTCATCTGTTTTTCACATCTTCCTTTCTCTTAATAGTTTATGTATCTGTACCATCTCTTATGTTCCACCAAAATTTGAGGTAACACTAGAATCAGAAAATATATATTAGAATAATAGGTGAAGACCTGAGGAAAGTGGGGAAGCAGATACATGCACATACAGTTCACCTTCATGATGGGAAAACTAAGCAAGATATCTTTTAAAGAGGAAATACATTGACCATACCTCTCTTTTTGTTACAGGTCAACCCCAGTGTGAAATGGGTTGGCCTTAATGTGGGTCCTCACCAAAACCCCCAAGGCCCACATGTCTGGTTCTATACTGAGCCTGACTGCTTAACTCCACCCTCAGTTCCCAGCCATCCTCCCTCTGGAGGTGATACATCATTATGGGATTTGCAGTCATTGGTGTCTAAGATCTGGGGTGGGGGTGGAATCCATAAATCCTATTTGTGGAGTTTGTCAGGATATCCTTTCCCCACAACATTTCCAGAAAAAGCATACAATTCAGCCCTAACAGTAACTATACACAGTATCTGGGACCCACCAGAAAGAAGCTCTGTATTATAGTCAGAACTTGAGTCCTTGTGTCAAAGTGATCATTGGTTGTTACTTAAACCCTCCAGCCACATACTGTAGAGTGAATTTTGCTACAAGCGAAAATTTCACAGTTTTTCTGTTCCAAGAAGAAAAAGTCACTTAGAGTCTGGGTGGCTGCCAGATTTTATACTTACTGCTAGCATTTTACATCAGCTTGAGAATCTATTCTTCCTTGCTCCATGTCTGCAGACTAGAAAAGGAGCATCCAGTAGTGCACTAGTCTGTTCCCACCAGGCCCAAGAGTCAGGCTCACTTTCACTTGAAGAAAATGTTCAAGAAGTAGTTGCAGGAATGCATAATGTATGCTAAAAAAACTGATTGGGGATTACTATTCATGGATAAGGAATCAAAAGAGATTTGCATTTTGGGGGATGAATATACTTGGATACATCTTTTATAGTAAGTATTGAATAGGAGAGAAAATATTAGTGATTCCTTACAGTTAGGATTTTTTATTTCAGTAATAAATGTAAAAGGGAAGAAAAGGACTATAGTAAAATAGAATTTTTTTTTACTATTAAGGTTATTTAATTTCATAGTGACTCATATATGATATAAGTATGTGAATTTTGTGCTTTGTATTGTATATGTATAATACATATGTATGGATATATTTTGAAGTGCTATAATTTTAACATATCCATTTAAATCATTATTGTGTGGTATATACTGACATTAATGGTTACTAAATACTACTAAATTTAAGATTTTATTGGCATTAAGGTTTGCATTTTGTTTTATATATTTTGTTTCTAAAATGTGTGGATATAAGTTTCTTCTACTTCTGGGATCTTTAAACAAATATAAAATTCTGAAAATAAAAAATAAAACTAGTTTAGTAAGTAAAAACTTACCTTTTTAGTCCATCTAGACCAAGTAATTTACAAAACAAAAAGTATCTGCACATCATGCAATAGACAGAAATTTAAGTGGGACAGTTGGGGGAGAAAAGATGTCCTGAACAAACTCAGGTTCTATGGACTCTATCTCCACCCCAGCCAAAGAGATTGAAGGCACCAAGGACTGCAAATCCCATAACATTATCACCACCACAGGGAGGATTGCTAGGAACAATCCCAGCAATCCCCAACAAGCATGGAGTTAAGGAGCCAGGCTGGGTATATAACCAGACATGTGGGCCTTGGGGTTGTTTTTGTTTGCTTGTTTTTTTTTTGCTGGCATTCAGTGTGCTGTTGGGGTCCCAACTCAGCAGAACTGGTAGTACACAGTTTAGCATTTTCTCTCTCTCTTTCTTCCTGGGTTATTCCTTTTTTCATTTTCTTTAACCCAGACATTGTCTCCAGATTTAAAAGGATGTACAGAGACTGGCAGAGAATAGTACCCAAAGCCTGCATCTGTTAGGCGATATTAATGTTTCCAGTTTGTCTAAGGTCACCCCGCAGAGTTTGAAATGGCCAGGGGCAGGGGGGTGTGGGAGGCCGGTGAGGGGTGGAGTGTGTGGCCACCTGTAGAGGATTTTGAAAGGGGAAAACCCCATCTGTTAGGACTAGACCGAATTCTAAATAAGGCCATGGGTAAAACCTGGTCCCAGTACAACCGAGTCTCCTGACAGTTCTGCTAGCTAGTTTTTGAGAGATCGATTTATTCTTTATCTTTCCTAAGTTTGGGGCCTCTCAGCAGTATGCAGTTTACAAGTAATTCCAAGCCTTCGCACCACCTATTGGACAATATCTGCCACAAACACAGGACCCTTATCAGAACCAGTTGAAAAGGAAATTACATATCTCAGGATAATTTCTTTTAGAATGGCTCTGGCCACCTCATGAGCTGTTTCAATTTGGCAAGAATAGGCTTCTGGCCATCCTCAGTATGTACATACCATGACCAACAAGTAGCAAGTACGATTTCCTCCTATTCATGGTAATTCAGTAAAATCCATTTGAATGTCTTCAAACAAGGAGTTTCCAATGTTTTGAACGTGGGAAGGAACTTGAAAGCCTTGATGTGTATTATTTTTGACACCTCACATCATGCACAGACAGTTCAAGTAACTGTTGAGCGTATGGAGGTATAGAAGTATCTAGAAAGTAATTTTCCTAAAACCTCGTTTCCTAAGTCAGTCCTCTGGTATATTTCCCCGGTGAAAGCTGCAGCCCATGCTGATGGCATTACAGTCTACCTATTTTGTAACTGTTTCCATTCCCCAGTTCTGAATGGCCCTTGGTCTTTTTCCAGCCATTCCTATTCTTGTTGGGAATAATGGCAACATTGGTCCAGATAAGGTGCCCTTAGGAGTAGAGGAAAAACTGGAAGGTCAGGTATGGCACAGTGTGCAGAAGCAAAGAATTCCCCAGGGCTGCTCATTTGGCCTCTCTATCTGCATTTCTGTTTCCCTTACTGATGATAGAATCATCTTCTGGTGTCCATGGCAGTGCATGGAGGCAACCTATTTTGGGGCCCATACCACCTAAAGGAGTTCATTTATCAATTCTCTGAATTTTAAAGTCTTACCTCCTACATTGATGAGCCCTTTTTCCTTGTATAAGGTACCATGAACATGGAGAGTGGTGAATGCAGATTTTCATCAGTCTGTGTAGATAGTGACCCATAACCCTGCCACTAATTGAAGAACTTGTGTCGATGCAATTTCAGCTTTTTGTGCTGAAGTCCCTGGAGGCAAGTGACTCACCTAAATGACAGACTGGAGTGTCACAACAGCATATCTCTCATGTCTCACACTATCTTGAACAAAGCAGCTGCCATCAGTAAAATATTCCATATCCATTTGTGATGGGGTAGTCAGTCAAGTCTGACTGGCTGGATAAAAATCTTTATTGTTTCAATACAGTCATGGTCTGGTAGGCCAGACACAGTGGGTAAGAGAGTAGCCGGATTCAGAGTCCCTGTCTTGGTCAGAAGCCCACATGAAAGGATCCTTCTCCCCCATTTTGTGGCTTTGTAGAGGAGTTTTGCTAAGACTGAAAAATTAGGGATCAGATGCAGCAAAAACCTGCTGCTCCAAGGAACTCATGGACCTGAATGTGTGTCTTAGGATGGGCAAGCTACAGATTACTTGTTTGTGCTCATTTCCCAGCAACCATTGTCCTTGTGAGATGTGGAATCCTAAGTATTTAACTATGTCTTGTTTGATGTGGGCCTTCTTTTGAGACCTTATATTCACCCTTGCACAGTAATCACAGGAATCCTCAGTTCTCTGTAAGAGTCTACCTGGGTGGGACTGGCAAGCAAGAGGTCATCCACATACTGGAGTAAGACACAATTGAGCTGACTTGACAGAAACTGGGCTAGTTCTCCTGCAAGGGCAGTACAGAAAAGGTCTGATGAAGGTTTAAATCCCTGAGGCAGCCGCTTCCATGTTATTTGTCCCGGAAAAGCAGAATCAGGGCTTTCCCATTGAAAGGCTACGTGCCACTGACTCTGGGGCCTAGGCACATACAGAAGAAGGCTTAGAGACAGAGAGGTAAAGAATTTAAGGGGGAGGGGGGGAAGGCATGAGCCCCAGGAGTGTGGAGGGATTTGGCATTACCAAGTGAATAGTTACTGTTGTCTGGTTTATACCCCCCCCCCCTGGGCAGGTCACCAGGAAGTAATCTCCAGTGTCTGCCCTTTTACCAGCAGCAAGGGGGTATTCCAACTGGACTGACAATTTGTAAGAATTCCAAACTGCAAAAGTCTTTCCAAGTGGCACTGGATACCTAGGTGTCCTTGCTGCAGGATGAAGTATCATTTTAGTCAAACAGGCTTAGCTCCTGGTTTAAGGTGTACTATAATAGGAAGAATGTTTTTAACCAGTCTTGGTGGATTGCCCTCAGCCCAAACACCAGGGACGTGGAAAGGAAGCCCAGTCAGAGTCTTTAGAGACTGAGTGCAGAATAGCCACCATTCTTCCTTTCTAGGTACTTGTAAATGAAGGTTCTTATCTCTAGTTGGACCTTTTGACAGTCCAATCTGTCCAGAAGGATCGAAGGCTATCTGCGCTTGTAGTTTTGACAGTAAGTCATGTCCCATGAGGGGAACTGGGCAATCAGAGAGGTATAAAAATTGATGTTCAACTTGATGTCCACCCAAAGTACAAGTATGAGGCATTAGGAAGGGCCTTTGGGGAGGGTATCTGGTGGCCCCAATGATGGTGGTTAGATGTGAGGATGCGGGAGCCACAGGATGAGTACTACAGAGTGTTCTGCCCCTGTGTCCACCAAAAACTTAATAGGTTGGCCTCCAACATAAGTTTACTGTACGAGATTGATCATAGCCTGGGGCTTTGTCCAAGTATGAAGGTGTGTGGTTTTTCCAGTTGAGCAAGTCTGTGGTAGAAAACAGCTGGTATGAGCATGACCTCTGTCCACCTTGGAAAGTCCTGTCCAGATTGCTGGGTCTCTCTCAGAGGCAGCTGGAGAGCCGCTCTTTCCGCACCCTGCAGTCCACACCAGGCTTTACCACCTTGGGGTAAGAACCAGTGGCTCTGGAGAGTCAGGACTCAGAAGACGGCTGAGACTAGGTTCAGGCAGAGTAAGTAGATGGGGCTCACTTGAGTGGGACTCCTGGGAGGCCGGCATAAGGAGATACAAGGGGGGCCTACGAGGTGCCGAGGCATATGGTGGCAGTTGTTCTTCATCAGTGGATGAAAGCAGAGGTTTTTCAAGCTTTTGTGGGGCCGGAGGTCTTGAAGAAGGCTTTCATCACTTTACAACAGGTACCTTGCATTCTGATTCAAGAGGTTGCAGTCAAGTTTTTAAAACAGAAGGAGGTTGTTCTGCAACTTTTAAGCAAGATGGCTGGGAAAGGACTATAGTAAGCCAGGAGGCTATGTATGGAAATTTGTCTGGGTGACCTGGGTTGCCTGTGACCACTCTG
This sequence comes from Galemys pyrenaicus, assembly GCA_019455555.1. NCBI lineage: Eukaryota > Metazoa > Chordata > Mammalia > Eulipotyphla > Talpidae > Galemys > Galemys pyrenaicus. The sequence continues at coordinate 9,512,309 of JAGFMF010011870.1, forward strand.
TAAACTCTTTTTACTGTCTGTCTAGTGATGCCTCAGATGGTCATCCTACATCAAAACTTAACCCAATCAACTTTACAGAGTGTGCAATCTTTTAGAAACAATACCATAGTATCCCTAAAACCCTTTTAAAGTTACGTAGCATGCATGCTAGAAGTGTTGGCATTTCCTTGCTTTGTTCTCCACCCAGTCCACCAATGATCACACTCAATTGATTCGCTGCGTCCTTTTCCAGCTGCTTCCCTCTCAGGAATTTCGGTGCTTCTTAGCACTGGTAAGATGATATAAGCCCACGTCAGGCTCCCCATGTGGGGTCAGCTGTGCCGTATGGGGTCAGCATGGAACTGCGGAGCAGGACTCCACTCTCACACCCCAGCTTATCAGCTGTGTCAAATTGAGCGCTCACACTGCCACACTCACCTCACTGCCCTCTGTCCTCTAGGAGTCACCATTTTGCCTTGCAGTTACTTATATTGCCACCCTCTACCTTTTACCCTTCTGGAGTCACCGTTTCACATACATTCCTGCTTATTCAGGTGACTCACGGAAGGTAGTCAGGCTCCCCTGTGCCGCTCCGGACAGGACCTCTGGACCCGGGTCTTTTTACCTTATCCTTCTTTTTTTATTTTAAACTTTTTCTGTGGAGGGCAGGCTTTCTTACCTGGTTCTTGGCCCCATAGGTTCTGTTTCACCTAAGAGATGCCGCAGAGCATCAGAGAAGTAGAGTCTACTCTAGCACGATCAACTGGTGGCCACTAGGAGAGTCAGCCTCTCTGGCATCCTGTCCAATCTCCTGGGGTCAATGGAGGTGAATACACAGTCTCCTGTTCCCCAGCCAATGCACCAGAAGTGTTACATGGCACAAGGGAAATTTTGACACCAGGGCTAACAAGAAGCAGGTTTATTGTACCAGTGCTGACTTGGCAGATGTGCATCAAAAGACTGAGCCCATCTGTTGAAAGTCAGGTGCATATATATGGTTTCAGTTACTACAAGGTTCCGGGTGGGTTTGCATTGGCAGCTGCACATGGTCAAATATGCCAGGGCTACATGCCTTCTCAAGAGGTGAGATATATAGTTGTATGCTAAGGAGTGAGTACAGGGTCAATAGTCAGGGGACCCCACTGGTCCATTCTGTCTCATTGCAGTACATGGTCTAACATGAATCAAGATTCATATCAGAAACTAAGTTGCATACCCAGAACTAGGAACTATAACCTGCATACCAGGTTGTAACTAGGACCCCTAGGATGCTTGTCACAGGTCACCATGCTTCAGCCTAACTGTATATTTATGAAAGTCTTTAATAAAACACACCAAACTTTTAAGTGTTTGTTTTTAACATGAAGAGGATATGCTAGTCATTGTTCTATCACTTAGGTTATTGTTCTTAACAACATAGTAAAATTATGCATTTATTTCTGTGTCAATATACAAATTCTCTCCTTTTTAATAACTGAGTGCTATCCACTGTTTAGAAAGTATACGTAATCAGTTCCTTATTAGAGGACATCTTGATCTTTACAAGTCTTTACTTTGACAAAAAATATAGTAAAAATGTGCTCTGGGTGTCTGAATATATCTCTGTTGATATATTTTTTAAGTGGAACTGCTTGGGCAAGGGTGTTTAAGTTTCTGTTTTGATAAATAGTGTCAAATTGCCCACTAAAATTGCTTAACAATATGTGGGGGGAGGGAAGACTTTTCCCCACCCTCTTAGTTTTTATGTCTAGGTACCTGTGAATATAACTGACAACAGACAGAACTTACCAAAGGATATATATGCATATGGAACTCACAAAAGAAATAGCTCTCTCACTGACTAAAGTTAGGAGCTTATATCTAACTTAAGAGGGGAGTGGAAGCCAACAGAAAAGGCTTTTGCGAGAAGAAAAGTGGGTTTCTAAAGGAGCAAATGGTAGATAAGGAAGTTTGTAATACTTGTTTTTATAGATATGAAAGATAGTCTTCATGACATAAAACTTTCCCAGAGCTGATCCGTGGAAGCCTGACTTCCAGAACTTTCATCTTTTAAGAAAGTAAGGGAAGCTATAAGACTTTTCTCCTTTAACATTCATGCAACTTTCAGGGTCCTGTGGGCCCCCACAAATACATACTCCTACCTATACCACCTGTTGTGTCTATATTCTACCAGAGTATAGAGTACAAATGTTTGTGAATATTGAAAATTTTAGTGTTATTTGGCTTAATTTTTTTAAAAAACCTTGTTTTCCTATACCATAGACTTTATTAATAGATTAAACAGTAAAAACACTTAAAAGCTTAAATAGGAGACTGAGGTGATGGTGCACTGGTGAAATGTGGTGGGAAAATCTACGGGGACCACAATTGATGTCAAATATATATAAATAAAGAAAAAGAAATAAAAGCATAAATATTGAATATTCATTAGATCAGAACATTTCATGGATTCTTCAAGCATACCACTGGCCATCTTATTTAAATACTTCTTGTGAAAATGGAGGATCAGCGTGATCTTGGAATTTAATAAAATTATCGTGTTTCCTATCAGATTTCTTTTCTTTTGTTTTCATGTGTCCCAGGATGATCAGATACATTTCTCTGTCAACATAAATGCAACAACCACTACCAAAAAAAGCAACAATCAAACTTAATCGTCTGTGAAGCTATTAAAATCTTGATGTTCAGGCCTCCTTCCAAACAATTAAATGCAAAAGTCTGGTGTTCAAACTAGGCATCAATAGTCTTTAAAGATGATTCTACTCTACAAATTTAAGAACTACTCCTTTACTGATAATTAAATTAATTGGATTACTAGTAATTAAAAGTTTGTCTTGCCTGTTTGTTTATACAGATTGTATTTCAGCATAATCATAGGTATTACTAGCTATGTAAGTATTTCTAAAATATGCCAAAATAATCCTGCTGATAAATGTGGGAAGAATAACACAATTAGGAAAATCAGCACTCTGCATCCGCTAATAAACAAAGATCGCCAGTATAAGTAAAATCCCATACATACTTAATTCTACTACATATTAGAATCACCTTGGAGTTTTTAAAACTCTTATTATCCACATGATAGGCTGATTTAATTGGAATTTCTGGGTATGGGATTAAGGCAGTAACCATTTCTAAATTCTTCACCAACCCCCAATCCAGGTGATTGCAGGATGCAACAAAACTCAAGATTCATTGCTTTAGGAGAAAGGTTGATGGGGGATTCCAAAGGTATGGTGTATTAGAATGTATAGCACCATCCATTTTCTAATCACAAGCATTTGATCTGGAACTTTTTTTATTTATGATTTTTATTGCTTACATTTATTTTTTTAAAGATTTTTATTTATGCATACAAGAGCTGGGTTGCAGGCCAGAGGTGTGGGGGTGAAAGGTTTCACCAGAGACAGAGTGGGGAACAGAATAGGCAGATTGACTGAAATGTACTGCTGAGAGGAACGGCAGGCGAGGCAGGAGAGGTCTGTTGCACCATATGGGTCCCCTCCTTGACTGGGGATTGAACTCGTGCTGCAGTGTCTGTGGATAGTGCTGAGACTTAACCCCTGTACGGAGGCCCCTGATCTGAAACTTTTAGCTCTAACTTTATGCTTATAGAAAATATCAAGAGTATGGAATATGTAAGTAACACCAAGAGAAAACCCATCAGGAAAATTCAGAATGTAGAGTATCTTCCAAGTTTATTGTTTTGGTTGCATGGGAGAGTCAAGAATATGAAAATGAGGAAATGGGAACCCCTTTCTAAATTTAAGTGACATGATTAACAATCACACTCAAAGCAGTCTGAGATATTTCTGAGATATCAAGAAAATTTGATTAGGAACTCATGGCATTATGAAATAAAAAAATGTGGTTTTCTGAGGCCCTTATTTTATGATACTATGGAAGAGATAACTATGGAAGCATTTAAAGTTAAAATCATCTAATGTGAGGAATCTGTCTTAAGATTCAATAACAAAAAATGGAAAAAGATAAATGGACCATGAACAGTATGGCAAATGTTATAATTATTAAATCTGATCCATGCTTAATAACACTTTTCACTCTAGTTTTATATATGTTGGAAGAATTTAATTTAACATCTTTTTGAAATAAATTCCTTAAAGAAAGAATCCAAAATAAAGGTTTTAATCCTACATCAGGGTGACATGTGCTAAAGCTGTCATATTGATGATGTGCTGAAATTAGCCCCAACATAAATGAAACCAGCTATGGCTGGAGGACATGAGCTTTCCAAGCAAGAGAATGTTATTGAACATGTTTCCACACAGTTGGGATTTTGCTAAATGAGCTCTTGTTAAGCAAAATTACCTATTATGTACTAGGCATCAGCCTTTCAGTAGTTTAGACCTGTACACTTTTCATTGTTTGTGTATGGGTAACAACCACCAAATAAGAAAATTATTTTTTTTTGCCTTAGCAAATGTATATCCAAATGTTTTGTACTTGGTATATGAATACATCTTCCAAAACCTTAAATATAGTGTTTGTACTTCATATAAAATCAAGTGGCCAATTTTAATTTTAGCCTTTAACATTTTGTTTCCTGAAAACATGTCATATAAATACTTAAATTTTCTTATGCTTTTAGTGATAATGTGAAGAAATAGTCTATGAAATATCTAAAATAAAATGAAAGCTCTCACGTCTTAAAGCTCTTTTCCCCAATACTACCTCTTCAACATACAGAACCACACTTCCTCAGGTTACAGCTGCTACTTTGGGAAACAGAGGAAAGTAGAAAGAAACATTTTATGCAGAGTTAGTCTTCATTTAGTTTTATCTTGATAACTTATACCAAAAACAATACTCTAGTAAAAGAACAAAAAACTGTATAGACAAACCTAGAAGACCTAACCCGTTCATTTCTTTTGATGGTGAATATCATTTTTTACCAGTTTACATGTTTTTCTTTTATTAAAGAAATTTTAACAAATTTTTAATAAATAAAATAAATTTTATAAAATAAATATAAAATTTAAAAATATATAAAATATATATGAAATATATATTTTTAATAAATAAAATAAATTTTAATAAATAAATTTTATTATTTGTTGTTTTTAAACAGAGAATCTATCCAACTACGATATATATTCCATTTCTATGTTTGGTAACATTGTTTTCCATGAAAGGAATCAAATATGTCTTTGAAAAAACTGTTTTAGAGTGATTTTTGAGCAGTTGTTTTCTATAGATAGACTTTATACACAGTGAATTCTTTTTTCATCTTTCTCCATAGGAGGTAAAAGCCCCACAGTCTTTTGTTAAACTCAGGTTTTGACTCTACATGTATGATCCATTTCTTTTCATCTTTGTTTCTGAAACTCCCGTTGTTCTAGTTTCTTTTTATAAATATACAGAATAAACTTTTGATCATAGGTGTGACACCTGTATCTTAATTTGTACCCAGTCTAAAAATATTTAATCAACACCCATTTTAATATAACTATTTGTGGCAGAATTTAGGTACTTTATAATATTTATGAACAGGAGATCTCTTTAGTGACGTGCAAAACTAAAATACTTTCCAGATTTGTCATTGTAGAAGTCAAATAAAGCACTCTCTGCCAGTTTACACATATACAAACTTTGCTTGAACTGTAATAGTGAATCCAGATAAATGAACTTTTACTGTTTCAAAACAGATACTTGACATACAGAGGAAAGATAAAAGTGAACTTGAAGATAATTTATTAGTTCTTTCTATTTTCCAAGACTTTTCTCACATTTTTCTAGCTGCACAAAATCTTTCAAGCCATTATGTATTAATATTTAAAAGACAATGTATGTATGAACAAGACCCAAATACCTATGTACTCGAATAACCAGATCAGGAAAAGTTTCTAGAAACATAGTCTTTACTCCCACTAAAAAGCCAACTTTTTTTTTAATGTTTATTTTTGCATAGAAGAACTGGGGTGTAGACCAGAGGTGCAGGGGTTGAGAGAATTCACTAGAGACAGAGTGGGAAGCAGAAAGGCAGATCTACTAAAATACACTACTAAGGGGAGCACCAGGTCAGACAGGAGAGATCTGCTGCACCATGTGGGTGAGTACCCTGGTGGTGATGGGAACTGAGGCCATAGTGATGATAGCACTGAGACTTAACCCCTAGGCCACTAGGGAGGCCCCTGAGAGCCAAGTTTTAAAGGATATGACATAAATAGTAATTACATATCAATCAACAAATTTCAAGTATCTGTAATTTTCTTAAAATATCAGCCAACATTCATTGTATTCTGTGGACCAATAATGCTTCTTGTTTCCACTACTGTTTACATAGTCAAAAACAGTATTTCCCAGTAATATCATTTCCCCCTATAATAAAGTTACCTGCTGTAGCTGAATCATGTTTATCAAAGAGGTTGCTGAACAGGTCATCTCCCATGTCTTCCAGAATTTGACCAAGGGCTTTACTTAGCCATAGAGGGCACCAAAATATTGCAGCTCTGTGAAACAGACTCCCTCTTGAGTCTTTGGTCCTGTGGGAATAGAAAGCCCCATGGTCAAATAGGAAGTTACAAAAAAAATATTATATTTTCTTCAAATTGTTACCCCTCTGAGTAGGATAGCTGAACCTCATCCCGCAAACCAGAGTTGCAAGAAACATGACATATTCAATGTCCTTAAGTGTCAAAATGAGTTCTTATTTGCTTTAACATTGTGTGCTGTTACTGTCGCACAAGTCCTGCCAAAATTCACATTGAACTATCTTATTTAAAGACAAACCATTTAACACCAGAATAGGCACAAACAAAGAGAATCTAGCACTAGGTTATCACAAGCTGGACTGTGAAAGACTGGGTAAGGGGGTTGTATACACTAAAGCTCTAGGTTTCTGTTCCCATGGTGATTGTACACACAGTACAGACCTCTGTCTTTTCCTATTGCATAAACAGTGAAGCACATAGTTTAACAAAGCAGAGGCATTTGAATATTTCTAGTTCTTTAGAGGCTTTAGACATTTTACTTTGCATATTTTTATGTACATTCGGTGTATATTTGGGTGGTATATCATAGAAAAAATAAAACAATTCATATTTCATCTTGTGCTATGAGCTTTAATGGAGTGAAAAATACACCCGATTTCTTAGCCCTATGGCATTATTGGCCATTATCCACTAATATTTTTCTACCTCTTCTAATTAATGACTTTTTTTGTTTAATATTGGGGCACTCTGGTGAAATCTAAGAGGCCAGCGGTACCATGCCTCTGTCATCTCCCACTTGGAGATTATTTTATTCTACCTTGAAGCTTCTGCAAACTCTTTATTTTTGAATATGCATTTTCTTAGAAGATGTTAATTTGATGTTTGAAAATGCCCCATAGTATATTTCTTGTATCCCAGAAAACATGTTTGTGATTTTATTTTCTTAAGTAACACATGTTCTTCAGTACGCAGATTAAAGAAGTAGCATTCACATTCTGTTTGCCATCTTTACTCGTAAAATGCCTCTCAATTTCATGTTCTGATTGTGCTAAATCACAACTTGCCAACTATTTAATTATAGTTTACAGCATTGACCATGAAGTAATTAACTCCATTCTAGAAATTTCTGTGCCTTCTCTAGTGAATTTAACTAGTATCTTTTTCCATTTTACATCTAGCAGATGTTTTTAAAAGACATTCATTTCAAAGTAAGATTGCATAAGTAATGCATAATTAATATTTGGGGACCTTAGGCATACTACAATAAAAATATTTTATTCACTAATTAGAAAATGGGTTTTTATTTGAGATATGGTGACTGTCAATATACATTTATGTGTGCATATAATTTGTGAATTTGAAAAATAATATTTCTTTCAATTATTCAGAAGAGATGTCTGTATCATTTTGTCTTTGCAGATATCTGTTAGCATTGGGCTTTATTATAGAAGTATAAAAATGACCAAAGGCCTTACTTCTTATGAAACTTCAAAATAACTATTTTTAGCTCCTTTACTGCCCCTTCAAATTTTGTTTTTAGGATTTGTTCTTCCCATCCTCTTAAAAGATGAAAACTTAGGCAGATGGCATTGACTTTTTCATTATTCTCAAGTTCCTTAAACATTTCAATTTACCTAGTAGTCTCAAATAATCAATTCAAGTATCTCCTCTACCATATAATTATCAAAATGTCCTTTAAAAGTCTACTAAAGACCTTGTTTATAATATAGAATTGGGTTATTTTATAGTTGATGCTAATCTCTTATCAACTATTAAAAACATGACCTTTTATATTTACTTAAGATAAAACATAAAATTATGCCTTGTTCTGTAAAATCCATTACATAGTTCATCTTCAAATTGTGTTGAAGGAACATTAGAAAGTAATATTTTAGTTTCCTAAGTATTAATTTGATATCCTTTTCTGTATTCTGCCAATAAGAAACAGGTACTAATATTAAAGGATACATCGTTATATTACTTTGGGGGTTATTTTGTTTATTTTTGTGTTTTTTGAGACACTATTTCTGCTAAGTATTATTAGTGTCAGCAGTACGGAATTATGTATCTCATGATTTGTGTTTATTCTATTTAAGGTAATTTATTTTAAGTTGCTTCTCTTAAAAATAGTTTAAACTAAGCACAGTTACTTGTTCCACTGGTGAAGAGACACTATCTGAAGTACATATTTTTAGAATTTTCTCTTTTCCTGTTTAAATAATAACTTCTAATACATTTTTAATATAAAAGATGGCGGCACATGCAGAACTGTAATGGTTCTGGGTTTCCAGGTGATGTGTTTTCAGGTCCTGATACTGTGTCAACCTAGTGTTTCCAAATGAAAAGTTGATGCCTTGTTCCAGTGTTATCCTGTACTAATGCTGAGGCTAAGAATGATCTAAACATCTTTTACATTTTACAAAACAGTACATTTTTACATTTATGAGAAGTCTTGAAGTTGCCACTTTGGTGTCTGGTTCGTTGCCATTCACATTTGATTTCCAGTGTGCCATTGCTGGAGAAAAGGGGTGGAACACTGCGTAGCTCTGATTTTAGACCATCTCTTGTAAAACTGTTCCCAAGCACTCTCATTTCCTGTAACACTCTTCAGCCTAGCAGAGTGTGTATTTTACTTAGCTCTTATTAAAATTCCTTCAAGAATTGCTCTCTAAGAATGTTTAAAGCTTTGGAAACTCTTAATAGAAGACCTGAAACGAAGCAGGTCACTCTCAGACATTATCAGCCTGACAAAGACTCAGATCATGTTTCAGCATATTCCTATGAAGACATATACAATCTGTGATCTTTTTGAGACTCCAAATTCAGAACTGTCATAGAACCCTTCTACCTAGAAGCATACAGTCAAATGATAAATCAGGAGGCAGGTCGTTAAAACCTTGTATTAAGTGTGTCAGCAAATCCTTCTGCAGGCTAGGAAATAAAACATTGTACTGAATTTGACATCCAGTCAAAGGTTTAGAATGCAGTGGAATTTCCCAGTTCTTCCATAAGTTTTGTATTTACTTTCCAAGCCGGTTTGATCAGCAGTGCCTAAAATTTTTATTTTTATACAGATAAATTTTAGGCAACACTATAAAGCAAAGTCACAACACAATGACAGATGTGACTCAGCACTCAAGAAAAAAGAAGCTATCATTCTTACTGGGAATTTATTCAGCATGTTTTACTGAGCACGTACTAACTGTGCTAGGCACCTAAGCACTGAGGATAACAAGTAGACAAATCAGACGAGAGTCTGCTCTCAGTGAGCTGTATTCTAGCAGAGAGAGATGGTGCTAAGTGTTATTTTAAAAAAAAAAAAAAGAAGAAGAAGAAATGCTGACTCCTGAGTGTGTGCTGCTTAGATTTTACTTCCTTTAGGAAATTTTCATCAGCTCCTTCACCCCAGACAACAACACATAGAAATATACAATATCTCATCGTTCTTATAACTGAATTCTCAGATCCTGGGAAGTTGATGGGGAGCCATAATGAATAGTTAAAGGAAGTAAATCAGAAAGGAAATACTAATAAAGGCATTGAAATTCTTAGGATTGTACATTCAACTCAGAATGTGATACAGACTTAATTTAAACCTTTGAAGTGAGAATTTATAACCACATTCCTGAAAAAAACATATGTAGCAAAAGGAAGGTTAAATTTGAAGAATTATAGTGATGATAATCAGAACATGGACAAATATATTTTATGAGGATACTGGAGAAAAAAGGACATATTTGAACAAAACTGAAAAAAGGACATATTTGCATATAATTAGGAAAAAGTAGAATGATCTACATCAACTAAATTATAGCATTAAAAAGTTAAAATAGGGAAGGAGATAAATTTTCTAAATTCAAAGTGGCAAAATGATAGAATTAAAAATTAAGTTAATAAAGATGACAGTTTTGGTTAGAGGAAACAATGATCAGTTTAAATGGTTATATTTATCTGTATATCTGTATTTATTTGGGAAAAGACTAAAATAATAAATGGGGTGAGAAATTAAAATTTCTACCTTTTGCAACTTTGTATTGAGTACCTTTGATTTTATCTGATGTAAAAGGATAAAAGAAATTAGTTCTTCCTTAAAGGTTTTTATCACTAGCCTCAATAATATGAACACTGTTTCATAAGATTTCATTTTCGAAGTTTGAGATAGGGAGAATCTTTTTTTTAAATACTTGCTTACCATTCTCACCCAGATTCTGTTCATCCTCCTGGAGGAAGGTACCTGAGAGTCTTCCAAGTGGGAAGAAGGTCAGTTTTTAGAACTAATAGGAGCATCAATTTATTTGAGATTGGCAATCTGAATAAAGTCATGAAATTTAGCAAAATATACTAATAAATTGAATGTGTGGAACATTTTCATTATTAAAGTCAAACTGCAGTTTAAGGTGAAATAGTCTTGTATTAATATAAGATAATATAATAGATTATAAGATGCTACTGACAAATATCTTAACTTTTTTTTGGCGGGGCGGGGAGGGCAGGTTTTAATAAACATTGTAATTAGCTTTTTAGCTGATTAATGGTCTCTTCTTACAGATGTGCCAAATACTGGTATAAGCAAACCTAGAGTTCCTGACGCTGTCCATCCCAACAACTATCTCATTAGGACAGAGCCAGAACAAGGGACCCTCTACTCACCAGAACAGACATCTCTCCATGAAAGTGAGGGTCTGTTGTATTATCTCTTAAGTATTGGCTTGGCTTTAATACTTTATTTTTGAAAATGCACATTAGAGAATAAAATAAACTTTATGCTGATTTCATTCCTGCAGGGTCATTGGGTAATTCGAGAAGTTCAACACAGATGAATTCTTATTCCGACAGTGGATACCAGGAAGCAGGCAGTTTCCACAACAGCCAGAATTTAAATAAGGCAGATAACAGACAGCAGCATTCATTCATAGGATCAACTAATAACCACTTGGTACGGAATTCAAGAGCTGAAGGACAAACACTGGTTCAGGTAAGTCAAACATATCAAGTTCCTTGTAAAAAAATATACTCTCCTAATTGAGTATCTGTTATAGGTATATCTTATGAAAAGTAACAGCAAGGCAAACAATTTTGAATTTGTAAAGTAGCAAAGTCATTTTATAATATTCCAGTCTGTGATATTAAAGAATTTTAAGGCATAAAATTTAAACTATATTGGTATTAATTAGCTCCCATTAGTGAATTCTAATGAATTCCACACAATAGACTAATTCTTCTGGAAGCAGGAAGGTTAGCATGAGGGGAGGAACCCAGCCAAGAGTATGAGAGAATTAGGTGGAATATTATAGTCCCTGAGGGGTTATGAGTTCCTAAAAATACTAGAGCCAGAATATTCTATAAAGAGTCCTAAATGGAGAAGGACTCTTCTCTCACCCAGATAAAAGTGAAACTGGCACATTCTAACTGGTTCTTGCCTTCCCTGGCATTGTTCCCTGAAAACACATCTTCCATTTGCTAAAATAAAGATATTACCACTTATAGAAAGTTATTACATAGAAGCATACCCATTCTGTTAAGATTTTCTGTCTTGATAGTCAAAAGGAACAATATTGAAATTACATTTATGAAAAAATCTTAAACCCCTCACTCATTGCCACTTGATTCACATCACTTCTCTGGCATATGCATAGAAGCAGTAGGATTCCTGAGTGGTAGTAACCAATGAGGATAATTATCTGTCCAAATACTCTCTGAGCTATCTCTGGAGCTGAAAAATGGCAAGATGATCAAGGAAGCTAGGCATATCCTATGCTTCTTATAAAGCAATACAAGTAGTCCTCAAAATACATACAGCAGTGGGCTAAGGTTCCCAATGCCAAGGGAGAAGCATAATATGACTCAAGCACTTTCAGTCATCAAATTTAGAGGAAAGTTTTTAAATAATGGCAAGTGTTTATATTAAAACAAATACAGATATAGTACATGAATTTTTAAACTGAAACAGGAAATCTTGTGCCTGTAGCAAGCTACTTCAGGCTGCAACCCTATCTTCAGATTATACTGTATTTCTTTATTGTTCAAAAGGATATATTGTTTACATCTGTTTTGATGGAAACATTTCAGAAGCTTTCATCTGCTTAGGTGCATTCCCATGTCAGTAGGGAATTCTAGTGGTATTAACCAGTGAGGATAACTATCTGTCCAAATACCCTCTGAGCTTTCTCTGGAGCTGAAAAATGGCAAGATGATTGAAGAAGTTAGGCAAATACTATGCTGAAGTGACTTTTGAATAGTAATTGTCTTAACTACAAATACTGTCTTTTATTTCAACTTATAGTAAATTGGTTTTGTTCCTAGTGTTGAAGAATTAGGTTGCAAGGAAGTCTCTAAAACACATTGGTAGTGGTATGGGAATTTTCTTTACTTATTGTTAGCACTACTGGGAAATCCCAAGTACAGACTTTAATTTTCCAGCTGTCTACTTATATTTAAACTCCTCTTTCTTGCCTTGTTATTGGCTTAGCATCCTCCGCCATTCCGAAATCTTCCCTCCATGATTATTACCTTCCCAGAATTGTTGACCTTGAACATACATGCAGTCTCATGGTAGGTGTTTCAGCTAGTCCAGTTGCTCAAGACACCTAGAGACCAAGCATGCATTCTCTTATGACATTTAAATTCCCTATCATATCTGTTTTCCTTATTGTCACAATTAAAAGTGAAAGGGGGGCAATCACTGAAGCAATGCAGCCTAGTACAGGGCTTATAACCCAAGCCCTAGTGTCTGCCTTATGCCTAGTCCCTTCAGTTCATATTCCCCATCCCACCACCATTTTTCTCATTGTTACACTGCTTCAAGAAAGGGAGCAGAGACACAGTGTTTAAGTTCAAAAGATTCAGAAGGTACAGCCATGGGAGAAATGTTTTCATTACTATCCTGGTCTTTCCGGTGGGTTAAGCTAAGGACTCAGTAGAAAGTTTGAGTGTCCTTCCTACTGGAATGGAATTTGGGGCACCTTTATTTGCGTTTCTTTAAGTCCCATTAAAGATGAGAGCTAGTGGATAAAAGGATGTAGAAAGAAAGAGCTGAAGTCTCCAGAAAGAAGAGAAAATTTGTCTAGAACTGTGTAACCAAGCTTTCTTGAGAGTAAATTCAGGGGAGAGCATTGAACACAAACCCTTGTTGGAGTCAACATTATTTATTCCACTCATTGATTTAATATGACATTTTGTGTATTGTGAAAAATTCATTGACCGGAGGGTCAGAAATGTAAAGACAAAAGAAAAGGAAATACTAAATCTCTTTTTTACTCATTGTCTCAGCATTTTGAAAGGGGAAAAAAATCCCCAAAAATATAGACTAAGAAAGCACAGGAAAAACTTAGATCTAGCTCTAATGCATAAGAAGGAAAACAAACTTAAATACCTGAAATAAATATGAATTCACACTCTGTGGTGAGCTATGTGCATTTTTACTGTAATGACAATGGACACAAAACCCTGGATAAACCCATTCTCTTTTTTCCCCTTTCTATCAGCCATCAGTAGCCAATCGGGCCATGAGAAGAGTTAGTTCAGTTCCATCTAGAGCACAGTCTCCTTCTTATGTTATCAGCACAGGCGTGTCTCCTTCAAGGGGGTCACTGAGAACTTCTTTGGGTAGTGGATTTGGCTCTCCATCAGTGACGGACTCCCGACCACTAAACCCCAGTGCATATTCCTCCACCACCTTACCTGCTCAGCGGGCAGCTTCTCCTTACTCTGCACAGAGACCTGCCTCCCCTACCGCTATAAGACGGATTGGGTCAGTCACCTCGCGACAAACCTCCAATCCCAACGGACCAACCCCTCAGTACCAAACCACCACCAGAGTGGGGTCTCCACTGACCCTGACGGATGCACAGACTCGAGTAGCATCTCCATCCCAAGGCCAGGTGGGGTCGTCATCCCCCAAACGCTCAGGGATGACTGCTGTACCGCAGCATCTGGGACCTTCCCTGCAAAGGACTGTTCACGACATGGAACAATTCGGACAGCAGCAGTATGACATTTATGAGAGGATGGTGCCACCTCGGCCGGACAGCCTGACAGGTGAGTACAGGGTGACTATCTTACTTAAAAGCCCTCTGGGGAGATCATCCATGCAAGCATAGCTGGAAAAGAGTGTGATAAGATAGAAAAAAAATTTTACCACAAAGTTTATGCCGAAGACTTCAGGGCTGACTTGTCTTTTAAGCTCTGTAATTCTTATACGTAAAATTACATATTTTCATATCAGCAGAACTTTTGTGATAAATGTATCTTCCCCTTCGCAATATTAGGGTGTAAAAGCTACTTTTTTGCATTTTAGAAGAATTATTTGGAATTCTAAGCTGTTCATTGAGTTTTCTGTTTTTGTGATAATTTTTTTTACTGACTAAGCCTACCCAAACCCAAGCACATAAATTATGTCAAGGGGTAGTATTAGGTTATCTGTTTAAATACTTAATTTTTTCCTTAAGAAATACTTTAATAGTGTAGACTAGAATAAGGATTTCCTCACCTACTGCCTTGTTTTGGCATCCCAATGAGAAATGCACATTATTACAAATTATATTCAAGTACTACTCAGATTAAAAGTGAAAGACACAAACTAGGTCCCTGATATTATGACCATTTCTTTTTTCATTGATGGTTTCCCACATTATATACATATACTTTGTTCTTTTTATTAAAATGAAATCTCTCTTTAATATTTTGAATTGTACTTTAAAAGTAACCTATGTGGAATAGTAAACAATATAATACAGGAAACTATGAAATGGGAAGTGAAAGTCTCCTCTTAACCTTCACCTAGTCACACTCATCCATTTGTATCTTCTGGAACATTTGTTTCACATGCAAGTCATATGCCTCACACAAGATGTACACACATTGTATTTTCTTTTCTTTTACACCAGTGAGGTTCTATTATATATGTTTCCTATGCCAAGCTGTTAATCATGTTCATGTTTTCCTGCCCCTTTACTAGCACTGCTTATTGCCAACGTGTTCCATCTGGTACATGATAGTAATAAAAAATCTATACTAAATTGTTTTAAATGGTTTTATTGGGTTATCACTGAAGTAAATAGTTTATTAGCAATTTTATTTCTTTTCTGCAAACCACATGCTCGAGTCTTTTGTCTTTTTATAATTTGTAAAAACTTTTTCATACTTTAAATAAATTAGCTCCTTGTAATGTACTTCTAAAGCATTTTTTCCATTGTGTAATTTATCTTTTGACTTTGGCTTTGGTATTTCTTATTTATAGAAGTTTTCACTATTTTTGTGCAGTAAAATTATTTTCTTTTCTTTATGGCTTCTGGGAAAGGTAAAGCACTTTTGAGATTTTCTAATTGAATAATTTTGCATAAAGAATTAGTATTGAACTTGATTTCAAGCTCAAAGAAATTCCTGGTGGAAAAACTATTTTTCGTTCAGAGAAGTGTTCTTGGCATAGATATTTTCTGGCAGGCCTCTGAAAAGAAAGCAGCAGTCTGAGGTAGAACTCATTTATGAAATTCTCCCTCCGAGGGAAACCTTAAAAAGATAAATAGTTCTGTGGGTTTCTGTATTCCCCCCTTGTAAGTACAGAATTGCTATACAGAAATCTCCATTTGCAGTAGAATGAGTAGAAGCTCAGGAAAGAAGTCAGTACACAATTACTGTTCCCTTTTTTTACTCTGAGAGAGCTGCTTGCCTTTGGTCTGAAAAGCCTGTTTCTGTAATAGTGCTGGTAAAATCAGACTTTGTGTTTCGGGCGGAGGCGGGGGGTTGGGAATTATACCTAACTCATCATAGATTGACTTGTTCTAGTACACTAAAGTCTTCAAAAGAAGTAAACAGTTTTCTTAAAAACATTGTAGTGAAGAATTGTTTCCCATTATCTACCTGCCTATTTATTCTGAACATGGATCCTCATTTGTAAATTCCTTTTTATTCTCCAGAAACTCATGTGCTTGTCATTGTATTTGCTATGGTTCTTGATTTCAAAGGGTTAATAGCCTGCTAATTGATAAGCCTGAAACAGTATTTTATATTAGACACTTGGATATTTGGGCATCATAATTTAAATGATGATACAATATGTGTATAAATATTTTGCTACAACAGAAATATGTCTGCCCTAAATTATCTCAGTGTAATCATAGCTTCTTACAAAGTTTTTAGAATAAAAACAATCTGTGCTTGCAAGAAAAGTTTATTTCTAATGTCTTAAGTATCAAAGTTTTAAATCACAAGGAATATGTCATTGTAGTAGGAAACTGAAGTGCATTTGGAAATTGCAAATAGAAACTGTTGAATGGATTAAAATTGCAGAAGATCAGCATTTTTCATTTTTTGGAGGGGAAGTAAGGTTTTTAAAAATTAACCTATGGAAATGTTTCTAGACAAAAATACTTCAGTTAATATCTGTGGCACCTTATTACTTCTCTTCCAGTTAAAAAATACTAACTTATTTTAGTGGGCTTTCTGCACATAATCTTTTTGCTTAATCTACAAGTGCTATGTAATTTTGTAATTTTGAAAATGTTAATCTTCAGAACTTGTTTTGATGCCTGAACAGTAAATAAAAATTATTCTTTGCTATGTTATTCACAAAGATTTCTAATAACAAGAAAGTGCTACATCTCAGAATAATTCTGTCTTTGCGTTATACTCTGTCATTTAAAGTAGATTCATCTCACAAATAATCCTATAACAAGTGACTGTTACTGGATATGTTTTATATTGCTAAGTGATAAAAAGCTCATGTTACCTTTTCCTTGAATCTTACTGTTTATAAAAGTTTCCAAATCGCATGGATTCCAGTGAAGAATCTAGCCAGATCCTTGCACAGTGAGACTGTAACATTCTGATAGTGGTACAGAATGCTTGTTCTTATTTCACATGATGATAGGCCATAGGGTTCCACCAGCTTCAGGAGCAGCCAGTGCTCACCTTGCCTCTGCCCTCGTGTGAGTGACCTTCAGAGTTTCAAGGTGACTCGAGTTGTTGGTCTATTGCATGTTAAAGTAGCACCGGGTATCAGTAAGAATATCACAGAGTAGGTGCATTTACCTTCCCATTTATATCATTATTAATAAAAACAATGCACTTTTATCAAGATATTCATGAGCTCCATAAATAATTGGAACTTCTGTTCTGCTACCAGTGAAGAATCTGCCAATGAATAAAAATTGATCTTCAAAAGAGAACAACAGTCATATTTAGAGTTACATTCATTTCCATGAACCGCTGGAGAGCTCTTTCATGTTCCTGGAGGTTGTTGGGGTTCAAGGCTTCTCACACCACATCTCTTTGCTCTCTGAGGGATAGCTGTGTCCAGTGTTGGGCGTGCAGTGAGAGCTCTGACCTGTAGTTTCCTCTCAGTCCTACCAGGAAGTAGCTCTCTGATGGGGATAAATCACATTTCCTTTTGGGCTTTCAATTTCCTTGCTTTTGAAATGTGAAGGTTTGGCTGGGTCATCCCCCAGTTATAGCATTGTTTACAGCTCTGAACTTTGTTTCAAGTGAGGTGTCAGTAGCTGTAAATCCCACACTGGTTCCTTTAGTTTCTTTCCATGTCACAGTGTGTCCAGGGTGGGTAATAATCATTCATTTATTTGTTAAGTTTCTCTCCTTTCCTCGCTAAGCAACACATAATTATTACTCATATCCAGGCCCATTCGCTTTTAGTTCTGATGTGATTAACTGAGCTAACAGGATATGAATGATTCTATTTGTAATTTGTTATTATGTTAATTCTTTACAGTCTTTTAAAAAGTTAATATATGTTTACTGACTTCAGATAAGTTTATGCTTTCTCACTCATATTTGAAATTTTACCTTATTTGGTTTCTCCCCAGGTAGCAGTGATGAGAAATCATAAACTTCTGAGTGCCATAATTCAGAATATACTGATTCACTTTAAAAATAAATAAAATGTTTGGGTTTGAAATTTATTTTTTTTTGTAATGAAATATGTGTGAACATTAGTCATTAACAACTTGAATTAAAGAATATTTCAAATGATTTAATATTAATATACTAACTTTGCACTTTGCCTTTATACTAGAAAGAAGGTAAATAAGATTCTGATATGTGGGTCCCGCTTAAAGTCAGTGTTTATTTAAAAAATAAATAAAGGAAAACATACAGTGAAAAACAAATAGTAAAATAATACTTTATAAAACTTACCAGATGTTACAAGTTCACTGGTAATATTCCAAATTTTGTTAAATTCCCCATCTTCCTGTAAAATCATGGGTAAAATAATTGAGATATCGGTCAATACAGTTCTTGAACACCAGCCTTTACTCATCACTGTCATGTAGGTATCATCTTAGGTGTTGGGCTTTAAAGAGGCGTGGTATGTGGTGGACCCTACCCCTAAGGAACCAGTCATCCATGTGGTAAACAGAGAATTTCTGCAGGAAAAGAGAAGGGGATGCCACATTGTTTGTATACACTTCAGACAATAGCATGAGATGATGGGCATTCTCTTCTGGTCACCACCATAAAATAACTTACAGTTGGGGAGTGAATTTCAGAGTATCAAATCTTTTAATAATTTGTTGTTGTTAGTATTAGAAAATTTACTTTCCTTGCTGCCAAGAGACAGCAAGGAAATGTATTTAAAAGATGTATGTGGTGTCCTTTTCACATCTGGCATCCTCTTTGTCAAGCTTTATTGTTTAGACTTACGTTGTCCCTAGTAGTTTAGTTAGAGGTTATGCTTTTAACCTCACCACATTCTTCTCGATTTCTTAATGGTGTCATTTTTCTGCCTTTAGGCTTGCGGAGTTCCTACGCCAGTCAGCACAGCCAGCTGGGGCAAGACCTTCGTTCCGCTGTGTCTCCCGACTTGCACATCACTCCTATATATGAGGGGAGGACCTACTACAGCCCAGTATACCGCAGCCCGAATCACGGTGCCGTGGAGCTGCAGGGATCGCAGACAGCGCTGTACCGCACGGGCTCAGGTGGGCTGGGCACTGTCCGCCCGCTTCCCAGTTTCATGGGCCCAAGAAAAGAAGGATTTTATGGAGGCTGGGTTCTGGTTAGAATGAAATCGTGTTGCCTATTTGGTTGTCAGATAAGCGGCTGTGACAGCAGATCAATAAGCAGTAAACTAGAAGTTCATTTAGTACCTATTTATAGGTGATATATTTTTACCTTAGTTCAGTGTAATCAATGAGCATAGTGATTGTACTGTTAATTCACAAATAAGTTTATGGAGTTATAAATCAGATTCTTCAAGAGTTTAAAAGCATTTCAGATATAAAAAAAGAAAGCCTTTGTTGGAATATATCTTTGTAACTTCAGTTGCCAAAAACATGTATTTGGAGAAAATCCATACATGAATTACTTGGCTGTCTTTGATTTAACATGTGTGTAGTCCAAGTGTATTTGGTATTACTCTTTTTAGATATTGGATTTCATCTGAATGCTTAAGTGGAAAATGTGAAATAAATATTCCTTATGATGGACTCAATCTGGGATGGAATGCAGTAGCAGCATATATAAAAATAAGGAGCTAGTGCATGATACCATTGCTCTCCCACCCTCACATATATACCATGCTGTAGCTCCTGATACAGAAGAAGCCAGCCTGTAACTGTTGTGTTGCTGCTGCTGGATTGGCTTATGGAGTCTCAAGAGACCCAATCTTTTTATTTTTTAAAGAAATAATATAGGTTTATTAACATGCCCACAAACGAGCCCCAGGTAGCAATGATATGTCCCTAAAGGCATAGCTTTAAGTGATATACAGAAGACTGTATTTGAATAGCTTCTTTGCCAAAAACTAACAATATAGTCCACTGTGGGATTTTTCTCTTAGTAGAATGTACCAGTTTCTAATAAATATTAGTAAAGAAATATTTCACTTGTTCTTCTGAAAATTGAGGAAATTCTTTAATAGGACCAAGAAATAAATAACATTGTTGAACTTCTGGAAGAATTATTGCAGAGATACCTATTATAAAATTAGGAAAGAAATGTTAAATACAGTGTGTATTACCTTTTTACTCAGCATCACAAAATAATTTGAGAGTAGCTATAGAAATATTTGATATACTAGTCTTCTCTTATGAAGTAAATTTTCCAATGTTATCAAAATCCATAGTTCTATAATTATATTAAGTAATATGTATACATTAAATGTTCAATTTAATGGATTCAGTTATTTAAAATTTGAACAAATGTCTTACTAGTTTTTATTGCTAAATCAAATTTTGCTTTTTATAAGTACGTTTTTGCTCTTTACTGCAAAATGTCAGTAAAATTGATAAATTGTATATAAAAACTGTAAGTTCTTTTTAAGGTCTAATGAGCTAGATTATAAAATCTAAAAGTAAGCAATTTTATAGTTGCTAAAAGGTATAATACTTCTTAAATTTAAAAATATTTTGAGTATGACCTCATAAAGAACATACTAATTTTTTTAATGTTGACTTTGTAGTAGGTATCGGAAATCTGCAAAGAACGTCCAGCCAACGAAGTACCCTTACATACCAAAGAAATAATTATGCTTTGAACACAACAGCTACCTATGCTGAGCCCTACAGGCCAATACAATACCGAGTGCAAGAGTGCAATTACAACAGGCTTCAGCATGCAACGCCAGGTGATGATGGTACCACAAGATCCCCATCAATAGACAGCATTCAGAAAGACCCCAGGCAAGTACTAGTCATGAGTTTCCAGGCTTAAGTTGTCTGTAAAGAAGGTAGACAAGATTTTGGTATGTGGGTGCCTGTTAAAGTCAGTGTTTATTTGAAAAATAAAAGAAAATGAGTTTCCTTTTCCTTCATTCTGACTTTTTTAAAAGTATTGCCAGGTCTATTATAACAGCAATAGCTCCTTACCTTTATTATTGCCAGTTGTATTCCAGCAATGTAGGTTATTAAGGTTAATTTCATTTAAAAGATAGATTCCTTCTCTCAATACTTTAATAATAAGTTAGCAAATGCACAGGTCTGTGTGAATATCTGCAGCATTCATCATCACTGAAATGCTTCACCAAGGCAACTACCTGTGATAGCCTCTTAATCTAAATTACACAAAGGATTTTAAAGGACCATTTTACCCCTTTTCTTTTATCCTGACTTCCTAGAGGAGGGCTTCAAAAAATGTACATGATTGTTCTAAACTGGAAAAGACCAGTGTTGTGTATGTCATCATTTATCTTGGTCAATGCCACATACTATTTCTGTTAACTAGTTTTTTTGAAAAGCTTTCTGCCATTTAGGAGAAATTTTCATATCTCTCTTAAGCAAAAAAAAGTTGGCAAATAATAGATGTGTCTTCTTTTAGACTTCACTGGGTCATGTACAAAGCATTTTTTATTACGATTAACTATGAATCATTTAGTATTTGATTGATTTTGAAAAACTGACCTCATTTAGCAAAACCTATTTAAAATATTCAGGAAATTTTTTTTAAAAATTAGCAATTAAAGAGAATTTTAATTTCTGTAAGAGCAAAGTTATTACCAAATTTCAACAGCTGCAAGTGGTATTTTAAGGCTTATATCAGCATGAGTTCATTCACTCTTTGCCCATAAATAGTTGTTTCACTATAAAATCATTAATAAATATCAATTCATTTTTAGTAACTTACTGACATATTTTAGTGAATATGAATTAAAAGCATAGGTGAGGTTTTGGTCTTCTGAACAAATTAACTACATTTTACCTCTTCAGAATCTTTTGCCAAAAATTCTTCAGTATTTACACATGCATTTGATTCTGTTAGTTGTTTTGTCACTTTTTTGTCATTTTAAGGATTTTTTTTAATCCTTTATAACTAAATATAATAAAATCAAGTATAATATAATAAAAGTCATAAATAATTTGACATGTTTTCTTGCAACATGGATGGACTATAAGGGATTATGTTAAGTGAAATAAACTGGAGAAAGACAAAAACTGAATGATTTCATTCATATGTGAAATAAGAGGGGAAAACAGATATAACCAAACAAATAAACCATAGAAATCTGACTACATAAAACTGAGGGAGATGGTGGGCGATTAGAAGCAAAGGGGGAAGAGGACTCTGGATTGTGGTGAAAAATTATTGGTGCTTTGGTGTGATGACTTGTATTTGTAGAGGTGTGAAACTGTACCCCTAAAACTTAGGCAGTGTTGTAAATATTACCTTAGTAAATGTTACCTTAATCATTACCTTTGTCATTACCAAAATAAAAAAAAAACCTATTACAGGATTTCATTTTTTTAGTTCTCAAAATGATAAAATACTAGAGCATGCTAATAAATGCAGAAATTCCTGCCAGGTTTTTGAATTGCAGCTAAATTACCTCTGAACCTACAGAGAAAAGAATAACTGCCTGGAAAATACAATGAAGTGTATTAGAGTTTTGGGTTTAATCTGTGTCCCTGAATGCTTCAGTTTTGACCTCTGCTAGGAGTTGATTCACAATAAACAAGGATTTCATGTATGATAAGTAATGTCAGCTATTCATAGTATGATAATTTCATAGCCTATTGCATAAACAGTTATGGCTAGCTTTGATTATGTGAAACTTTACTGATAATGTATTTTGTTAGTGAATAAGTGATTATCCTATAATAATAGGTGCATTTATTCAAACTGCAACTGGAATTTAGGTAAATTTGAAGTTTGAATATTCAATCCAAAGTAAAATGCTCTTGACAACTGTTACTTAACTTTCAGTAGCAACTTCAAGTAACATTTTTCTTTACTTCTAAATGTACTCTATCATTGTTGCTGCATTATAATTAGCCTAAAGTTCTATATAAGACTGAGAACTTATGTATATTCAAGAAAAAAGAAACCTGTGAGAGTCTTTTGTTGTCATCTAATTAGGAGACAAGATTTATTAGTAGTACAAATGATGCATCTCTTTTTTAAATTTTACATATATTTCACATTCTTTTTTGTGCAGTGTATACTTTTTTCCTCTCAGGTGTAGTCCCCGTGAAATTCCTACCACCAATTCGTAAATACTTCGTATGGAAAGTGAAAGTGACAAAGAATAGCATTCATGATGTCCCTTTGGCAGAGCTAAATCTGATATTCAACAAATAATTCTGCTTTCTTGTCCCTTTCATCACTGTGTTGTCAAATATTTTACTTATACCTGTATTACAGAACCCATAATAGAGTATTATTTTTGCTCTAAATAACTTGTCTTTTAAAGATTTAAGAGTTTAAAAAAATTTTTAAAAAGTAAAAATGTATATCTCCACCTATATATTTTCTTTTCATAATTGTCTTATTATTTTCCTATAAATTGAGGCTTCCATTTTGACTCATTTCCCTTCAGCCTAAAGAAATTCCTTTACTCTCTTTTTGTGTTGTGTGTCTGCTGCCAGCAAGTGCTCTGAGCTTTAATTTATCTGACATTTTGTTCAGTGGGAAACTCAGGATTGACAGTACTTTAAAAGATGTCATTCATTGTCTTCAAATCTACATTGTTTCTGATGAGAAATCAGATATCATTTATATCTTACGTAACCTAGCTTCTATTTGGCTGCCCTTCAGATTTTTCTTTTTATCTCTGATCTATAGCAATTTTACTCTGAGTCCCAGGTTTAGTTTTCTTTACACTTAAGGTGCTAAAATTAAAACTTTTTAGTATTACTTGTTGATTTTTACCAAAATTGGGGCATTTTCAGCCATTGTGTGAAATGTTTTTTTCTGCCCCAAAATCTCTTTTCTTCTGGGATAACTTAACATTTTCTCATAAGTTACTGAAGTCATGTTGTTTTATTTTTTTCGCTCTTTTTCTCTGTTTTTATTACTCTGTCTTCACATGTACTCTTCTTTCTCCTATAATCAATAATTTGCTGGTAAGTGCATCTTGTTTTTCTTTCATTTCAAATACTTGAACTTGATTCTTATTTTTTATAGTTTTCATGTAAGATGTCATTCCCCATCTTTTCACTTCTTTTTTGCATATTTTCCTTTAAGTCCTTCAGCACTTATTAAACATATTCCAATAACTCTAGTTTATCTCTAAGTCTGTTTCTGTTGTTTGCATTTTTCATTTCTACTCTTGTCCAGCAGTTTTAAATTATATGCTGACTATTGTGGATGATATGTGGAAGATATTGTGGTTTATGTTGTCTCCCATTTAGTTTCTGAGTTTGTTGTGGCAGACAACTGAATTACTGACAGATGCTTTTTTTGTTCTGTAGAGATTGTTTGTTTGGTTTTATTGTTTGTTTTCTCTTAGAACAGTTTTTTTTTTTTGTTTTGTTTTGTTTTCAGATTTGCTTTACTCTTAGTACATGGCTGTTACTGAACAGCATGGTCCTGAACATGGCTTTCATTAGAGATTGTATGCTAAGGTGTTCAAAAGGTCTATTCTCTGCTGAGCTGAAAGTTTAGCAGCATCTAGTATATGCTCAGCTTTCAGTGCCAAGGCAGCCACTCCCCACCAGGCCTGTGCCTATGCTGACATCCTGGCACTCAACTCAGGACTGCTGGGTAATCCTCAAACAGACTTATAGAACCTCCTCTCAAGTACCTTGCCCCATGAATTTTAATTGCTCTCATATCCTTAAACTGTAGCCTCTTCCCCTTGAGCTCAGCTTCCTGTGCCTGTAGACAGATGCCCAAACAGAAAAACAGGTGAATATGGGATTCCTAGGGTGATTCCTTCCTTTTCTTAAAGATTACATTCTTGTTTTACCTGTTGTCCAGGGACTGAAGATAGTTTCCATTATTTAGTACAGTTTTATAGGTGTTCATGGTGGGAGAACAAATTCTAGTATAGACACCCCAACATGGCTAAACCCAGAAGCCTGGGCTTAGATTTTAATGAAGCAGATTCTGGTAGGCACTGTGCCATCCAGCCAGCCCATGAATAGATAGCAGTCTCTCCAGGGTCAATTTCTACCTAATATCAAGCTTATAGTTGGAATCACCTGTACCTCACTCTCCATCTCTAGCTGTAACCCACACTTTGTGTTGTGTGACCATCACAGCACCCAAGGATGCCAGGAAATCTTGACCATCCCTGTGCAATTTAAAGAGGACAGATTTTGTGTTTTTAATGATTATGAATCATCAGGGAAAGATTAAGTGATTCTCCTTGCACTCTGTTAATTACAGCATA
This sequence comes from Galemys pyrenaicus, assembly GCA_019455555.1. Taxonomy (NCBI): domain Eukaryota; kingdom Metazoa; phylum Chordata; class Mammalia; order Eulipotyphla; family Talpidae; genus Galemys; species Galemys pyrenaicus. The sequence continues at coordinate 9,537,800 of JAGFMF010011870.1, forward strand.
GATTTACATAATAGACTTCAGATGTATTTTCATTAAAAATAGTTAACATAGTTTTAGTGCATAAAAGCAAACCTACTTATTACCCCGAAAATGTCCCTATTTAGAATGTTCGTTTTTCAGGGATAATGAATGCTAATAAAGCTTCTATATCATATGTTGATATATCACTCCTCACAATTTAAGCAGCAGAGTCAACCTAAGGAAAAGGTAGAAGTTATAGATATTTTCTTATATTTTCAGGTAGGAAAACTGAAGCTGCAAATAATTTAACTAGTTTTTAAAATCAAACAGTAACTGAAGGACCCAAGAACTCAAGTTCTATGCTTTTTCTTCTATGTTATTCTCCCTGTCTCAGCAGTTGCGGTATTCTTAGTGACTGTCAATGACATCATCTCGCCTGTCCCCCAAGCCAGAATTCCCCATCTCTTCCTTCACTAGAAGTTTCAGAACATCATTTGACTCTTAGAATGGATGAAAGAAGGGGCTAATAAGTGAAGCAAAAAGAACATGTAAGACGTTACCAGAGTAGTCCAGGCAACCTGAGGGGGAATGGATGGACTTGGTTTATATTAAGCATTTTGGAATAGTCAGTAGGACTTGATGGATGGAATAAGAAGGGGAAAAAAACTCAGAGATCACTCTGTTTTGTTGGAATAAACAAGTGGACAGTGGATAATCTGCTTGCCACCATCTTTTCTAATTCTAATACATTTTCTACTTCACCACTAGAGTTACCTTTCTTATAAAGGTGCCATATTACGTTCTCTCACTCTGCTGATTCAAACCTTGATTAGCACTCTATTCTTTATGTGTGGACCACCTGGGTTTCACTAACCTGCTTAACATTGCTAATTCTGAATTCCATGTCAATATTTAATTTTAGTAGTGACTGTCTCTGGGGAAGCAGTCAAGTTAAATGAAGTCATGCATATAGGGCTCTTGGCACAATGCCTGGTGTTAGTAAACTCAATAAATAATAATTCCTGGTTTTTGGTGTGAAGGCTAAACTTTCTACCTTGCATACCAAACCGTGTCTTCTTCAGTGTGTGTGTCTCCAGCACCTGCATTGGCACATGTAACATGGTATGTATTCAGTAAATACTTGTTTGAATTGGTGATGTTGTATGTGTACAGATATGGAATCACTTGTCCCTTTACAGAGGTCAAGTCAGTTACTACCTGGAGCCTTCCCAAACCTAGAAAAACTTTGAGCTTTTAACAACCGAGCAACCAAATTATCACTGAGTCACTAGTTTTTTAAATAGAGGTATAATTGACAACATTAGCTTCAGGTGTACAATCTAATGATTTGATACTTGTATATATTAGAAAGTGGTCACCACAATAGATCTAGTTAGCATCCATCACTTCATGTATTTTTTTTATCTTGTAAGAATTTTTAAAAGCTACTGTCTTAGCAACTGTCAAGTATGTAATAAATAGCTAGTCCCCATGCTGTACATTATATCCACTGTGTCATTAATTTTAAAGATTTCTTAAAGGTTATTTAGTATTAGCTAATTTTTGATTAACAGTTCACTTCGGGCCTCCCCTGGTGGCGCAGTGGGTTGAGCACCGCACTGTGAAGCAGACCGCAGCCACTTGCAGCATGAGTTCGATCCCTGCTGCCAGCCAGGGAGGGGGACCCACATGGTGCAGCAGACCTCTCCTGCTGTGCCCGC
>JAGFMF010011870.1:9539531-9597888 GCA_019455555.1 Galemys pyrenaicus
GGCCTGTACCCCAGTGCTTGTATGCATAGATAAATAAATCTTAACAAAAAAAAAAAAAAAAAAACAGTTCACTTCATCATATATTCAAAATCTGTACTTCTGTTGCCTTGTCATTTATAAGAAACTGGCCTTTAAATAACATAAACATGAATTCACATTTAACAAGGATTTCCAGCAGTTGACTAATCACATGACATCAGAAAATGTTGACAGTGTAGTGTCACCAAAAAAAGCAAAATATAAAAACATATCTACTTAATATGACTGTGTTGTCATATAAGAAATGGCAGATTTTTTAATTGTATAATTTAGGTCCTCCTTTGATTTCAGGAAAGGGTTGACTCTTTTTTAAAATTGTTTATTCAGTTGTAAGCTTGGTGATTGTTTTCTGATCCACAGTTATGTCTATTTTTCTTTCAATAAAATCTTCCATTTCTGCAAAAAGGGCAGAGACAAAGAAGTTGAGTTCAAATGTTGCTATGTTGTTGACTGACTGAAGAGCTTTAGGTCTCTAACGGCAAATCTCTAAGGTGGCTGTAAGAATAAGTGGATTAATATACAGAAATTGTCTAGAATAATATCTAGCACAGAATAAGTGTTCACCAGATATTGAGTGCTACCCAGTTCTCTGAGAAAAAATTTATGTGTACATGTGAACATTTACACAGATGATACAGAAAAAAGATGTGAGAAACATCAACAGTGGGTTTCTCTGGGTCTAGGATTATTGATACAATATTTGTCCGTTTAATTACTGTCTGTGTTTCTGTCTGTAATCAAGAACAACCATAAATATGTTTCTTAAAGATCATCGGGCCCACAATATTTGTGATGTCCAGGCTGCCACCAGCTCCATTTGTTCCCACCAGTCTGTCTTCTTCTTTCCTCAGTTGTGACTTCTCCCTGAAATGCACTTGCTTACCTTTGCCTTGCACCTGCACATTCCTTACATAGGTGAAAGGGCATAAAATTAGAATCAAGAAGGGAAAACAAGAATGGAAAATTTACTCATACGAAGAACTTCCTTTGTGTCTCTGAATTTCTCTCTATGCATCTGTGCACCATGATTTCTTAAAATCATAAGCACCTGGTCATCTACATATGTGCATCAGGGAATAAAAATTATCCACCTGTATATTTTAGGACTTTTGTGACTTCCAGTTTTGGTCTCAGCTGGACCCTTTGTCTTGTAACGAATGCTTCCTTCAGTGTATTGTTAAAACACAGGCCTTCCTTGCTGAAGCCGTGTTTTTCTCTTGTAGGGAGTTTGCCTGGCGTGATCCCGAGCTGCCTGAAGTCATTCACATGCTGCAGCACCAGTTCCCATCAGTTCAGGCAAATGCAGCGGCCTACCTGCAGCACCTGTGCTTCGGCGACAACAAAGTGAAGATGGAGGTACAGCACCCAGGGCCTGGGGTGCCCAGGGGAGACAGCGCCTTTCTGCTCAGCAGTCACATATTGGGTGCTTAAGAAATCACCATACTCAATTCAGAGGCCCTTTACAGGGGATATTTTTAATATTAGATGTACTTCTCTACTTCCTACATTTGCACCCTAGTATGTCTCAGGAAGACTAAGGAGTGCCAGCAGCATTTTCAAATCACATGTCTATTCATTAATTTATTTATAAAACCTAAAGCAAAAAACCTATATATTAAAAATATTTTCTATAAGGTAAAAAATGAACTTATATGTCTTAGAAGATTCTGTTCAAGATTGGTGGCAATAATGTAATTAAGTTAGAGGTATATATGATATTTTATTTCAGTTTTTAAAGCCCATTGTCATATGTAGAAACACAGTGAATCACTGGCTATTGACTAGTGTTCTATAACATTGATTCATTTAACTTTAAGTCATTTTCCCCATGCAATGTTACATGGAACTCACGTGTTTTTCATCAGTTTAATGCGCAAGAAAACCAGTTATAAACCTAAAGGCAAATGCAGTAAAATAAGGCCCAAAGTAGTCATGAAATATGCCTGTGAATTGAAAAAATGAAGGAAAGCTAAGGAGAAAAGCCTTGAAAAACATTCTTAGAAACCAGACTTAAGTTGAAAATCCTTTCCTGTATTGTCTTCAACCCTGATTCTATTTTACTGTGTCTGTATGTGTTCCTTGTCCTCAGGAGTGTAAGCACACTTCCAGTGATATCCAGAGGTTCAAGCAGGACTGTGCCTCTTGCATGTGGTATTAGTGCACCTTGGTCTCCCTTCCCCTTTTTAAATCATAGGCCCAAAAAAAGACGTTCATCGTCATAGTGTTCTTAAGATTTATTAAAGATGCAGCATTCAGAATAAAGACTACACCTCTGAAATGATCTGGAGTTGACCCTATCCCTGGAGCTCTTCCTTAACGGATATTTGTTTAGTCACTGATCAATCACATGTCACTTAGGCCTAGTACCTGTTCTTTATTCCAGGTGTGTAGGTTAGGGGGAATCAAGCATCTGGTTGACCTTTTGGACCACAGAGTTTTGGAAGTTCAGAAGAATGCTTGTGGTGCCCTCCGAAACCTTGTTTTTGGCAAGTCTACAGATGAAAATAAAATAGCAATGAAGAATGTTGGTGGGATACCTGCCTTGTTGCGACTGTTGAGAAAATCTATTGATGCAGAAGTAAGGGAGCTTGTTACAGGTGAGTAAAGGATTTGCCCTTGTCCTGTAGAGAATGTTGAAAACCAATTAAAATTTCAAGTCTCAATAGATACAGAAATTCCATTTTTTCCAGAACACACATGCATATCCTTACAATAAAATGGGGGAAGAAAACAAACATTAGAGTTTAACTGTTAAGCCCTTTGACTTTGTGAGCTTAATGGCTAAAGAATTTCTTCTTTTCCTTCACAGCTTGACATTCACCTGATTCATTAGCTTTTCCAATTTGATTGCTAAGACAAAGTTCCCTTTAATGTTCAATTTTCCTGATATGAATGCCATCGTTGGTTTTAGTTTCCCTGAAAACATTTTTACAAAAACATCAGTAGACATACTCATCACCACATCTGCCTGATCTAGTGAGGTGGATTGGGAAACAAAAGTTCTAGGTAGTAGATGATGATATAGTGCTTGCAATTTTAATGAAGGCTGTAATTTAATCTACTGATACAGAAGGCATTCATGCTGTTAAAAGGTCATCTCTGTTAGCATCGTTTTTATATTTATTTAATGTTTACTTAAAAGTTGATAGAGGTCTTGTTTAAAGGACTGAATGTGTCCTTTTATTATGTATTCCATATTAAATATATATGTATTTTAATAGATTGACTCTCATGAAAATAAAATACATGTAATGAATTGACTACCTTCCACTGCAATTTAGCATGTATCAGAATGCCATTCTGCCTCTGCAGAATGCTTTCCTAGACCCGGGGGATGTAAAGGTGAATGAAACTCAGTTCCTACCCTCAAGTAGTGTTCCAACTCAGGAGAAAAACACAGTTATTTTGTGAATGTCAGTGAAAAGTAACTAGTGCCAGGGCTCAGAAGAGGTTGCATTGGGAGCACCAAGGACAGGCAGGGAAGTTTTTTGTTTGATATGAAACAATGCTGTCCTAAAGAATGAGGAAACAAACAAGTATTTCCAGTAATAAGCAGAAACTTGGAGCCAGCATGGTATATGGGACCTGTGCTACCAGTAGGAGGAGGATGCTGAAAAGAGATGAGGCCAGAGATACACATACAGGCCTGGTTTGGGGGCTTTTATGAGGAACTTGTGTCTCACATGAAGTGAGAGTAATTATAGGGCATGTCGTGACCAGCTTGGACTTTCAAATGCATTCTTCCAGCAGAAAGCAAAGTGGAGGACTGATTTGCAGGAGCTAAGTCTAGAGAGAACAGCTTAAGCTTTGTCAGTGATAAAGAGAAGGGATGGACAGTGGAGAAGAGGGAATAGTTAGAGAAATAGTTCATGGTTAGGGTATGATGACCCAGTGTGGGATCAAAAGGAACCAACTAAAGCCCAACTTGAGGGACCAGATGTCACAGAACTATCAGGTGAGTTCAAGAGCACTTGAGTTTGAGATGAAATAACAATTCTGTGGAAGGCAAATTAATGACAGTTATTTATAATCAGTGGATGTGCTGAATATTCATTAGTAGGAAAATGCTTAAATAATTGGCATTACATTCACGTGGTCAAACCACATATAAGGGTTAAATAAATGTGTTAGAGCTACCTATGTATGGCATCATAATTAAAGATGTAGAGGCATTTTGGAATGATGAGCCCAGTGTAATTAATTAAGGATAATCACCTTTCTCATAAGATATTAATGTACTCCAAGTAAGATCTGAAACTAAAATGCTAAATGCAGTATTTATTTTATGTATACGCTTAAACTCTAGAATGGACTGCCTGCCTTAAAACATATAAATATCAATGCTTTAATACTTTTAAATTACAGATTGATTTGTACTTCCTCTTTCTAAAATGCTTTTGGGACATCTCATCCGCTCACCAAAAATTAATTTGCACATATGCTTGTGTATTTATATAAAATGTGAATGAGAATAAGCTAAAAAGAATTATGGGGATGGGGGAAGACTACAGATATTTGCCTCCCTCCTAGAAATCAACACGACCACTCTGATTACACCCAGCAGCTTACCCTAAGCTCCCTGTTAGGCATGTGTAGGGTAGACCATGCTATTTGCTGTACATGTGTGCTTCCTTTGATGTTACCTTCCCATCCCTTTGCGCTTACTGTGTAATGTCACAGTATCTCCTTCCGGTAACACACCTGTACAGCAGTGTGTGCAGAATGACGTGCAGTGCTCCCCAGTGACACCAGGACACCTGACAATAGACGCACAACGTCTTAGATTTGGTTCTGGTTTGATGAAGTAGGCAAATTTATAATGACTTGGTTTTCTTACATCCTAAATTAGCAGCTTTTTTCCTTTCTTTTCTAGTAATTTCTCATAGGAGGAAATTTGTTGCTCCTAAGATTTTTTTCTGTGGGAAAGAAAGTGTTACAGTGCCTTTTCAGAGTTTAGCCAAAGGAATTTGTAAAATGTAGTGATCAACAAGATGGAAATTACGAAAGTCCGATGATTTCCTGTTCGTTTGAGATTAAATAAAACATGTTTGTACTAGAAGCTGACTTCACTACTAAGGATTTTTATGTACTAATTTACCAGCAGTGTACTCAGAATGTAAGTGCTAATTTAAATGCTTTCCTCCATATTTCCTCATATCTTTGTGAGTACTAACTGCTGAGAACACAAGATGTTTCAAGACATGAACCTTGGCCTTGAAATTGAAAGGCTCTGAATTTTCCTAATTCAAAGAGCGTTATTTCCTGAAAAGATTAAATTCCTTCAAAGGTAAAAGTAGCAACAGCATCTGATATTTCTTTTTTGGAAACAGCTGCCAGTGACTTTTAGGATTTAAGAAGTATTTCTTGGCCATTAAGAATGGGTTAATCACTATGTACTTTTACACCTAAAATCTGATTCTGATATGTAGGCTGAGTGCTTATGAAATACTCTCTTCAAAAGCAGTCTTAACTTTGGAATGACAGTGGTCAGATCATACTGCACTCACTTGATATATGTAAAGGAATTGTGCCCGAGGCCTTCAAAAGTGAATTTCTAGTTCCAGAAGACTAAATGTCAGCCCAAGTTTGATTTGTTTATAAACATTATCCAGCTAATGGGATTCTACAAAGTCACAGTATAAATCTAGCATAGTTGTGTGTGTTGTGTGTATAGATAATTATAGGCCTGATATATGGAGACAAGAAAAATTATTTATTCACGTTTCTCAGTTCTAAAACCTAGTGATACCAACCTTAACCGAATTTTCATTATTTAAGTTTAATTGAGTCCCAATATGCTTTAAAGATTGACAATATCAAGAGATCTTCAACTCTTTACTCTCCTCAATTCAAATACTCACAAACTGCTTTTAAATTATAGGCTCACAGGATTTGAGGGAACTCAAGATCCTTTTTTCTCATTCAGCCATGTAATGTGTGAGTCCCCTCTACAGCTTCCACACATAGTAACCACTGATCGTGTGCTTAAACTCACAGGAGCTCTGTGGACAGTTACGGACAAGCAGAGGTTTATTCAGAAAGCAATAAGGAATCATTCTGACTTCAGAAAGCAAGGAAGATAAGTCCTTAGGAGCTCATTTGCCTGAAGCTGGCCCCTCAAAGAAGGCAGCTTAGCCCTCTGACTTCCTAGACCCCCCTAAGCAAGAAAGTGTGTCTTCACTAAAATATACTCTAAAATAAGCAGCAGGGTGCTCTAAGATCATGTCACCCACATTCCTGTGAATGACCCATCTCTCAGAAAATCTTCCTGGAAAATAGGGTATTATCTTTTCAAATTTCATTGTTCTGCAAGTATTACTATACATACCGTTGCTGTGGCCAGTCTTACGTGATGTTTGAGCTTTGTAGATCTCCCCTAAGAGTTCTTTAGTGGAAACATAGTCAAATTAGAATCACATTCAAAATATTTTATTAGCAAAGGAAATTACTATTCCCTTGAAACCAGAGATTCTTATTCCTAATATTAAGTAATCCAACCCAGTTATTAATCCAAAACCTTTTTTCTCCTAGAACCCTTTTAGTTTGTCTTAGTTTGGCATTTTTGATACACTCAAGTGAGAGAATTTAACTTCTTTAAAAAGATACCTTACCTTTGCTTTAATTATGCTAACTGCCCAGGGCCTGCATTTTTGGACACGTCTCTATTTGCATGGAAAAAAAGAAAAATATTTTCCCCAAGTATATGTTCCCAAGGAAGTATGGCTGTCATTGCTAATTAAAATAGTTCTCTAATATGTAACATGATTCTTGTGTTTTCTTCATTGTATTGAACATTTTCCAGGTTAAAACCTAATGAGGTTTACTTTTAGTAATTGCTGGCATAGGTGGATGCTTAGCGTGAAGGTGGGTTTGGTTTTTCATTATTATTACAAAGGTACTTTTTTCCTTTGTTTTGCTTAAACTTGAAAGCTAAATGAAGTATGGTTGTTCCCCAGCTGGGGGAATATAAAATGAATGTCTTCTAAGTCCCAAACTATGGATGGAAAGTGGGAACACATTGTCACTAGAAAAGATATGTTGAGCTCATTTGTTCAAGATAATTAAGTGGTGTTTCTAAGCAAGGAAATATGAGTTTCAAATTATTGAGTATCTTATGAGCATCATTTTTTAAAACTGCAGAAATTGAAGATACTGCACAGAATCTAAGGGCCTACTCTGTAATGTACCAGCTGTCCCCAAACTCTCACGCTTGTATTAGTCCCATTAACACTTATGTTAAATTGCAAAAAGTAATCTTTGTTCTTGATTTATAATAGGCTTTGTTTAAAATGACTGCTAGGTTCACATTCCTTCCAATTCTGCAAGTAATTATTCATCCATATGGCTAAGTAAAATATTTCCACACTGTTTATTTTAAAAATTTTGAATGCTAGCAATGGATTTCAGACACTATGCATAACTTGAAATTAGACATATTCCCTTCCTTATAATTAACTCTGTATCTCTAATTTGTCAATAAATTGATTATTTTTAGAAGTTAGCCATGCATGAAGGAGGGGGAAATGGATCAGGCTGCAGTTTAAGAAACAACAGGTGTTCTATAAAGGCAGGAAATTAGTGGATATACATCCAGCCTTTAAGACTGTTACATGCCACTGTAGGGTGATATTTACTAACCATGTCCCCTTGGCCTTATTAATATGTCATCATTGCCATCATTTCTTCTCTAGTCCAGGGAGGAGTTGCTGGTCCCTTCCTTTCTGTCCTAATCTTATAGGCCCCTGGAACCACCGGGAGTTATGTGGGTAGTTTTCAGAAATCTAGCAATATCTCCTCCCAAACCTCAACCCCAATCATTTTCTAAAGCAATAGCAATAGAAATATGCTTTATTGCTACTGAACATTTCCAACCCTAAAAAATTGATAGAGAAATAAAATAAACAAAAAATGTTCAATTGATAAGACAAAAACAGTTTACTACAAACATAATGACTTCATTCAGAGTCAGCAGAACTTTGAACTGGAGAGGACCCTATTCTACCCCAGTATTACAGAAGGCAAACTGGGGTCCAAAGAGATTGAGTCCATAGTTTGGAATCCTAAAGTACAGACTGGAGCTTTTCCTTCCCTGGCCCTGCTATTGCCACCAGTCAGTCCTCAGGCCAGGAAGTGCTGAGAAAGCACAAAATCTTGCCCATTTTCAAGTATCATTTTCCTGGTTTTGTGAGACTACCACCAAAAGAGGAAAATAAAAAAGAAATTTCACAGTATCTCTTTTACTTTCTGAATTTCTTCCAGAAGCATAGAGAAATGTTTTTGAACTTGGCCGCTAAGGGGGTCACATCAGACTAGGGAGCAGGTATAATCACAAATCATCAGGTTGCTTAGAAAACATGAATTGTGATTTTGGTCTTGTGAGTTTTCTAGACTTATAGTCTGAGTATGAAAAGATTCACCTTGTAAGTGGAATATGACCTTCTATTTTGAGAGCAGGCTTCGAAATGCCAACCAAAATGAGGAAGAGTCAAGTGTGGAGACTCGGAGGTCACCATAGCACTTGGGCGGTCAGGCCGGGGTCAATAGAATTTCTCAGCAAAAGAGGCCCTGTAATGACACACTCCCCCGTAGACTGGATAGCCAATAAATTAGAGTATGATGGAGGCATGTGAAGAAAATCTAAAAATAAAGCAAGAGACCCCTCAAGTACTTTGTAAATCTGAGCCTGTCTCTAAGCTTCTGTTGGTCCCAGGCAACTAAGGTGAAAAAGCACATTCTGAGAACACTCAAAAACTGACTGTGGAACATACAACTTCTATAACGTTTTATCCAATAAATTTCTGTGAGACTGTGTCAGAGAATGAAGTGACCTCAAGAACAACCAGGGTAACTGGGGTAACTGGATAACTGTATTGCTAAAAAGATAGTGTTTCTGTCACATTTGCATCACAGCCATTTCCTCAGGGAGATTTCCCATATGTGACCTGTTCCCTCTTACAAACTCCACCTAACAGAATGAACTGTCATTTACATGTCTTACGGACAATTCTCCATCAGTGTTTCTGAATTGTAAGTTGATTTGTTTTTTGTGCAAATGCCTTTCCAGGGTATGTAGGACTATATGACTACATTATGTCATCATATATTCCTCTCCTATGATGAAGTTAGAAAATTACTTAGAAAAAAAAAAAGAATATGTTGCGATCCAAATGTGGGTTTCTAGAGTTGGATAGCTAGAAATTGTTATGTTGTGATCCACCTTTATACCTGAAAAAAAGAAAAATCACAGAAAAGCAGGCTAACCCTTATGATCTCTGAAGATCTATCACTCGCATCCTTCAACTGGGATAAAAGAGCAGGAGCAGTGCCCCTCCAATTTGAATCTCTGAGCTGGGCTACAGGCTGTGTACAGGCTCTGCAGCCAGTATCTGTCTTCTTTTCTACACCACCTCCCGGGACCCTTCCTTCCCTCAGAGCAGCTAAACACCATTACTGCATAACTGCTGAAACTAGCATAGTGACCACTGTAACCCTGAGTGAGCCTTCCATTGCCAGAATGCACTGGCTGTGTGCAGGAAATCGCAGAACAATGATGTGAACAAGGCCAGCTCCTCCTCAGAGGGGCTCACCTAGAAAACCACCTATGCCCACTACTAGCAGGGCAGCCAGCCAGGAGGCTGAGCCTGAAGGGGCAGGAAGAAGAGAGCCATGAGCTTCCTGTAAGCAGAAACAGGGCTGTACACTGCTCTGGGGTCACCTCACAAGTCTCAGGATCCTCTGTCAAGAGGATAGCATCTTAGGAGCTCAGAAAGGACTATGCATCACCAGGGTTTGTTTGCCCCCGAATATACCCAGAGAAAGCCATTCCTATAATTAAAGGTAGTACTTTTGTCCTGCCCTCCCACCCCCGCTTCATAAAAATTGCTCTGCCATTATCTTGATTCCATTTCAGTTCTGTAATTTATTATCATCACTCTGGTCCTGGTAGAAAACTTGAGTGATGTACCTGAAGCCACATGCAGCAGACTCTTTATTGCACTACTCTCTTCCCACTACCCTCTTGATTTCCTCATTTCTCTTAACAGTGACATATTCTCATACATATAACCATACTGCTGGCTCATCTTTGACGCCACCTTCAGTTTCCATCAGCCTCCAAATTGTCATCATAAGCATGTTCTCTTCCTCGTAATCTTCCCATCTCCTCACTCCTTCAGGTCCAATCACATCACCCTAAACTGTTGCCCAGGAATAGGCACTGCCCCCCTGGTCCACCATACCGCCTCTGCATCCCACACTTCCCCACCTGCCAGTTCAAATCTGCAGCCCCTTCCTCACCTTTTAGACCAGCCCCAACTTCAAGGCTCTCCCACTTCATTCCCCCTAAGCCCCACTTGAAAGGGCTTTCCTAGCTCAGCCTTGTCCCTGGACTCTGCCCTTCACAGTCCAGCTCAGTCGTACGCAACAGGTTCATGAGTGTGGCTTTAGAGTCAGACTGACTTGTCAGTCCTTCTGTCTTTGACGCCTGTACCAGCTTCCCTGGTAATAAACACAGTAGACAGTAGATGCTTGATGTTTTTGTGAGGACGGATGTGGAGTGTCTGCCAGCTCTGTTGTTCTTCCCACGCGGATCCTTTGCCACAGCTGCCTTGTGTTGTGACTGTGGGGGTTCCTCCTGAGAGCACAGAACTCACCTACACGTCTACCTTAGAGTCCGACATCAAAGAAACAATATCTCTTTCCGCCGTTTCCAGTAAAGTGCAATGCAGGACACATGTAATTCTCAACTTCCTAGTAGCCGTGTTCAAAAGGAAAAAGAAACAAGTGCTGTTTATTTTGATAATATGGTTTATTTGGGGCCTCTCTGCTGGTGCAGGGGTTAAAGTCTCGGTGTTATCTATCAAGCTTTCCCCAGTCGTTGCGGCATGAGTTTGATCCCCAGCCAGGGAGCTAATCCACGTGGTGCAGCAGACCTCTCCTGTCTCTCTGTGGTTTTTTCAATCAAGTAGCTCCAAATTAATCACTTCAACTTAGAAACAGTATAAAAATTAACATGATGTTTTACACTCACTTTTCTGTGTGTCAGATCTTCATAATCCTGCGTATGTTGTATCCTTATAATGCATCTCAGATGATTCAAGTACTCAGTCACTACGTGTAGCTGAAGGCTACTATATTGGAAAGAACATTTATGTACTGTGCTTGAGTCTAAGTAATATGGCTGAAAGGAATGGCAGGGTTGCAGGTGACCTTGTGGTGGCCAGTTGAAATAGTCAACAAAAAGTCACAGAATTTATACCAGCCCTACTAAAATTAGGGAAGAGGTTTGGGGATTGCTGCAGTAGGAAGAAATGGAGAAGTGTTTTGACTAGATCCTGCTTGCCTTAGTCAGAAAAGGTCTAGGGAACAACAATTGAGACAGGTGCTAGGAACAGACAGGGTTCTTAGTTTCAGAGGCCCACGTACCTGTCCTGTCGTCTACAGTCAATTTATGAGATGTACATACTTGACCCTTGTCTGCTACCTGCAGACTTGTATTTCCACTGCTAGGCTAATATTTTCCTCCCTTTATCAAGAATGCTAGCAGCAGGGGTATACAGGACACCAGCATGTTTGAAGGATCCGAGATATAAAATTGCCAGGAGGCATGATCAGACATAGCTGGAAATGTTCCTGACCCTGCGAGCCGAGCAAGAGTCATAGTACAACTTGTCACGTGCCAGGGACAGTGGGCAAAGCCTTATCTTCTCTCCTCTGGTACAGTGCTTCCCGTACCCATAAGGCTTGGGAATTCTTTTACTTACTCGTGGACATCTTGTGAAAGCACATGACTAAAACAAGACCTTCAAAGGCAGACACTGAGAATGAGGCTAACTCGTGAAAGAAAATGCAGGACTCTATCCAGTGGTGACATTTGAAGTGTGCTAGCACTTTCTTTTCCCTTTTTTTTTTTTTTTTTTTTTTGCTATTTTAATTTGTTTTTTGCAGTGTCTACAAAACACTTTTGGGTTTGTTTTTTTTTTATAATTATGAAATGACATAAAGTGAATGCTATGTAAAATTAATGGTTTTAAATTTCTTTCATAAAAGAAAGAAAACCAGTTGTGTAGCTGCTATGTATTTGTGATATCAGGAAAAGCATTTTCTAAATGCTGTTTGGTTGGTTTTTTAATGACCTTTAAGAAATACATTTTTCTAATAGTGCTATTATTTTAATCAGTACAATCAGTTTCTAATTTGACTATAAAATTATCATTTGGCCATTAAAATAGGTATAAAGCTAGTTTTAAATATGAGCCTTTTTAAAATTCTATAGCATAGGATTTATGTGAAATGGTATTTTTAATTACTTTATTCATCTTTTGTGGGGAAAGTGAACATTCATCTCTCTTGGCAGTGTTACATTATGATTATTGGTTACTTATAATTATGTGTACTTTTTCCTGTGATAGAGAATAAGCAGCCTTTTCTACAATAATATGCATTAAAATTCCCTAATATTTTCTAAATTAGTTTGTGTATTCTTAGTCCTCACGACAAATAGCTAATTGCTTTAAATTAAATAAAAACCTCAAGATTTCTAAACCAAATTGTAGTTTATTTTTAACTTTCTCTTTAGGAACCAGGAGATAATAGAGTGTATTACTAAATATTTTTGAAGCAAATTTTGCATTAGGATGTCAGAGCTGGAGGTTTATCATGTTGATGGAGAATACTAATCTCCAGCTCTCTAGTTCTTCATCAGTCTTGCTACATCTGGGAGTTGGTATATTTTCTGTTCATTACTTAATGCTCTGGCAGCATTCTTCCTGACCCATTAAATGAAGCCCTAGACAGACAGAGTGCAGAGAACATTGTTTTATTATGACTTTAGTGAGGTGGAGTGCACACAGGTATTATTAGCTCATCTTAAGAATGATACTTTTTACTTTGAGTTGAAAAGCCAAATTAATCATTCTATAGCTAAGGCTTTTATGGTTAATTGAATCTTTTTCATCCAATTTTAGATGATCAGAACTGGATGTTTTGGCTTCCCATAACCTTATTTTTGAAACAGTGGAGAAGAAAAAACCAGTGTCTTGAGACTTGCTTTGATGTTTGAAACAGCTAGTTAAATCCACACCAAATGTTGTAGCGCTGTGTATAACTTGGATTATACATAGGATTAGTGGGATGAAATAACTTACAATGCAGGATGATAAAACCACCTTTGTGTGGGTCTTCTGAATGCCTCACTTACCAAAAATAGAACCTTTCCCCTTTTTTTGGCCAAGGCTACTTTTGAACATTTTCTGAAGTTGCAAAAATAAAAACCTTAGTGCCTGTAGTAGACTGCTTTATGAGTTGTCAGTCATCTCAGATTACCAAAAGATAGCCTAGTCAGTTTATCTACTGAGGGACTACACATTTTTAAACAACTTTATAATTGGGCAACATTGGCACTTTCTGTTTTGCAGTTTAAGGGATGAGGATTCTGGCATGTTGTATTAACTCTTAATTTGTGGTTCTAAAAGATGAAACAGCACCAGCTCTCTTATCCCCATAGCTAGGATGATAGTTCAACGACCCTGTCTTGGTCTTTGAATGTAAGGCAGACAGAACTGTGTTGTCAATTTGTCTTAAATATCTGGAACAGTGTTTGGATACTTTTCTTTGAAGACTTTCCTGAGTACTTAGTTTTAAGAAAAGACTTGTTGAGGAGGTAATGCGTAAGAACTCTGTCTGATGGGTGGAAAACGAAAGGAAAGTTTAGCCAAAAAAATTGAATCCATCAGTTGATATTTTTGAGTGCCAACTAAGGCCTTGCATGTTTATAACAAAACATATAAAAGAATGGATGATGCTATAATGTGTTCCTCATTGTATTTGTCTAATCAGATTTATATTAAATTTAGAAATACAAATGCCTATCATCCCTTAAAAAATAAACATTTAGAAGTTCAGTTAAATTGGAAGCTAATTCATTCTCTGCGACTTGATGGAAGATATAGGTAAAGCACACAGTGCATGGCACCAGAGCAAAATCCGATAAATGGTCACGGTATTATTGTTTATACTGCTCTATGAACTTCTGTGCTATCTAATCTCATAGGTAAGTTTCCTGTAACTTAGGTTTAATGTAAACGTAATTGTTGATTTAATGACCAGTAGTAAACGGTAAGATAACATACAACTCTGTCAGTCTTTCTAAATGCCCAATAAGAAAAAGAAAGTGTAATACAAAATTCAAAGTTCTAGTACCTGCATGAAAAATCAGGGGAATCTGCAGATCTGGAAAGTATCCTTTTGCCAGAAGTAGGTCTTAGAAGTAGCTGAGAGTGGAAGCAGGAACCATGAAAAACAAGTTTTCCTGCCAACAATCAGAGAACTTCTAGTCATCAACTTTCAGATCCAACGTGCTAAAAGAACCACCCCTCCTCTTAGTCATGTTTTCACCTGAAGCTTGTGACTCAAGCTGTTCGATTTTTTTTAAGAGATATATCTAATTTTATACCTTTGGACTATAATAGGATAGGCTTTACTTTCCATAAACCTTGCCTGATAGTTAACTTTATTGGAATGCATTTATTCTGGGAAGTAGAACATAGCATATTGGAAAGTGCAGCTCTGCCCCCTGTGTTGAATTTTGTGGAGTGAAGAATTTGAAAGGCTTTAACAGAAAGAGAATTTGCTGTGACATAGGAGTCACATGTTATAAAATTATTGCAGGAAAGGTTAGACAATAACCCTCGTCCTTCAGTGCTTCTGGGCTGCAGGCTCCTCTTCAACTCACTAATGTCTGATGGAACCCATTGGTACCGTGGGTTGAGTGGGAAATGCCTCCTTAGGAATTTTTCAGGTTCCACCATGGCAGCTTCTATCACCCACCTTTCTGCGCCTCAGCCTGTTCTTCTGTCTTGTCTCCCTTTTGATACTTGAGTCACGACAGCCCTCCAGAGACTCATTTTGTCTCATCCTTAGCCCCCAGGACCTTCCTGTGGTCATCAGCCCTTTAACATTTTCCCTCCAAGACAGTGCTTTTCAAATGTCCTTTAGATACAAAACCCTTTTTTCAAACAGAAACGCTCAGTGAAGCCCAGCGTTGAAACCAGCTAAGTATGGAGCTACTCTAATGTGTGGACCTGGAACCCAGCCAGCCATTCTCTTTCTCCTCCCCCCCCCCCCACTCCTCCCATGACTGCCTTAGAAATCCCAGTGAGCATAGTTTAAAATTATTGTTCCAAGCCTTTTGTACACAAACATGCAGGTGACTTTATCCGCCTCCATGGAGAAACACCTCCAATTCTGGAAGTTCATCATTTGGTGAGCACCTGTAGTGTGCGCTGCCCTCTTACTAGGTCATGATCGGTTGTGTGACACAGACATTATATAAGCAAGATCCGTCATGCTAGAGACCACAAGGCCTTTCAAAAAAGGTCCTAACTCTTCCTGATTCTGAACTGTCTAAATCCCCCTCACTATTCAGATGTAAGTGGCTGGACAACCTCTGAGGCTGAGATCCTAAAAGACTACTTATGGTGAGCTCAGCCACCTCATAGGATGGAAGCTAAGAAAGGGTAAAAAGCCTTATGGAACAGGGAAGCAAAATCAGTGAGGTGCAAAAGTCAAAAGCAAGTGTAAGCAAGCATAGCTGTGGAGCAGAACATTCCCCGGCCTGGACCCAAGCATTACCCCCATTATCACCATGGAGTATGAACAGTTCCCTGCCAGGGAAGGGATGTTCCTTTCAATTTATAGTTAGAGGGTTTTTTTTTTGCTGTCTTTAGTTCTAGCCTTTGCTTATACCTCTCCTTCCTCCTAAAAGAAAAAACAAAAGCTGTCAGCATTCCTATTTCTCCTGTCTGTATAAAGAACATGCAGTTTTCCAGACCCCATGAAGGCTGAGCAGTGGTTCCCAAGCTGGCTTCTTGGTTATGCACAGGAGCACCAGTCTCATCTTGTCTCTCTCCCAGTAATCTTATGTGTCATGGCCACAGCTTGACAAGCTCCCATGGACATGGGCAGATTTTGTGGTGGCCATAAACTTTTAGTTCAAAAAGCACTGTACAGACTTCAGGACATCTTGCCAAGGACTTTGAAGGACCCCAGTGCAGGGAAAACCAGCTGCAGCTTTATTCCTTCCCTACTCCTTACTTCGGAAAATACACTAGTGTGAAAGTGGTAGCTATATGCATCTTGAATTTGCTCTGATTTCTAAGAGGAATTATTAGAATTCTGTGTGCTGTTAACAGTCCTCACAGTTTACACAAAAGTGAAGGCCCTCTAATGTGCTTACAATTTAAATAACACTCGGGTAAGCTACAGTTAAGGTCTGATTTCCTAACCATGTTGATGTGAATTACAGTTTAGGTGACAGTTTATTGTTGGTTTCACCTGTATCTAAAAAGGAAGAGTAGTAACTTGTATTTCTAAAACACATGGCACTAAAAATGTTTAAACTTTATCTGCATAAGGAAGATGAAGCAAATGTCCCCTTATACTTTGCCAGTGGAGTTAACTGTAGGCTTGAGCTTCCCAGCAGCAGAAGTAAGAAAAGCATGATGGAGAGATACATATCAGGTCTTTCAAGAAAAATTCTTTTCAAGTACTAAATTCTCAAAATGGTTTTCACTCAGAACACTGAATGTGAAGGACAATACAATAAACAACAGTTTTATAACAATCATAGACATGTTATATTTATGACCCTTGATGGGGTTGCACGCCTCCCCCTCACAGAGTAATTTGTTTTGCAAAACCCACAGTTGTCTTCTCTGATAGATACATAGGCTCTGAAACTTAGCAGAAGGACTACTTGACTTTGTAATATACTGCCAGAACTCACATATGTTCACTCGACATTTATTAGGGGTATCTCCCCAGCCTGGTTGCAAATTTAGGACATAGATTAGGTTTGGAACAGCCTGAGTTCACATCATTTCAGGCTAATATTTTTACTTCTTCTCTAAAACTGCAGGATTTCTAATTGACAATTTGATTTTTAAAATCTTATTTTTTAGGAGTTCTTTGGAATTTATCCTCTTGTGATGCCGTAAAGATGACAATCATCCGAGATGCTCTCTCAACCTTAACAAACACTGTGATCGTTCCACATTCTGGATGGAATAACTCTTCTTTCGATGATGATCATAAAATTAAATTCCAGACTTCACTCGTTCTACGTAATACAACTGGTTGCCTGAGGTAAGTTCTTTATTTCTTCTATCTAATTAATTATGTGATTAAATGTGTCACAGGTAAATTGATTTTAGGAGATACTTCATTTTATTAATATCTATCTAAGTTTCCAAGTTTCTTTCAAATTTAGGCCACTGGATTTTATTGTCCTGTGAAGAAAACATGAGTGCGCCCTTGTGGCCTAAGAGACATTATCTTATAAATGACTCTTCTGTGAATTAGTGAAAAAAATCCCTTTTGTTCTGAAATTCCCGCCCGTATCTTCCACTTTTACAGCCTTTTCTTGTTCTTTCAGTTTGATTGCTCATTTCTTTGCAGCCTGGTTTTTGTTTAAATTCAAAATGTGATGTTTAAAACCTTTTTGCTTTTAATAGAGTACAAAAAGAGACGTCATTTAAATAATTAATCAGTTTAGAGTTATATAAATAAATGAAAATAAACCCAAATACTATTTTTAGTCATTACCTTTAGCATTTAAAATCCATAAAGCTTCCTTTAAGTGCACACATGTTGCTCATTATGTCCATTAATACTCATTACCTCCATTTCTACCCAGATTCCCAGGCAGACAATGTTCTGGCAGCCTTGGGACAGAGTAACATAGTACAATGGGAATGGACTCTGACCTCAAACAACCTGGCTTCTCAACCCACTCTGAGTCTCAATTTCCTCATCTATGCAACAGGGATAATAACATTTCAGCATCGTGAAGAGCTTGTATAAAGAGCTTAGTGTAGTGTGTGCCGTTATATAGTGAATGTTATTTAACATTTAAGCCAAGACATCTGAGCATCTCTACCACAGAGGGGCTTGGAAAGGAGAGGGAGGGCCTGGGCTGCAGTTCTGAAGCCTATACTGCTGGAACAGGTGACCATCAGCCCCGTGAGCTAGAACAAAGTCCAGACGGACAAGAGTCTGGACCTTGAGTCAGTTCCCTGACTCATGTGCCTGCATCAAGGGCAGTCATAAGCTGTACCAGGGACCCTTGGAAGACGAGCTGCTCATCCTCTCCCCTCACCTAGATCTGGGGAGGCTGTAATCACTCCCCAGCCAGCCTGCCAGGCTCAGGGAAAAACCAGAGGCAGGGCACACATTCAGGGCTGTTAACGTTTAATGAATGTCTCTGTGTGAAATCAGTGATGAACAAGACAATTGTGTCCCTGCTCTAATAGACCCATATTCTTTTGGAGAACATAGAGCGGTAGTAGTTAGAAGTAGAAGAAAATGAAAGTGCAAGTAAATACTGCTTTAAGTAAATGATAGAAAATGGAAGTAAAAGAAATAGGAGTCTTTTTAGTACAGAAAACAGACAAGAAAATAACAATAGGTGTCATTAAAAGAAATACAGTGACTTATGGGTTATTAGGTAGTTGTTTTGATGGTCAGGTGGTCTTTGGTAAACTTAAAATTATAAAAATTAAGCCTAAATCTGAAATGCTACAAGAAGTACTCATGGGGTAGGGGTGGAAGGATGTTCAAGAGGACACATTTTCTAGGCAAAGGAAATGGGCACAAAGATTCCAGGGCAGGGATGAACCTGGAACTGGAGCTTAATAGACAGGTACAGAGTATCACCAGATTTTTCAATTAGAGGAAAGGGCTTATACTTAATTCCAGTACTGTGGGAAACATTAGGATGCTTGTAATCACTGGAATGCTGGGTCTAGTCCCTGACTGTGAATAGAAGACTGAGAATTGGCAACCATGGGGACAGGAAGACTGTGCTGGGGCAGTGCCATAGACCAGGAGCTGGAGAGTGGTGGACAGGCTGTGTGAATATCAAGAGCTAGCTGACAATGTTCACTAATGGTTTGATTATAAAGCGCCAAGAAAAGGAAGGAAATAAGGGTAACACCTAAATCTTGGGCTAGGTCAAGTGGAGCATGGAGGTGCTGTTGATGTGATCAAGGACAATGGGTGGAGGTGGGATGAGCACCTGAGAGTTTGGCCATGTCCAGTTTGAGATGTCTAACTTGCTACCCATGTGATAATGCCAGGAGAGGTTGTATAAGTGAGTACAGAGCTCTAGGGAGAATGTGAGGCCAAAGATAAGCATTTGTGAGCCCATGGGTCTGAGGAGCAAGAGGCCAGCACGGGAAAGTGCAGAGATAAAATCAAGAAGGGACCAACATGGCCCTGGGAACTGCAGAGGGATCCACAAACAGAAATTCTAAGCAGGAAAGGGGGCAAGGAGTGAGGGGTCCTAAGAGCTCACAGAGGGACAGAAGAGGGTAGCTCTAGAGTGCTGCTGAGAGGTGACACAGAAAGGGTGACAGGTGATAGTGTCTCTCTGGTCCCAGAAGGACAAAAGTAAAAGGAAAACTCCCATATCTCCTTTATCTAGTCTAGGTTTCGTGAAATCTCAGAATTAGCCTAGATCCCTTGTAATGGACCCTAAATTATGAATTCATGAAGAGTTAGAATTCGTAAAGACAAATTGATATCAAGAGTTTCAATATGGATGAGACTGAACACAATTTTCAGGGTGTTTCATCATTGAAAAGGAAAATTGTGCTATAAACATACATACGCATTTAACTTGTTATGCTTTCATTCTTTTTTTTTCTTAATGTATAAGAGCATTAATAGAAAACAGAGAAATTAAAAAGAGAAAAGGTAATAATTTCCCAATGGAACACCCAAACAGGCTTGACCCAAAGTGGGGCCACTGAGTTCCAAAAGTTTGTCAACAAATCTAAGGCACCTTCTGGCAGGGTGAAATGCTTTTAAACAAGAAACTGCTTCCTCTGTTTACTTAAACACTTAAGACCACCTACTACATCACAACATGAACACAAACACAAGGATTCTGCGAGGATTTTACATACAGCCTAATAGGGGAAGTAAAACCCGTCTGAAAATAATCACAACTGAAAAAAATCACACCTTCTTGTGGTGGACGCTTTTCTAACTACTTTATAGGTAGCAACTCATCTCTTCCTCACATCAACCTTATGAGTAGTTATTGTTATTTTCCACTTTTTAAATATGAGGAAACTCAAATAATCATGTTAGGGGTTTAGAAAGTGGCATGTCACAAGAGAGATGCCAAGTTCATATGCCACTGTGCCCTTCTTTGTGGGTATGACATCTGACTGCTACTGTGAGTTCTTGAGATGTTAAAATTCAAGCTCCAAAATGCCTCCTCAAACCAGATCAACATGCCTGGTATCTGTTGTCCATTCTCTAAGACCAGGAAGGTGAGTCTTGTGACACAATTAAGTTGTTTCAGCAACTCCCGTATGTTTCTGCCCATTTAGGAACCTCAGCTCTGCAGGGGAGGAAGCACGAAAGCAGATGCGGTCTTGTGAAGGGCTTGTGGACTCGCTGTTGTACGTGATCCACACGTGTGTGAACACCTCTGATTACGACAGCAAGGTCAGTACCCGACTAGCTGTATGAGGGGTATGATGAGGTGACAGTAGCTGCCTCGTGCATTAAAATGCCATTGATTCTAGATTAAAGAGAAAATCTCTCAAAATTGTAAGTTAACACTGACATCACAACTTAAGAAAATAGCTTTAGAAGCATGAAAACTGGACCTCCCTGGTGGCACAAGGGGTTAAATATCAGCATAATGAAGCTATCAACAGCCACTGCAGCACAAGTTTGCTCCCCTCAGAAGTGTATTTCAGTCAATCAACTGTTCTGCTCCCCACTCTGTCTCTGGTGAATCCTCTCAATCCGCCCCACCCCACACATACACACCCCTCTGGCCTACATGCCAGCTCTTGCATGCATAAATAAATATGTCTTTAAAAAAAAAAAGAGGAAGAAGAAGCAGCATGAAAACTGAGTAACCCTGGTGGTAAGGGACCAGGCATGGGGAGATAAGGCCCTGGCTCCCTCTCTGGTCGTCATAGGTTCACTATGGTCAAGGTGATTGTTTCTACTGCTTTTCCTTCTAGTTCTGCATTCCTTACTCCTAGAATCAGATCCAACTTTATTTAAGTATCTCCCACATAAAAGTTCCTGATAGAGGCATAGCCCATTTGCCTGGGAGAGTTCACAGGTCCCACCCCAGGGCCAACATTGCAGGTCTCCTCCCACCCCTGTCTTGGCCTTTTGCCCCTTCCTCTGTTCCAGCATCAGCCTCTTACCCTCCCCCTCTTTTTTCCTCCATGTTTTCCCTAGTACAGGCCATTCTACTCATTTTTCAGGATCTGTCCCAGGAACTCAGGGGAAAGGGGGGGGTGCAGTTCATGGGTACAGTCAACTTTTTCTGTGAGCCTCATTGAACCAAACGATCTGCAGATCAACTTGAGAGGAGTCGTAAGCAAGTTGGAAGGGGAGCTTGCTGGGCAAGCCCTGGTTTTGCACACTCTCAGTTGAAGTGACAGCTGGCCTCCCAACTAAGAATTGTGGTGTAAACTTCCAGGAGCAAAATGCAAAATGTTAAGAGATTGTGCAACTTTACACAGAGGGAGAGGAGAGTTGGGAGACGGGCAGGAAGAGACAGAAGGACTTGGGGAAAGGGGCAGTGCCAACGGAGGGATTCATCACACCTGTTCCGCTGAGGCTTTCCAGGCTGAGAAGGAGTGAGACGCTGGCACTTCTGCCAGGGCAGCAGCCCTGAAGCAGAAGCACTGGGCATTTTTCTCCACTGGAACTTTATACGTTTTAGTCAGTATGAAGTCAGATCCTTAGAGGATCTGTACCCTGTCATTTTGGGTATCACCCCAAATTTCTAGAATCATAATTCCTTCTTTAGATTGTTTCAGGCTCTAGTAAGTACAACATAGTGCCTTCCTGTGCTACATTTAATTATCCCTGGTGTTCAGTACAGAAGGCATCTGCAATAATGCGCTACAGTGGTTTTAATTCTCTGCCATGTTGGGTTTCAGACGGTGGAGAACTGTGTGTGTACCCTGAGGAACCTGTCCTATCGGCTGGAACTGGAGGTCCCTCAGGCCCGGCTGCTGGGGCTGAATGAACTGGATGACTTACTAGGAAAGGAGTCTCCCAGCAAAGATTCCGAGCCAAGCTGCTGGGGAAAGAAGAAGAAAAAGAAAAAGAGGACGCCACAAGAGGATCAAGTTAGCATTTTATTTGACATGAGACTATAAAGTTGCATTTTTCTGGGAGTAAGAAATCACATATTTGGCAAGAAAAAAATTTGTTTTCTCTCATCATAGTCTTGTCCTAGCTGTAGCTGACAAGAGTAATGATATCAAAGTTTAGAGATTATGTGCATTTTGCTTCCATTTCATGTGTGTTCTTTGTCTTTCAGTGGGATGGAGTCGGTCCTATCCCAGGACTGTCGAAGTCCCCCAAAGGAGTTGAGATGCTGTGGCATCCGTCAGTGGTAAAACCGTATCTGACTCTTCTAGCAGAGAGTTCTAACCCGGCCACCTTGGAAGGCTCTGCTGGATCTCTCCAGAACCTCTCTGCTGGCAACTGGAAGGTAGAAAGTCTTCCACTTATACACATTACTTTTTTCTTTGCTGTCAGATCAGCAACGATGGTTAAAAGGACATATTAGTGTAGAGTTTGGGAAAAGGTAGTAAGTAAAAACAGAGAGCTAGTAGTTCGTTGAGGGATCCAAAGATGAGTATGATATAACCCTCTCCATGAGGAAATATAGGCTGGCAAGGAAAATAGATCTAGTGTGAGGAGAGTCCACAGGACATGTGAATTGTGGGATCTTCAAAGAAAACATCTATCCAACGTGGCAAGTGAGGGAAAGGCAAGGGGAGGGGAGCCTGGAGATAGGAAAGGCCTCCTGGAGATGGAGTCTTCAGTACACCACCAGCATATGAGGTAAGGGTTCTGGATGGAATCATCCAGATAAAGGGACAAAAGGACAGAGACCTTGAGGTGAGGACAGTACGAGTGGATAGTCTAGGCTAGTTGCTGAGGCATGTGAGGGCAGGGTGAGGAGTGACCCAGTTTGGGGTTTGTGGCCTGAGGGCTAAGCTTCAGTAACTGGGTCCCCAGATAAGCAACACAGACAGGCTGATATGGGCACTATGGGACCTATTCTGCAGAAATGAAGTGGATGAATTAAAGTATAGGAAAGTGGAGCCTGGGATTCCACTGGGAAGCCTTGGAGAGAAATGCCAAATTGAGGTTGGGCAATGCTGCAGGGAAGGAGAGGGGGTGGCTGTTCCTCCCCCAGATGCTTACAGAACACACATATGGCAAAATGTTTCTGTGTCCCCATATAGATGTGTGACTTCTTTATAAAAATTAAAGGCAACTCTCTACTATTATCACTATAAACTAAGTTCTTAGAACTTTTTAAGCATTATTGAGCAACTTCCCAGACGATTCTTGTCTAAAGAATTCTCAGTGTGTAGAAATTTCCCAAATGAGTATATTTTTGATAGAGCTATTGTGGTGCTTGTTTTTGGCTACTTCTCCTTGACCATCTTCCAAAATGAGACTCTTTTGGCTACTGTATTATCCACAAGAGTGAAATGCATTGCTTGGCCTAGGTATGGTTTGTTGAATGCAGCCAGCTGCTGTAATGGGCATAAACAGATAATTGTGGTTTAGTACTAAGCCAAAGTGGTTATTTTGTTGTTGTTCTTAATGTGCCAGTAACTTAGCTGCTTCCACTTACTAGCAACAGACCTCAGGTCTGTCTTTAGTTTCCTCATCTATAAAATGCAAATAATATCAACTTGATGAGGTGGTTATGAGACTCTAATGAGCTAATAAATGTGGAAGACCTAGGACAGTGCCCAGCACATAAGTATCATCAATATTTATATTGTAGATATAATGTCCTTCAACTCTTGTGACCCCAAGATCATTTAATGATTTTAAAAAGAAAAAAAAAAAACAATTGAAATAGGTGCTGGATTTCATTTCTAGAAGGCAAAATCAATATCAATACAAACATTATATTTAAGCGATTTCAAAATATCTAAAATAGTAAATCAAAAGGTTACATCGCCATTGAAAAGATAAGATAAGCATAGCCCCCAGATGTTATTGGCTGGAAGCTGTCTGGGGAATGGTGAGGACTGGAGTGCTCTTACAAGGCACTACAGCTGAACTGTGGGTCTCTAAGCTAGATGGGCTTGGTTCTGCCCTTGCAGGTTTCATGGAGAGATGTGGGTGAAGCTGCCTGTGTACTCTGCCCCGTGGCAAATCCTGTATTCCGTTCCTTGTGGCCCCTCTGTGCGCCCCCCCACCCCCACACTGCAGACCTCATTCAGTTCAGAACATAGGAGTATTTATTTCATATGAAGAATATTAGTGGGATCTTTGAAATGCATCTTCTCCTCTTATTGGTTTTATAAAAATATTCTGTTAGTATTCAAGAAACTGAGTGGTTTTAAATTGGATATTTTAAATATGCAAAAATAATACAAAAGGATAGCAGATCTTTGTCCTTATGTTTTGGCCACAGCAGGAAAGTATTAGCGGTTTTTTGAGCAACATTTTTCAATTATCTTAAATTTTGAATGACAATTTGCATTAGTAAAAATGTCAATTAAAGCCCACTTTCAAATGTTACTTTCTTTCTTTCTTTGCTGATGACTTAGTTCATTTCCAATTCATATGGTACACACACTGACTCACTGTACAGACTTGCCTTATCACAGAATTTCTTGACTGCAGGTTTAAAAAGTAAACAGCAGCAGCAGTTAACGAATCTTGAATGAAAAAGCATTTTGCACACAAGTGTACTTATTTTTTCACACGTGTGTCTCAATTATGATGCTAGGAGTTTCTGGAGAATTCCTTTTTCTCTGAGGCAGGTGATTTTTCCAAACAATCTTTTCAGAGTTACTGAACTCTAAATATTGTTGCAGAGAATGTAGAAAGAAGTGACTTGATGGAGACAGGTTCTCCTTCAGTGTACACTGATCAGGTACATTGATCAGGTACTGTTCCTGCCATCCTATTTATAGCCCTGGACCTGGCAGGGGTCCAACTGCAGAGAAAACACAGGATCTCTCCTTAACCAGTTTTATGTATCTGAGTAGAAAGTAATCACAGCCTCCTCTCCTCTGCACAAAATATCTGGCAAGTGGTGGTTTGAGATTTCCAGGCTTTGGGATTGCATGCTAAATCAGTCATCCCAGCCTATCTGTCTCTCAAACTGTGGTTTGCTCTTTACATATGCTGCAGATTTCATCTCCAGTGAAAGCAAACATTTAATCTATTGAACTAAGATGTTCTGACTAACTTAAGATGTTGCATTTGGAAACATCTTCCTTAAGGGACAGCAACATTTGAAAGTGAAACTCTGTTTTATTATTACTCACTGCCTTGTTCTGTTCACTAGTTTGCAGCATACATCCGGGCCGCAGTTCGCAAAGAAAAAGGGCTCCCCATCCTTGTGGAACTTCTGAGAATGGATAACGATAGAGTTGTTTCTTCTGTGGCCACTGCCTTGAGGAACATGGCTCTGGACGTTCGCAACAAGGAGCTCATAGGTATGTTCTCATGGAAGGAAGCTGTGAACAACTCACAGAGTTTATAAAACTCTTGATTGATAAAACTAGGACTTTTTCAATGAGTAGCAGCTAAGTTCTAGGTCCTTGTATTTTGACATATTTGGAAACCCTGACATTTGTCTTTGTCATCATTCTTTTTCAGCTCATTAACTAACATTGGGCAGGGAAAATCAATTTTCAGAAAATCTGGCAACTTCACTTATATATTCCAACACAACTTGATAGTTTTGGTGTTTCTATTTCCAAAAAGAGTCACTACTTGAACAATTAAAAAGATTTAATGTTGCCTGTCTGAATTTTGAGACTGATAACTGCTAACTTTCTGACACTCCCATGTTGAAATGAACAAAGAAGGCACTCAAATGGTTTGCCAGCCTTTCCCTGTAGATCTGTGTAAATGCTCACCTGAGGCAGAACTACACTCCCAGTGCCATTTCCACCTGAGGACACCGTCAGGGATAGTTGAATGCCAGGGATACCTGAGTGTGCCAAATTTTAGGTGGCTTTCACCCTCAGGTTTTGCACTGTAGGGCTGGTATTTGTATGGTTCTGAAGTTCCCTACCCTGAGCAGCTTAGCTTACTTATCTCCAGCACATTGCTATATCCCAAGCAGGATGTAGAGTAAAGAAAGAGCTTGTGAATTAGCGTGAATATATATATCGCGCTTCTATTAAATAAAATATGCATGCCTTAGAGGGCATGGGAGAGAGAACAAGAGCAATAATATGTGCCTTAAAGAGTTGCTTGAGGTTTCACTGTGGCAGTTTTTACCCTTCCACAGTGCCTGGTGAAATTGCTGTGTTAAAGTATTGTCTAGCTCAGCCTGCTCTTAACATCCTATTCTTTCAAACCCATCACTTTACGCAGAGACGAAAGGAGCTTTTTCCAGGCCCTGTTCAGAGTCTGGCTTCTGTCTGATTCCAGCAGATGTTTCATAACTCTTAGGTCCCATATTTCTTAAGAGAAATCCTTCAGGTCTCCAAAGAGGTTTTTCAAAGTTATTTTTGTTATAGCTATATCGTTTGAATTTCTTATGAGAAACATGATTGTTTTAGAATTATTAAAGTTAAAAAATAAATGGCTAAAAGCACACATCTCCGGCTCCCCTTCCACAGTGAGGAGACAGGCGAAGGGCCAGCACCACTGAGCACCGAGATCTCTGGAAGGGTGAATGTGGACCCAGAGCCCTGACTTGCCTGACTTTATTTCAATGCACCCCTGTATTTTCAGTGAATATCTTTGCCCCCTTTTTAATTTCATGAGCACTTTGTCTCATTGTTGATGAAATTTTCTTTTTACCCAGCTGAAATACTCTCATGAATACTTTTTCTTGTTTCCCTATAAAGAGCCCTTCCTTCCTTTGTGGTCTGAGCCCCTCCTGGATTCATATTTGACTCTGATTGATCCAGCCCTTCTGCTCTGACAACCATGCCCACCCCACAGCCCAGCCCCTTCACTCTCTTATGTCCATCACCAGAACTAGCAATGGATCTTTCTCTTCTGTGCCATTTTCCCAAATAAAGAGTTTTTCTCATCCCAAGTTACTAAATACTCAGCTGACTTGGACCAACCCAGCTGTGTGAGCTGCAGGCTGTGAGGGTGCCATGACACTCACTCACAGACAAACTAAGCTGCCTTCCCCGGGCCTCAGGAGTGTAATTTGAAGTTGTGCCTTAGCGAAATGACGAATTACATGTCATGGACTTTTTGGTCATTTGTGAGTATTCAGAAACGCCAGTGCTAACTTATCATCTGCTCTCAAAAACCACATTTATCTTCTGGCTTATAGTGTCATTGCTGTTTTTTCTACTATTCATAACAATATTTGCTGTAAATAAGCCAGAATCTTCCCTGTCACATGCTGTAAATGATGTGGCACAGAGATAGGCCCTGTCTCTTACCACTTACCATTGTATATAAATAGATCTTTAATGAAAACCCCATTGAGTATCCACTCAATTATTAGCACAGGAAAAAAAACTAAGAATATATTTATTTGAGCTTTAGTTAAATTCTTTTGTTTGTAGTGCAATTATTCCAGTTTGTCAGTTGGTAATTGAAATTGAAAAAACTGGAGAGAATCTTTTTGGAGAGTAGCAAGAGAAATTGAGATCCTTTAAAGAAACACAGTAGCTCGGGGACTCCCCAGCCCTGTCCTAGCAAGAATTGATTATCACTGCATTACTCCTGGGAGGTAATATGCCCATGATATTTACACCAAAATTGTCCTCATGTTTTCTTTTAAAGAAACTAGCCGATACACACACTGAATTTGATAAGAATGTGTATCTCTAACAAGTTCACATTTAAGACCCAGAAGCTTTTAATGAAAAGTATTTCTTAGCAACCTTACTTGGTCTATGCTTTAAAACTTTTTCAAAGAAAAGTTTTTAAAAGCTATAAAGGAAGTCGAGTTTGCCCATCACCGCTTATTGAACAAGCTGTCTTTATTCCATTGCATATTCTTTGCTCCTTTGTCAAAGATTAGTTGTTCATAAGCTTGTAGGTTTGTTTCTGGGCTTTCTATTCTATTCCATTGGTCTATGTGTCTATTTTTGTTCCAGTACCATGCAGTTTTTATGATTGTGGCTTTGTAATAAAGTTTGAAGTCTGGAAGTGTGATCCCTCCACTTTCCTTTATTTCAGTTAGGAGAGCTTTGACTATTCGAGGTTTTTTGTGTCTCCATATGAATTTCATCAATATTTTTTCTATTTCTTTGAAGAATAACATTGAAATTTTATTGGAATAGCATTGAATCTGTAGATTGCTTTTGGTAGGAAAAGAAAAATACCAGATGGTTCCTCCCCTAGGAGGAATATAAGGGAACCAAATAAGAATCAAGGAAAGGAATAAGAACAATAATAATAATAACAATAAAGACACAAAAACCAAAAATGAAAAGATAAGGACAAATTGGGGACACTTGGTAGGGAGGGAAGAGGGGGAGGATTGAGGGCAGACGGGAGCACGGGGGACTGAGGTGATGGTGCACTGGTGATATGGTGATGGGGAATACAATTGATGTCAAATATATATAAATAAATTTTTAAAAATTGAAAAAAAAGAAAAACAATAAAGTCAAGGGTTTTTCTTAAGATACAGTAATTCAGTTGAAAATAAACTATACGATGATAATAATTTCTCATTGCTAATGAAAATTTTTTAACTAAGCAATTTGATTGGTAGACCCAATTGTATATTATTTCCTTACAGCGATTTAATTTAAAAACAGTAATTTGTATAAGCCAAACATTTCTTCAGGTGACACTGCAGTAAATGGTCACTTTCCCCTTTAACAATAAGATTTGTTATTTTCTTCTTTGCCATGGGTTTTGATTTCTTTTCCACCCTGGTATTATCATTTGAGGTTTTATTTTTAAGCACTACACGTTGTCTTAATCTTTCAACAGTAACAAAAAAATTAATGCCTTCTGAAAGTGGCATGCAATCTTTTGTGTTTGGCAGGTAAATACGCCATGAGAGACCTGGTCAACCGGCTTCCTGGCGGCACTGGCCCCAGCGTGCTGTCTGATGAGACTATGGCGGCCATCTGCTGTGCTCTGCATGAGGTCACCAGCAAAAACATGGAGAATGCCAAGGCCCTGGCCGACTCAGGAGGGATAGAGAAGCTAGTGAACATAACGAAGGGCAGAGGGGACAGGCAAGTGTGCTCCAAGGAGACACAAGCTTGAGACGTATTCCTGGCATCTTCCTGTGAAAAGGGCCTTTGTGGAGGAACTTTCCTGTTGGAGAGGATTTCATTCTGCATTTATGACATACCAATAAGCTAAGCAGTCTCCAGCAGTTAAAACCTGTTTGGCTAGAAGAGACATTTGAGATCATGTCACCCCTTTTCTGATTTTTCCTTTGTTGTAACACCTGACATTCATTTCTTTGTCTAAAGCCACAGTTGGTAGTGCCAACACCTGAAAGAGTAAAAAATGCCCCTTTCCCATGAGTCTTCGGCTCTGCTCTAGGCTTGAGGGCCTGTTCTGCAGAAACATCTTGAATCCTCAGTTCTGAGACTGATTCCTCTTCCAGGTGCCCAGAAATTATTAAAGATCAGTACTCTGCAGCTGAACCTGCTTGGTGCCTCAGGATGTGCCCTGAGCTCAGATCATACATTTCTGTTTGCTTCCAGGAGATACCCAAGGATGAAGAAACAGATATAGGAACTAGGGAAACAGTGGCAGAAATAGAGGGTTTTCCATGGAGCTCTAGCAGAGACTATAAATTTGCCTTAGTTTCAGATCAGAGGATCCTCCAAGGGAGCAGGAAGTAGGGCTACTTGCTGCTTCCCAGTACACAGGACCAGAGCCACCTGATCAAGAGTCAAGTGGCACCTCTCCTACTTTCCCCCCCTTCACTTGCTTCACTCTCCTGCACAGGACTGAGTTCTCCTGATAGGTTCTTTATAGTTTTCTCTGACTCCCCCACAAACATGGGTTTTGTCTTTTTTCAGAACTCTGTCTTCAGCATCTAGAACAAAACCTGACCTATCCTCCCTTCATGAGTTTTATTTGGAGAGAGAGGAATAGAAGAGGAAGTCAGATTTTAGAGCCCATGATAGACATTTGAAGTCAAAATTTCAATGTCGAAATGAATTCTAAAGACAGAAGTGATCCATTATCCTTGGGAATGTCTTCCCCAGCACTGAGCCATCCCTAATGGCCACATGAAGGTCTTGGCTGAGGCCAGAAGTTGTACTTACTCCTCACTTAACAGAGATTTCTCAGAGCACTTCCCAACTCATTGTCAGCAGTGCTTAAACAGAATGTCAAGGTTCAGCAGAACCCTGGGGGTAGGAGGAGAATAACTAGTTGTTTTCCAAATTGAACATTTAGCACACAGTAAGTGCTTTTGTCCATGCAGAGGTGTAAGTGATAAAGACAATGAAGATATTAATATGAAGGCCTAATTGGGTGCAGAGGGAACAAATTAACTTGGAAAAGTCACCATATGCTGAGGATATGCAGTCAATGTCACATTAACCCCAAAGTCCAAAGCAAAGTCAACCCCTTGGTAGACCTGGGGGAAGCTCGGGGGTGGACGCCTGAAAGATGTCCTCAAATGAAAGGTCATAGGCTCATCCCAACCAGAGCTGCTTGTTAGAGCTGGAGTGCCTGCAGCCTTGCTTTGGTTCTTGCCACTGTTGGCCAGCTCTGAACTCGACCATCTTCCAGATACACCTGATTTCTTGGTGGCATTTTCTAGCAATGGCCTCTGTGCCGTCTGGTCCTTGGAGAGGTGGCCTTTGCTTTGCGTCCTGAATCTCTTAAGTGGACCCTGAGGCTGTACTGTCCACGTTCATTAACATCCTTGTTCTTTCCCTAGATCATCTTTAAAAGTGGTGAAGGCAGCAGCCCAGGTCTTGAATACATTATGGCAATATCGGGACCTCAGGAGCATTTATAAAAAGGTAATTCACAAGAATAGCTCTGGCATAATTAGCATTCATCAGTGCACACATTCGTAATCATTTATTGTAATGAAATGTCATTATTCATTTTGAGAGGTTTCTTTTTCTCTTTTAACACCACAGGATGGGTGGAATCAGAACCATTTTATTACACCTGTGTCAACGTTAGAACGAGACCGATTCAAATCACATCCTTCCTTGTCTACCACCAACCAACAGATGTCACCCATCATTCAGTCAGGTCAGTGAGTAAAGCGCCATCCTTGGCCAGAGCATTTGTCCTGCAGAACATTGTTTCCCATCCAGAGAAGAGTAAACATTGATTATTAAGCCTGTCACCTCCAATCCAAAGAGAAGAATTCGCTTTTCCAGCTAAGAGCAGCTTTTATAATTTATACACTACTGTAGAAAGAGAAACTCATTTTCTTCCATTTTAAAAGCTTATGCAAGTTTATACCAACTGCAGTCCATAAATGTATCCCACACCCCCTCTCTAACCTCGTATTCTCAAGTCCCTGTGATACCTGGTTTGAGAGGGGGGCCCACCCAGTAGTCTACATCTGACAAGCTGGCCAGGTGGTCCCACCGCGCAGGAGCTGGGCCACACTAAGAACCGCAGGCTGTCCTGCCCAGCTCCTGCCGTAATTTTGGAATCTCTTTAAAAGTGACTTTGGAGTTTTCTTGATGAGGGCTCTTAGAAAGTGAGTCCTCTCTACTTCATCTTTATATTCCTAGCCTGAGGGGCCATTATCCCCACCCTCATCTTCCTCCTTGCAGTTAAGTCCCCACCCCAACCCCCGGTGGCCATGGCTGTGGAGAGTAGGCCTGGCGCTGCAGGTGACCACAGTGTCCCCCTCTGATTCTAAGCCACGCCGCCTGCTCGGTGGTGGTATTTAACTTGGTTAGAAAGTGCTTTGACTCTCAGACTAAAAATTTGACATCAAGCCAAGTCACTCTTACAATTAATTCTTAACTAAATGAAACAGGAAAAGTAACAAGTACCTGTTTTCATCTGGCTTTAAACCTCCCATTCTGACATGTGAACATCATCTGTTGCATTCACATAAATGTTATCTGCTGCCAGTCTTGTTTCTCCCGTGGACAGATGTGGCCAGAAAGACCAATATATGACTGGTGGTTCTTGTGACATAATTGGATATCTCCACTTGTGCAAGGAAGTTTTAAAATTATCTGTGTCTAGTACATATGGTGCATATTTATATCTTAGTTTTCAAATTATGTGTTGTTTTCTTCAGAAAGATCTGTACTTGGTTTTTAATTTCCTTGCTGAGCACACAGGTATATCCCACGGCTGTCTTTTAGAATAATGCTCCAAGTCCTTTAGGGACTTCGGAATAGGAGTGCCAGGGAGCGCAAGAGCCAGGGCTCCTTAACTAGAGGCATATATCCAGTCAGGAGAGTAATGCCCACAGATTAGGACATAGTTACTAAGTAATGTGCTTGTTTTGAGAGCCTCTTAAATACACACACTGGCAAGCCCTGTCCAAGCTCCTCAGTACCTGTTAAATTCCGTTCAGAGATGGGATGCATTTCACACTGGCTTCTCCAGTTCTACTCAGGCCTAATAATTCCGCAGCGCAAGTGTGGTATCAGCTGATGGGCACAACTGAGACCTTGCTAATGTAATTCTGAGAGACATGCAGGTATGTTGTGAGTCATACTACCTTCTAGAAAGTAAATGAGTAGCACATAGACACCATCCTTAGATGCCCACCTTTTTTTTTTTTTTTTTAAACACAGAGCAACCCATGGGAGTGAAGTGACTTCTTGAAAGAATATTTTATTGCTAGTCTTTCTCGGAAAGCATCAGTGTGTGCAAAACCACTGGGTGAGGTCTGGGTGCTATTGAGTTCAAGGGACTCAAAAGTGTCCACTTTTACTTAGAATTAACTTTCATGCAAGTAAGATTTTTTTTTTATGAGAAAAGGGGAAAATATGTGCAACATTTTCCTTTTGTGCAAAAATGCCTGTAAGGAGCCCCTTGGTTAGCTTGTTATTATTTAATGTTTGACTCACTGGGATTTGAATTGTTGTGGGCCTCAATGAGGCCACGCTCACTGAGTTTACTTAATGTCCCTGACAGCTAATGTCCCTGACCATAAAAAGAATTATAGATTTCATAGGCTAAGCGCTCTTGCTCAAACATATTTAGAGATGCAGATATTTTTAAAATCATTTGAAATCAAAACATGCAATAAACATCTATTTACATATAGTAAAAGGGGGGTGTTTTACGAGCAGCTGAACTGAAAAGTAAAGTAGCATATGTTACTCTTGCATGGCTTATAAGCTTTTACCACTCAGATTTCAAAAGTCTAATCAAGTCACTGAGGCCCAGTATTGGGGTAACCTGCACGATCTCTGTGCTGGACCCTTCTAGGCCAGCAGCCTGCGCTTAGATGGCTCTCCGGTGGGCTCAGTTATGGCTGGTAGTGGCTGAGCTGCAGGCTGCGCTCTGGCCACTCAGGGCTGGCTGCTGCTCTACAGCTCCCAGTCCCTCTAAGGGCGGATGTTCAGCCCAGCTGCATGGCACTTGTAATTACTGACCTTTGCTTTTCCAGAGACACTGACAATCTGCTTTCTCTTTCTCCTGTCTCTCTGTCTCTTTCTCTCTCTCTCTCCCTCCTCTGTGTGCCCCTCCCTTTAGTCGGCAGCACCTCTTCCTCACCAGCACTGTTAGGCATCAGAGACCCTCGCTCTGAATACGATAGGACCCAGCCACCTATGCAGTATTACAATAGCCAAGGGGATGCCACACATAAAGGCCTGTACCCTGGTAAGATGCCAGTTGGGTGTGTGATGTGGTGTCTCAAAAAGTTGTGTGTTCTGAGGCACGAGATCAGCAGCTTGGGAAGTAGCCCGTGCCTGTGTTGAGATAGTTCCCCAGCAATGAACCTCGTTCCAGTTTGTCCCTTTCCTGCTTTGGGGGCTGTTGCTCTCGCTACTTATTTTAAGTGGAACAAGCTAAGGTAATGGTCTAGTGGCCACAAATAAAAAGAGCACTGCATTCCAATGCAAATGATCTCAGGCCACCACGCCACAGTGCGGTCCCTCTGCTCTGCTCTCTCCCTGCCTGAGCTAATTTCTGTGTGCCCAGTGCTTCCGCCCCCTGGGCGCTGTGACACTGCAGGGCAGGTCTCCTCTTAAATACAAACATGCAGCTGGAGACTGATCTCACTCACGTGTTCATGGGAAAGAGTGTGAACAGCAAAATGTGTAGTATGATTCTCCTCAGCGTGACTATTAAGAATAACAAAAATAATGTTGCAGAGTAATTAATTTTTTTATGTCCTGGTCAGAAGATTGTGTATCATTTTTATAAATACCGAGATTTCACAATATCCCCATTTTCGACTGTCTTACAAATTATAGCTAAAGATTTCAAATAAAGCCATGTGAGCAAACCAAAAAAAAGGTCCTCTTTTTCTCAAAAACCTGTTTATTAAAAAAGAATAAATAAAACCTTGTGGCAACTTAACAACTGCTGGGAGAACAGTCTCAGTTGTGCTGTTGTCTTTGAAATTGTGATTTCACAGGACTGTTTACTAATCGACTATTGTTACTATGGCAATTAATAGCTCAGAAAATTGCAGATGCTACATTTCAGACACAAAGCTCTTTGCAGAGAAAATACACATACAAACTGAAGTGCACTGTTGCTTCAGCTTTGCAGCAGCCTGCTTTATTTTAAAGATAGTCTCCTTAGCATGCCTGCCTTTCTGTATCTTCTCTGCTTGCTTCAGTAAACTAATTTACCGCAAGTATATTTCATCTTCTTCATTAAAAAAATAAAAATCTGAGTTAGCCTTAACAATAATAGAAGGGTAACCAGTGACATCTTCAGGGATCTGTTGTGGGCTCTTAAAGTCCGCCGTCTGATTGCCAGCTTCCTTCTGCTTCAGATATGCACTTAAAGACGGCAAAACAGGCCGTGGCTCCAGCTGGCCACACTGCTTAGATCAGGACTCTGCCTGCGCTTTCCAGGGCCTGTGTTTGTGGGTCACAGCTGTCCCAAGGGCTCGGGGCTTGTTCTCTTTCCCTGTTTCCCCATGACCCAGTGCTCTGCTCAGGCGATGTTGCTCAGCTCCGGAAGCCGGACTGCTGTTCACGGCCTGCCAGGGAAATCTTTACGGTGAGAACAGCTCACCACAGTGACCAGAGCTCAAGAATGAACCCTTTTTGGAAGGGCTATCCATTGGCACTGCTTTTGACGAAACATCCCCAGGGCCTATTTTTGCCATATTCTTTAGCCGCTGACAGCCTGGAGAGAGCAGCCACCAAAACTAGATCTGGGGCAGCCAGGCTGCTGACTGCCCCGCTCCGCGTTGGCCCCAGGGAAGGAGGCCTGGTCAGAGATGCACCAGCCCTAGGCAGGGAGCCCACACAGCCTGCTAACCCACAGTCATGAACACTAGTTTTAATTTCATAAAATATTTTCTTTCAGGCTCCAGCAAACCTTCACCAATTTACATCAGTTCCTATTCCTCACCAGCAAGAGAACAAAATAGACGGCTACAGGTGAATTTGAAATATCATTTTTACAGAAGGCTGATTAACAGGGCTCCACAGTGAGGGGTCCACATCGTTGACTTACCAGAGCTGGACCAACTCAGCAGGGCCTAAGGAGCTTTCCCAGGGGATCTTCGCTCCTTAGAAATTCATCAGGACTCAAGCAAATCACTTCCAAAGTAGCTTCATGTCCTGAACTATGGGAGCTGATCTCGCTGAGCCACCATGCCACTGATGGGAGTCAGCTGAAAAGTCTTCAGTTCATGCTCTTTGCCCAACAATTTCTTTTTCACACTTTTTTTTTTTCCTGTTAATCTCAAACATCTCTTCCATCCCCTGGGTGGAAAAAGGTTCATGAGTATGTTCATCTCTCATCTCATTGTTCTTTTTTTGTAGCCCTCGTTCTCATCTTCATGTTTCCCTGTCCTTCTAGTCCTCCATGGTTTGAAAACACTTAAGTCCACAGCCAGGCCCCCAGTTGTCTCAGGTGGACTCAGGCCTGCTGCGGGGGAGACCCCACTCTGCTGCAGAGTAGGGACTGTAGCTATCACACTCAGTCTCTGCTTTCCTGGGGGGTCCCAGATCAGTTTCAGTCTCCTGATGCTGGGTCATCTGAGCTCTCCTCTTACCTTCCAATAACACGTGAGCAACTCGGGTTTCCCAAACTCACCTCTGTCCTGTCCTTAGATAAGAATGCTCTAAGACCTCGCTCCCTGTTCACCATCATTTCTATGCAGATGCAAGATAAGGAATTTCCCACTTAGTCATAAGTTCCTATAGGTTTTTATTTAGAAAAAGCCTCAGAATCATGACCCTAACTTAAATTAAAAAGAGAATTTAGCTCTGAAACGCTTACAATACTAGAATGTATTTAATTTCAGAACATGATGTTAATGGCTATATTGTAAATGTGTTACATCTTACTAAATGGAGGGATTTGGGCATGATCCAGAGGAAAGAGACGTAAGAGCAAGATGGTTTTTTCCCAAACACATTTGAAAAAACAACACAAAAGGAAATGGGGCACAGTGCCCTGTGTAGATGCCCACATGTGCCTTGATTGGCTTCCTTACAGAAGGGTTTGTCCTCCCTGGCTTGGGAAGTCTTACCCTTGAGAGTTATATTTGCTTGTGTGTCTCTTCTAATATTACTTCTCTCCTGGATTGAGATTGCTTATTCCTTTAATAGTACAAAAGAGTTTCCAGTGCATGGCTGTTGTTCAACAGACTACTTATTTCTTTGAAAATTGATGGGTGAACTCAATCATCTCTAAGATAAGCTTTTTAAAAGATGACTGTGCAATTAGGCAACCACTGAAGTAAAAAAAATCTAACCTCTAACTAAATTCATAATGTGCTTAATGGTTTCCCTGGGTCAGAGCTAAAATTAAGCCAACCTGGGCCTCCCTGGTGGTGCAGTGGGTTAAGCAATGCACTATGAAGCAAACTACAGTCATTGCAACGTAAGTTCAATCCCTGCCCCCGGCCAGGGAGGGGACCCACATGGCGCAGCAGACCTCTCCTGCCTCACCTGCTGCTCCCCTCAGCAGTGTGCTTCAGTCAGTCTGCCTGTTCTGCTCCCCACTCTGTCTGGTGAATCCTCTCACCTCCCTGGACTCTATTCTGTACCCCATCTCTTGTGTGCATAAATAAATCTTTAAGAAAAAAAATTAAGCCAACCTTTCACTGGGCAAGCCCATGTAACAGGCCCTCTCTGTAGCAGAGCACACAGAACCAGGCCCTTAGTAAGGGGAGGCAACAGGTGTTACCTGCCACCAAGATGTTCGACTTTTCTAGGTACTAGCTTCTCTAGAGGCCTTAGGACAGGACTTCAGCAAACTCAGCCTGCCCACCTGGAGACATAATTTGAAATCTTTTTAGTCCACTAGTTAGTTCACTGTGTAGGCACCAGAAGCAACTTTGAACCATAAGTTCCCAGTTATTGCGTACTGATTTAAAAATATGAAGCAGGCAGCTCATACTAATTTTCCTTAAGCATGTATTACAAAAAACTACTTCAATTTATTTGCTTTTCCATTTTGTCAACAGCACCAACAGCTGTATTATAGTCAAGATGACTCCAGCAGAAAGAACTTTGATGCCTACAGATTGTATTTGCAGTCTCCTCATAGCTATGAAGATCCTTATTTTGATGACCGAGTGCACTTTCCAGCTTCTACTGATTACTCCACACAGTATGGACTGAAATCAACCACAAATTATGTCGACTTTTATTCCACTAAACGACCTTCATATAGAGCAGAACAGTACCCAGGGTCCCCGGACTCGTGGGTGTAGCATCAAGATGCTCGGTAGAGGAACTCTCTTTCTAACCTTGTTTGGGTTGAAATGAAAAGTCTGTCTTGCTGACTTGGTGATGAAATGTGAAAGTGAAATGGAAGGTATGAGTGAAGAGCATATTTTTTTTTCTTTTTTGATGAATTATCAGGGAAGTGAGGAAACCTTTGGGATAGAGGACTTTCTGAACTCTATTTAGATGTTAGGTCTAATTACTTGTAGATTCCATAGTCTGGTGAAGGTGTGGGCGGTGTGATGAGAGTTTTGAGAAGTGGATGAAATGAGATGGGGATGTGTAGGTCAAATCAAATTAAAGATGATTTTTTTAATGTGAATAAAGTTATGTTCTGATAGTTTGTACAGAAAAAAAAATAAAATGGATGCCCTTCATGTTTTATTGCTATTACTAAATGTCAAGATTGTATGCTATTATGTCTTGTAAATTTCTTTTGTTGGTGTAAATATGGAAATGCCACATTGGTTAAGTGCCATCATTTGTAATGCAGTGTGTCATTTGAAAAGAGATTTGAAGAATCTGACAGCTTAAAAAGACAAATGGGAAACCCAAGGAATTGTTAGCAATTTAAAACAAACTACAACATCCTTTGTTTTCGAAATAAAATAGTGTACCTTCGAAGCACAAAGTTGAATCTGATATAGCAGCGCCATGCCCATTCCCTGCCTCTTTCATAGGACACTTCACTGCCATTTTCTATGCACATGAAAGAAAAATAAATGTGGAAATTTCATCCTTGGAAATCTGTTCCCTGTCCTTTCTTAACTTCTGTGTGTAACGTGGAAAAACAGATTTACGAAATGTAGATCTAATAGCATGTTAACATAGTTTAAATATATCCAACTATTTCAAATTTTGGTAGTTTTATACATCGAATATACTCTGAGATAAGCTGTACCAAAGAATACTATAAACTTTCTCCTCTTTATCTATCTTAGTACATTATTTTCCTGGGATTTGTTTTGAATGTGATCCACATTGCAGTGTATCTTATGTTTTTCAGACCACTATGCATATTGACCGCTATAAACCTAAGAAAAGTTACAGCTGGCAGCCCAGCCCTAACTAAATTGACAAAGACTCATTTTCCATCTTTTTTAAGCACTCAGCTACATAGGAACAATGTTTGAGCACTTATTGTTGGCATCAATGTAATAAACCAAAACAAAATCTAAGTAATTACTTTGCTGAGTAATTCCACAAGGCACATTAATTCCTGGATTAGAGACAGGGTGGGGAAGGATCCAGTTATATCCAGCAGCATTACTGTAAGCTTTTGTCCATCTGTGGAGAAAGGGGCACCAGCCCAGGAGACCCAAAGTCTGAAGCCTTCCCACATCTTGTGGTTTGTCCTTATGCCCAATTCCTGAATCTTACTTGGGAAACTGAGAAACAACTCATATGGCAAGTCAAAAGGAGAACCATTCACTTAAAATATCATAGTTCAAAATGTGTGCTTCTATTTGCATGTATATGGAAAAAGACCCAATGGATGTACTTCCCCTTGTTGAATGGAATACAGTCCAAGATTGGGATCCAAAATAAAGTGGAAATACGAGTGTGAACAGGAATACTTGAAGTCCGCCAATGGGGAGTGTAGGGTTAGAGAAATCAGGTCTTTCCACCCTCCCACCACTGTGATGATGGACACCTGTGGTGGTGCGAGCATTCCAGGGTGGGCATGCGCAAGTGGGTGCACCGGAGTTTGACACGGGCTTAAATGGGCGGCGTCATGAGGACACCAGAACCAACAGGACTGACAGTACTGACGAGCAACAGCAGTAGAAAGCAGCCAAGAGGGTGAGATGCTCCGGGGGCTGGGAGGCCTGCCAGCCTCCCGGCCCCCCAGCCCCCATGCCTGCCATGT
This sequence comes from Galemys pyrenaicus, assembly GCA_019455555.1. Taxonomy (NCBI): domain Eukaryota; kingdom Metazoa; phylum Chordata; class Mammalia; order Eulipotyphla; family Talpidae; genus Galemys; species Galemys pyrenaicus. The sequence continues at coordinate 9,579,252 of JAGFMF010011870.1, forward strand.
ACCTGGCCACCTCTAATAAATAAAGCATAAAAGCCACCGAGGGCTCCAAGACTTTCCTTCCTTGACCTGTCTGCCCAGAACCATCCCGAAACTTGCTCCGTACACCTTTCCTGCCGCTACAGGGAGCCTTTCTGATGTGCAAGGGTATCCGAAATGACACCTGATCCCTGGCAGAGTTAGGAAGCAGCCATCTTCAGAAGACAGGTTGTCAGATTTCCTGAGAGACTGACATCAGGACTTGAGAGAGAGCTGGTCTGTATCTGAGATTTGAATCATTGACTTCTTGAACTTCATATTTTCATCTCTGTGTTAAAGCCCTCTCTCAAGCCAAGAATACAAAGAAATCTGCAGCTGACCAGTCAGTTGACAGTAACTTGCTTTCAGTGACCTCATTAGTCTTTGGGGTAACTTAGTCCACCCAGCTCCCTGACTTTGACAGGCAGCATTTCAAAACCTAATCCAAATTTGATTTATAAAGAACTCACTGAGGCCTTCAGCCAGACTTCAGTGGGCTAGAAAGAGTTAAGGGAGGGGGAGAACTGGGCAGATCAGACACCCTGTGAGGCTCCTCCCTTGTGAAGGGAGAAAGGAAACTGAAAAGCCTGTAAGATATCAAAGTGGTCAGTGACCAAAAAGCTGAGGCCACACTCCAAAGTTTAAACAAGTTCTAATACAAAGTTTTTATTCTGCCTAATGTCACCATTAACATGTTATAGGGCAAATGAATTAATCAGGCTTTTTATGCCACTAGCCGGCGGCAATCACCTTTGACCTTCGACCCCTTGTTGAAGAAGGCATTTGGGAGGTGGGAGTTTGCAGCACGTGTGCCTGATTGTGAACAGCTGGCGTATGGATGCACATACGTGTGCAAGTGTGCACACCTGAGCTCAGAGGTGGGCTGAAAGTGGCAGTGGCAGTACGGATAGGACAAGTGGTATGACTACAGAAGAGGCAAGGGGTTGAGAGAGACGCCAGAGAGAGCCCAGAGAAAGAGCCCTACTGGTAGTGCCTGCCTCCTGGGGTGCCTGTATCACTGGTTCCCCGAGAGAGCATTAAAGCCTGAAAAGTCCACCAAGGGCTGCAGGACTCTATCTGCCCACCCCAATCAATAGTCAACCTGCCCTGTGCTGGACATGCCCTATCCAACCCTTAGGAAGAGTCTGTGGTTTTCACCCCAGGGCCAGACCACTGCCCCACCCCCACCCTGGAGGATCAGGGCTGAACTGAGCCAGGTGTGTGACCTAGAAAAGAGCGCCTCCACCCTGACTGCTCATTAGAACCACCTGGGCAGCTTCACCGCTTGCTCGCCCCATCCAGCCGACTGAAGCACAGGAGGACGGGTGCAGGCATCAGTATTCCTGAAAAGCTCCCTGGGTGACTGCAACGCACAAAGAATATGACAGACACCTTTCCCCTCTTCCTGCTTTATAATCTAAAATATTAATTTTAGGGTAAACGAAAATGATCAGGTTTTTCAGCCCTCTCGCCATTAGTGTCAATGGTAAACACCTGCGGTCCTGCACGCATGCCTAATGGCGGGCACCTCACGTAGAGTGTGGGCATGCGCAAGTGGGCGCGGCTGGGCTGACACGCGGCGTATTAAGGATGGCCTCTCGACACCAGCCGAGGAGAAGAGAACAGAAGCAGCAGAAGCAGTAGCCGCCCAGAGAGAAGATTCGCGGGGGTTAGGAGGCCTGCCAGCTTCCTGGCCCCCCGGCCTCCCTGCCTGCCGAACCTGGTCGCCTCTGATAAAATGATGGAATAAAAGTCGGGAAAAGCCACCGAGGGCTCCAGGACTCCTCCTTGACCCATCTGCTCGGATCATGGAGAACCTGCCCGTGCCCTCCTGCTGCTACATTAATGACTGGAGTTTGGAGAGTGGCTTCTTCCTGGAAGAGAGTGATGGCGATTTGAAGTAGTGTATGGAGCTCTTCAAGTCGGAATGTCACAGGTAAATCTGCTCGCCAGAATATTTCTTTTGCCAGCGCGTACTTGTTTAAAATTTGCCCATTGAAAGGGTTAGGAAAAAGATGAAACTTGCAAACTGACCTGAGGCATAGAGCAGGGAGGGAGGCTTCAAAACAGGAGGGAAGAGCACAAGGGGCTGTGGCGATGGGACTGTGTGCTGATGGGTGCTGTGGTGGCGGGAGAAGCATGACTCCTATGCCTGAGGGAGAAAGAATCAAATACTATCCAAAAATGAACAACCATGCAAGAAAATAAGTTTAAAATTAAAAGATAAATTTTGCCCTTTGAAGCCCCTCTCAGGACATGTCAGGAGAGCCAGAAATGATGATGTGATGACCCGTATCTCTTCCAGTCACCATTCCCCAGGCCTATGCCCAGTTGTCATGTGATTTCTGAGTCATGCAGTGAAATGGTGAAATGCCAGCCTGACTGTTGGACATGCACTGTGTGCTGCAAGTGTCATTACATTCACACTAACCCTCACAGCACATGGAAATCTACTGATACTCCACTTAGCAGATCCCGAAGCAAACTTAGCAAGTAACTTGCTAAAGATGAATCAGCGAGTGAGTGACCGAGGCATATTGGTTAGCACAAGAATCTATCTTAGCTACGATGCTAATGGTTTTGAATCCCAACTAGGCTATTATTTACTGAAAATTTTTAATCGCTTTCTTAAATTTGGCAAAGGAAGCGCTGTTGCTACTCTAACAGAAAAAGCCACTGTGTGCCACAAATAAAAGGTAATCATAAAAATGAACATTTATTATTAAACATACAAATGTCCACATACTGCCAAAATTCATTTTGTTTACCACACTGATATTACATGAACCAAATTTGGGAAACTTGGGTCCTGCTCATTCTGATGTGTGTGGTGATTTAAGTTGGCTGGGAACTTCTCTTCACAGAACCCGTGAACCATGTCTATGAAAATAGATCCATTAAAACAATATCTGCCAGGATATAAACTTGTTTGGGGCCTCCACAAAACCTTTGGAGAAATATTTGTCCAAATCCATTAGATGTTGGTTTTATTCTGCAACAGGGTGGTCCAAGGAAAAAGGGAGTTTCCAATGTTCCCTGCCCCACCCAAGGGAGGGTGGAGAGGAGACTGGAGTGGGAAGGAAGCAAGATGGAGAACAAGGGGAGACCTGGAGGAGGCACATGGAACAGAGAGACTTGAAGAAACTGAGCTTGCTTCTCGGTCTTGGGCTGGTTGAAATGGATGGGGGTGAGAGAGCCATGGGGGTTAACAGTAGTAGTCTTCTCTCTCTTTTGATTTTGCTCTTTTCTTTCCAGACTTATGGCTGTGGCTGACCCTTTTCTATGGGTCCCCATAGGAAGGTGCTTTAGATTTGTGACAGGCTTTTGGGTCACATTGGCCCTGCTTTGGGCCAATCCTGTTTGGCTGGGCATTTACCCACAAGGAGATGGATAACTTCAGGTGCTTGATTTAGAAACTTTGTTATTTCTCTTTTCTGTATTGCACCTATTTGTATTAATTTCCTTTCCGTTGAAGGTCTTACACACTACAGTATGTTTTGTCTTGATGCAGTGGATGACAGAACTTACTTAGAGTGGGCAGGTTTAGGGGTTCTAAGGTGCCCCTCCCTGCCCTGTAACATTTCCATGATCAAACCAGCTTACAAGGAAAAAGTATTTATAACCTTGGCCATTGCCAAGTACGCTTACTAGTTTTTTTTTCACTTAATAGATTTTAACTTACTAGATTTTTTAAAATGTTTATAGTAGCATTATTCATGTAACCAATATTGCTTCACAATAACCCAAATCTCCAGAGTGGATAACAAATATGTAATGAAACACTAGTCAGTAATGAAAAAGAATGAGTCACTGATACAGTCACATGAATGAATATCAAAACAGTATATTCTTATAGGAAACCAGGCACAAAAGAATACAGACTGGATGATTCTATTTTAATAACAGGTATAATCATATCTGGTGATAGATGCCAGAACCATGGGTGGGTGGATATTGACTAGAGAACACTTGGGGATGGTTGAAATGTTCTGTATCTTGATTAAGATAGCTCTTTCAGTTTATCAAAACTCATAAAAATGTGCACATAGGGCCTCCCTGGTGGTGCAGTGGGTTAAGCAACGCTCTATGAAGCAGCCAATGCAGCACGGGTTCAATCCCTGCCTCTGGTCAGGGAGGGGACCCACATGGCACAGCAGACCTCTCCTGCCTCGCCCGCTGCTCCCCTCAGCAGTGTGTTTCAGTTGATCTGCCTGTTCTGCTCCCCACTCTGTCTGGTGAATCCTCTACCTCCCATGACTCTGGCCTATACCCCAGCTCTTGTGTGCATAAATAAATAAATCTTTTAAAAATATACATAATAGCTATACATTTCATCATGCAAAAGTTAATACAATAGAAAAAACTCTTGCTTCAAAATTCACTAGAGGGCTAGGTGATGGCATTGTTGGACACTTAGTCTTATGGCCTAGAAACAAATTTATGATTCCAGTCTTCACTAAGTTGAGAAAAACTGAGTTTATGTATTTCAAACCTTTCAAAATATCCATTGAGAGTGGTTTTTCACACAAAAGATTATTGCACAAAATTATTTGTAGTTAGACACATGTCTATTTAAAAGCTGACAACTTATAAAAGTTAAATTTAAACAGAATTCTAGAAGATTTATATATTTGAAAAGCACTATACAGGAAAATTTCTTTGAATGAGCTATGATTATACATATCTACATGTGTTGACAAGAAAGTACGTTGAAAAGTAAAACTCAGGCTCCTGTTGAAATGTATTGCTGAGAGACAGAAGTGTGTCTTTTACCTAGTGATCCAAAAAGATGTGTAAATAAACACCTCACCCCCCTGGTGCTACCCAAGCCACAGGAAAGGTGTCTAGTTGAGAAGCCTTTTCAGCAACATATCAGGAAAGGTGTTAGCAGAAAAATGGGCCAGTGAAATCAGAAGCAGAGGTGCTAATGGTGTTTTTTAAACTCTACAATCACAGGGTGGACACTAAATTCAAAAAGGATCTTTTGCTTTACTGTAGGTCAAGAAAATCCTTGCTGGAAAGGAAGTGAACAGTCTTACTCTTAATTAGTGTACAGGAGAGGAGGGAGTTGGAGGAGAGCAAAAGATGCAAACCACGTTGGGGATTGCGTAGGGCAGTTTCCACCATGATAGACAGTTGCCCTTTGCTGGCCTGTGTGGGGAGCTGGACTGGGCCTCAGAGACCATGTACAATCATAGGCTGCCACCCACTCAGAGGAATGCTTCTTAGCTAGTTCTTGTCAATTCGCCTCACTTTAGAAGCATTGACTTTGGTCTCCATCTTGACTTTTGATCTCATCCTTGTGATAGTGATTTGCTGTTATTCACGCATGTGTCGGCTTGGCTTGACTTGCTGTCTTTATGAATATACTTACTCAGGGCAATCCGTACAGGCTGCAGACACAGGAAATTATTAGCAAGCAAATTATGACTTGAATTGTATCTGCCTTAGTGCCTTTCCCTGTTTCTATGTCAGCAGATTTGCTGGAAGCAGCTGGCATGTCCCCTAAGTGACTGTGCCTATTGTTGTTACCTAATTCTAACTTAAAACCACTAAAAAACATTTTGTGCCATCATAACTGTTTGTATGAGCCATAACTAGCTCTTTCATTATTATAGCCCTATCTATTGGTTGGGGAATTTTGATAAAGATTTAATAATATTTGATGAGCTACTTCACCCTCCATACACATCCCCATATTTCTAGAGCTGACCAGCAGCACTATCTTTTAAAATAAAGTTAAAAACACAGCTTGTGCTGAGTCAAAGGTGTAAATCTGAGGTCAGTGGGAAAATACCTAGTTTTCCTTCTGAAATCATCATAACTGTTCATTTACTTCCCAAAAGGTAACACCCCTGAAGTTTGCTTTTATTTGCTGGAGGTGAAATATGAGTATGGCTTCAACATAGTTCATGTAAGACTTTTAGCCTTACTGAGCTGCCATCTAATGAGTAAATCTAATGACTTGAGGTAGGACAGTGCCCCTGTGGGGTCCCTCTCCAGGGTTCTTCAGAGTCAGTGGCTGTCCCAATCCAATCTTAGGGGGTCTCTTCCTGTTCCAGGTGTGAAATGTCTGACTTCTCAGCAAGTCCTTCATCGTCATAGTTCCAACAGGCTGTTGGAATTCCAGCAATCAGGTCTCCACTCCTGAATGAAAAAGGAGTTGGAAAAGTAGAGTCTGCCAATTCAACCTCTTAAGCTTTTCTAGAACCCTTGGCTATATATTTCATTGTTCACCCAAGGAGGCTGCAAAAGTTTTTTCCCTGTGCACAGGTGAAAAAGTGTTTTTACCTCTAGTCATGCAAGGGTTCTACTAGTAAGGAATGTGATAGCATGAATAAGGGAAGGTGCTATCATTCTCTACCTCAGATACTGAGGATGCTTTGCAGTGATCTTTACAGTTACTTACTTTGAGGTTGCTTTGAATAGAAGTTTCAAGCCAGATACCTGTGTTATATTAATTTCATGCTTTGACAGAAGCCATAGTATCCAGCCTTCTCTAGACATCTAGAAAGATGACCAAGTAGGTGAAATTTCTCAATCTCAAGTTGTCCTAGGGGTAAGATTCCCAGTCAGTTTTCAATTTATTGTTCCATCTCACAGGTTAACTGTGGAAAGCCTCAGTAATCTGTGATCAGGAACCCCACCCTCTGGTAGTTTCCAGCCTCTGAGAGGCAGCACAGAATGTCCACAGAAGGCCTTAAGGGTCAAAGGAAGTAACTCAGGTGGATTCTCTGCTAAACAGAGGCAGTCCCCAGTGAGCAGCTTTCTATTTTAGCAAAGTTTCCACAGCCAGAAATGGACAAAAGCAATAATTTTGGTTGTATAGCCAATGGGTGACCTTGTAGCTCCCTAAAGACCTATGGCTCTGTGTGACCCTGACCAACAAGCCAGAAGTTGTGGCAGCAGTAGTCTTCCTCATTGACCCAGGCAAGAGTCACTTCAACTCACCATGTGTCTGTAGAGTAGTCCCTCTATGTCCTAGCTTCAGAGGGAAACCTGGGGACAGATGAGGCCTCCATCATCCCAAAAACAGTGCCCCTGAGCCCATCAGAGCAAAATGTGGCCAACAAATCCAAGATGAGCTGTCAAAGAAAACCTCACAGAGCAAAAGGGACTGCTAAACTTTGGGTTAATTCTAAGCAAAGACATCAGGAATTATGAGATATGGCAAGGGGCTAAGAAGAAAACCAGTTGAAACCAAGCTTGGGGAGGTCAAGTGGGAGAGGCAAAAAGAAGCAATTACAGGGCTTCCTTGGTGATGCAAGAGGTTAAGTTGCAGCACTATGAAGCTATCTGCAGCCACTGCAGCCCCAGTTCAATCCCTGGCCAGGGAGGTGACCCACATGGTGCAGTAGGCCTCTCTCCTGTCTCGCCCGCTGCTCCCCTCAGCAGTGTGTTTCAGTAGATCTGCCTGATCTGCTCCCCACTCTGTCTCTGGTGAATCTTCTCACACCCCCACCTCTGGCCTGCTCCCCAGTTCTTATATGCATAAATAAACCTTAAAAAAAAGCAACAGCAAGTTTCCCACACTGGTTTTGGGCAAGGAGGAACTCCCTAATAATTACCATTAACTGAGTTTATTTGAATATTAAGACTCAAGAGTTGTCCTAAGAGCTTTTAAACACATCATGCCATTTAGTCTTCACAGCAGTCCAAAGACAATATGCAAGAGAGAAAACTCCTCAGAATGGGTTGTAAGTGGCCCAAGGTCACATCTATTGGAGTTGTGACCCAGATCTACTGGAATCCATGGTCCGAACAGCACTTCCAGTCTCCTTAAGGAAAGAAAGCAGTTGCCTCCAACTTTTACATAATTTGTTTATGCTAATATAGCCCACACAGGGCCCCTCTCCCAGTCAGGAATCCCCTCCATCTTCCTAGTAGCTTCCCCAAGTTTGGCTTAAAGAATACAAACTAGTTTTAACGTTGCCCTTAGCAAAGACAGCTAAGAAAATATTATTTAAAATCAAAGGTGCTGTTTCTCAAAAGAAAACTATACTGTATGAACTATACTGAGTCCCTGCAGAGCTGCAGCAAAAGACCTCATGGAATCAAATGAACCCACAAGAGCCTTCCTAGCTGGCCAACCACCCTGCTCAGCCTGAAGGAGCAACTCAGCTGGGAACCTTTGAGGCCTGGGTGAGAGGAAGAGGCCGGCAGCTGGGCAGTTCAGCTTGGAAAGAAAAAGAGCCCAATCCCCTGTCCCAGCTTTAGTAGAGAAAGGCCTTTCCCAAACCTGCAAGTCTATAAAAGGGGCATTAAGGAAATCCTGGAAAATGCTGAAAGAAACCTTTTATGTTTCTCTCCACTATTCTCCTTTATATGGCAGAAAAGGGATCTGATGAGACCAAGAAAAAGCAAAGGTAAGCTGAGGGAGCTCAGTTCAGAGGGGGGTAAGGCAGGGGGTGTGAAAGTCAGAGTATCTGGTCGCAACAAGCTGACTCTGCTCAAGGCAGCCTGAAGCCTGCTGGGTGAATTCGGTTCACCCATCTATACATAAAAGCCTGCTTTTTGCTCTAGGTCAAGCTAAAGGTCCTAAATTCACTTTATAAATAAAAACTGATAAGGTGTTTGATCCTTGTAACACCTCTATGTCTTCCTATGTTTCTAACCTCGAGAGAATGTCTGGCACATCCACCTGTGGACTGCCTCCTAATTATCAATTATCACAGACACCAAACTGAATGTCAAATGTAAAACAGTAATAGAGAAGAAGAGGGTTTGTCTTCAGGGCCTGGGGCTAACACACAGCGATAGGAAGGACATTTCAGGTAAACTCTGGAGAAAGCAACTGAACCTGAGAAGCTGGATTTCACACTTCTCCCCATGTGGGATTTAGAACAGCAAGTCCATAGTGCAGGTCTGCGTGACCCTACCCACCCTGATTAGACCAGAGAGAGGGCATCTCTGCTGGAGTGGCCCATCAAGTGTGACCCGAGTGGGATCAAAGCACCCTTTGGCCCAATTGCCGCCCACCCCCAGGATGAAATGTGGCACAAGAAATACCACCATAATTATTCATGCTGTCTCAGGCACTGAGCAAAGCCACTCACGAGGATTACTAGGAAGTGGCAAAGAAGGTGCTCAGTGGACTCCATTTTATAGACGAGGAAGCACAGTGGAGAGAGATTACAAAACTGTTTTGTACCTAGGCTAACAGTGGCAGCCTCTGCCCCCAGAACCACCTCCCTAAATGAATATCGGATTAGTGACCGCCCCTCTGCGGGGTGGAGCAGCCTTGTCGCTCTGCAGAATGAGTATGGATGCCCCCTCCTTTCTGCTTAGAGGTAGAAACTCCATCCCACCTTCCTGTTCCCTGACTGAGAAAGGCAGTTCAGACCTGGGCTCTGCGTTTCTCACTTATTAGCATAAGACCGAGAGGTACCCAGGGATCTCAAACTCTAACAGTTGAGAAGTACATGCTCTAAAGGAATCTGGCCATCCATACAAATGAAGACAAAGAAAGCATACTCTTGCAGTGTGATGGATTTTTAATAGAGTTAATGAGCATAGAGGAGAGAGGATATTCCTAATAAAACAATAAAACTTTTTTTAAAGATATATTTATGCATACAAGAGTTGGGTTTTTTTTTAAAGATTTATTTATTTATGCATCCAAGAGCTATGGTGCAGGCCAGAGTCCCAGGAGGTGAGAGAATTCACTAGAGACAGAGTAGGTAGTAGAACAGGCAGACTGAAGTACACTGCTGAGGGGAGCAGGGGCAAGGCAGGAGAGGTCTGCTGCACCATGTGGGTCCCCTCCCTGGCCAGGAATCAAACTTGTGCTGCTGTGCCACAGATGCTTCACAGTGCTGTACTCAACCTGCTGCACCACCAGGGAGGGCCCCTAATAAAACTCTTAAAGTTACCCATCCATTCATAGGAAAATGCTCAGCCAAACAGACTTGATCCAAAGCAGAATGGCTGAGGGCCAAAACACTGCCACACATTTAAGTTACCCTCTGATGGGGAACCACAAGAAAGACAGCTCCCAGAGAGACTCAAAATTCAAAATATGCAATCCAACAGTTCAAAATTATGGCTGCAATTATCTCTGTGAAGGATCAAGAGCTGCTTCCCTATGTCTCTCTCATATACATGTCTCTTCTAAGTATATCTCCATGTGTCTCCTTCATGTGTCTCTTTCCCAGAAGTGCCAGGGTGCAAATCAAGAACACAGAAGCAAGAAAACCCAAGCAGACATGTTCAATTTTAAGCCAAACATAACTACTTACCTCTGCCCTCGTTTCCAGCAGCCCCCCCATTTAGGAAGTCAGGTTCGTAGCACACCAGTATCTGTAATTTCAGGTGCCTGAGATCTGAGTGTAGAGATGGGAATGGTGTCTATAAAAATAGCAGAGGATTGTTCCTCTAACAACTGTGTCACTTCCCCCATCCGTGGCTCTGATTTCCCTATCGCCCCTACCATTATTCACTGTGGGTTGGGTGACTACTTCCTTACCCATAGCACCCTCAACCACACCCTCCCCTGTATACTTTGGAGGGAGCATACAGCCAACTCTAATTTCCCTTGCTAGCTGGACCGAGCAGATGGATTTCAACAGATGAAGCAGCAATCAGCACTCAGGAGAACACTTCACTCTTTTGCTGAATACAGCGGTGCCCTGTGTTCCTTGGAAGACTCATTCTATAAGCTGTTCTTAAGAAGAACTTAATACCCAGGTAAGTCTGGGAAATGTAGTACAGTGTATCGCTTGTAGAGACTCACAATATCTTTCACTCTCATTTGTGTTTTTTTTTATTTTTTTAAAGATTTATTTATGCATACAAGAACCGGGGTACAGGCCAGAGGTACAGGTTGGTGAGAGGATTCACCAGAGACAGCGGGGAACAGAACAGGCAGATCGACTGAAGCACACTGCTGAGGGGAGCAGCAGGCATGGCAGGAGAGGTCTGCTGCGCCATATGGGTAACCCCCTTGGCTGTTGGCAGGGATCGAACTCATGCTGCAGAGGCAGCAGCTTGCATCAAAGTGTGTTGCTTAACCCGCTGCACACCAGGGAGACCCTAACTCTCATTTTGAAGGCTCTGAGAAGACTTGTAAATACTGAATTAGGAAGTCCAGAACTTCCTAGTTTATTTGACCCAAGAACATAAGTGGGTACCTCTTTTCAAAACGCTTTAGCAAAATTCCCTTTGTGAATATGAGAGTAGGTGAAAGTTATTTTTCCTTAATCATAGTTAAGGTTCTTTTTCCTTATGTAGTTTTTCCCATAGATAGTCTAATAATTAAAATATGCCTTTGTGGACTCTAAGATCGCCTTAAATTCAAGATAGTTAATTGAATTCTGGACCCACTCATTTACTCTCTAGATGTAGGAGATTAGAGTATGGCATGGTCCAGAAGTACTGATGCATAATATAATGGGAATTTTCTGTACCCTCAATAACTTCAGCAGTTCTCAAATCTTTTGGTCTCGGGATCGCTGTATACTCTTAAAAGTAGCAAGAACCCCAGTGAACATCGGGTTATGTGAATTATAGCTATTTATAGTTCTAACAATAAAACTTAAATTTTTAAAAAATATGTTATTCATTTAAAATAAATTCACTACATGCTAACATAAGTAGCACATTTTATAGGTAACTATTTTCCCAAAAAAGGTAAGAAGAATTGTGTTGCTTTATATTTTCAAAAATCTCATTACTATCTGGCTTCATAGAACACAGCTAAAATCTCATACCTGCTTCTGCATGCACTCTTTTGCAGCATCACAGGAAGTCTTCCTAACTTTTTTTTCTTTTTTGTATAGTGTATATTTCTCATCCCCATGAAATTCCTATCATGAATTCACCTGTGCACCATCACCGTAGTCCCTTGTGCTCTCCCCTACCCCATTTTGTTCCTTCTCCCTCCTCCTCCCCTAGGGAATATCTCAGATTTATAGTTGTCTGTTGATTTTTATTTATAATGACATGAGTTTAATCTTCTGATTGCTGAATAGTAGTCCGTGTGTGTATATACCACAGCTTCTTGATCCAGTCATCTGTTTTTGGGCATTTGGGTTGTTTCCATAACTTGCCTATTGTGAGAAGTACCATGATAAACATAGGTGTGCAGTGTCTTTTTGAATTAGTTTTTGTGTCCTTTGGGTAAATTCCTAGAAGTGGGATTGATGGATCATATGGGAGCTTCATTTTTAACAGTTTGAGGAACTTCCACACAGCTTTCCATAGTGGCTGGACCAGTTGGCATTCCTACCAGCAGCGTAGGAGAGTTCCTTTTTCTCCACATTCTCTCCAACATTTGTTGTTGCTAGTTTTTTTGATATGTGCCATTCTCAGTGGTGTGCAGTCAAAACTATTATCCCTGTAATACTAATGTCATTTTCCCATTTCACTCTTAATTCTCTCACTAGTGTACAGTGGCACTTAAGAAGTTACAGAAAGATGCTCAACATCTCTTGTAATCAGAGAAATGCTAATCTTCCTAACTTCTTAAGTGTCACTGTGCACTGGTGAGAGAATAAGAGTGAAATGGGAAAATGACATTAGTATTATAAGGATAATAGTTTTGACCTTGTGGGCCCCATGAAAGGGTCTCTACTGCTGCAGGATCCTCTTACCACACTTGGCAGCTTCAGATGCTCAGTTCCTGCTTTCTCTGCATGCACCTCAGAATGGGGAAGGGTTGGATGCTTTGCTCAGCTCCTGAAATGCCCAGGAGCACTCACCTGTCAGGGAGCCCTGGTCCTCGGGGCAGAACTACTAGAAGCCAGCCCCATCTGTCAATCAGCAGGACCCAGCCTGATGGATGCTCATGCCCCTCTCTCACCCATCACTTCTCACTATGGTGACTGAAGTGCATCAGCGCCAAGGTATGTTTGCACGTTCTTGACTCAATGGTTTTTAAAGAACCTTGATGTATAGCATTTCATTAAAGCCATATAAACCCCAAGGTAGCCATTGTCCAAACACAGCTATTGTCTTCATTTGTAAGCTGCCTAATTCCTGAAAAAATGAATTTAAGCTTTACCTACAATCCATGCCTTGTTTCCTGCAGGTTTTAAATGGTGTTGTGAGCCAAGAAGAGCTACCTTTTGTTCTTCACATATAGGAGGAGGATGAAATGATGTTTCATCTTGGCCCTGGGGATGTTTGAAGCCCAGAAATAAAGGAGACATAGGGGGAAAGAATGCCAGCTCTGGCAGATCTGAGCATAAAGACCACTTGCTGTCCATGTATGGGAGCCTCTCGCTTGAACCAAACTCCTAATCTTGAAAGATGGGTCTGGAAAAGCAGGACCTGGGTGGATTCTTGTTCTGTGTAGTCCCCCAGTGAACAGACACAGCTAACAAAATTTTTTTTTGCAGAAATGAGAGAAAATGAAACTCTGAGGATGCTTTATCCTATGGTAGTAGCCACACCTCTGAAAGAACATATTGTGAGTGTGAGGCTCAGATTAATCTGATTTTAGAGGTGGGTGGATAGAACATAGATCCTGGATGCTTACTAACTAGCAGTGTCAAGTTGGGCAAAGCATGTAGTCCATGTGAGCCTTGGTTTCATTATGGTAAAGTAGGTTATAGGATTTGCTGAGCTAATGCTCATAAGCCCTGAGCACCTGCCTGACCGATAGTAAGCACACAATAAATGCTAACCATTCTTTTACACTCTAGCTCATCTTCTAATTTGATTAGAGGCACAGAATTGCATGCCAGGAGAACATTGTGCTAAATTAAATAAGCGAGACACAAAATGATGGATAAATCCTCTTATATGAAGTATATAAAGTAGTTGTATTTATAGAAATGCAAACAGAAACAATGGTGGTAGCAAGGAGTTGGGGGAAGAGGAGGGAAAATGTTCATGTTGAATATTTAGAGAGTTGCAGATTTGCAAGAGGAAAAGTTCTGGAGATCTGGTTCAAAGCTACGTCAATATACTTAACAATGTAACAATATATTGACTCCATATGTGATTGTATGTCAAACTATACATTTAAGGCTGTTTAAGTGCAAAAAATATATTGTGGATTTTTATCATAAAACAAAAAGAGGAAATATCAAATAAAATTTTATCTTAAGTGAATACATGGTCACTATGGAGTCAGCCCTTCAAGATTTAAAATAAAGCACTGTTTGTATAGTCAAGAAGATATATCCTGAGAATTACTGAAATAAAATGATCTCAGCAAACTAGAACTACAGAAGGACATCCTCAACTTATTAAAAAACATCTAAAAAGTTTCATAGTTCTCATACACACTGAAGGTTTCTCACAAAGAACAGACACAAGACAAGAACGTCCCATCTCGGGCCTCCCTGGTGGCACAGCGGGTTAAGCAACGCACTGTGAAGCAAACCGCAGCCACTGCAGTACAAGTTCGATCCCTACCGCCGGCCAGGGAGGGGACCCACATGGCACAGCAGACCTCTCCTGCCTTGCCTGCTGCTGCCCTCGGCAGTGTGTTTCGGTCAGTCTGCGGTTCTGCTCCCCACTCTGTCTGGTTAATCCTCTCACCTCCCATGACTCTGGCCTGTACCCCAGCTCTTGTGTGCATAAATAAATAAATCTTTAAAAAAAAAAGAATGTCCCATCTTATCACTACTGCTGTTCAACATACAGAAGTCTTAGCTAATGCAGTGAGACAAGAAAAGGAAGTAAAAAGCATAAATATTGGGAAGAAAGATATAAAACTCTATTTAGGAATTAGCTCATCTGCAATTTAAATCTGAAAAAAACACTCTTGGAATAAATAATTATAGCAAGTTTGCAAGATACAAAGTTAATATATGAAAGTTAATTATTTTCTTTATATCAGCAATGAGCAAGTGGAATTTGAAGTTAGTATTACCGTTTACATTAGTATTCACAAAAATAAGTATGAATCTAGTAAATTATATATAAAATCTATAGGAGAAAACTGATGAAAAAAAGAACTAAATAAATGGAAAGATAATTCATGTGCTTAAATAGGAAGAGTCAATAGTATCTAGATACCCCTACTTGAGCTATAGATTCAATAGAATTCCAATCAAAATCCTTGCAAGTTATTTTGTGGATATCAACAAATTAAAGTGTCTATGAAGAGACCAAAGACAAAGACTACTTAATGTTAAGAAAAACAAAGTAGACTGACTACAAACATCCATGCTTACTCTAAAAGTTACAGTAATGAAGACGGTATGGAGAAGGAACAGACAATTAAATCAATGGGACAGAACAAAAATGCCAGAAAGAGACCCACAGAAAATCAATCAACTGATCTTTGGCGAAGGAGCAAGGGCAATATAATGGAGCAAACAGTCTTTTCAACAAATGGGGCTTAAATGACTGGACATAAGTTGTAAAAAAAAATAATGAATCTAGATACAGACTATGCACACGTCATCAAAATTAACTCAAAATGGATCATAAACCTAAATGTAAAATGAAGAACTATAAAACTCCTAAAAGATAACAGGAGAACATCTAGATGACCTTGGATATAACAATGTCTTTCAGAGGAATGATCTGCAAAAGAAATAACTGGTAAGTCGGCCTTGATTAAAATTAAGAACTTCTCTGAAAAAGACAAGTCTCAAGAGAATGAGAAGACAAGGCACAGACTAAGAAAGAATATTTTCAAATGACAACTGTCAAAGGACTGTTACCCAAAATATGCAAAAGATTTTAAAAAGATTTTGTTAGAGAATAAAGAACCCAATTTAAAATTGGGTTACACATATAATATGTAAGCATATGAGAAGATGTTCAGCCTCGTACATCAGTAGGGTATTATAAATTAAATGAGAGTGCAATACCAAATGCAGTAACAAGATCTCTCATTCACTGCTGGTGGGAATGCAAAATGGTAGTCATCTTGAAAGAAAACTGACAGTTTTATATTAAAAAATGTAAATAAAAGTTAACTTTTGAGGAGTTCTAGTTTCAAAGCAAAATGGACCGGAAGTAGAAGTAAATTTCATGTAACTTCTGTTCCTTCCCTACTTCCCTCAACCTCTACCAATATCCACATCCCACAACACCCATAGTCTACACTAGGACTATGTATAATGACATAATCTGTCATTGCAGTATTGTAGAAAATTTTTCACTGCCCTAAACATCTTCTGTGCTCTGCCTATTCATCCCTCTCTCCCCGCAGACCCAAGGAGCCACAATCGTTTTACTCTCTCCATAGTTTTGCTTTACCAGGAAGTCCTATTGTTGGAGACATGCTGTATGAAACCTTTTCAAATTGTTTTTTACTCTGAGTAACATTCATTTAAGATTTCTCTGTGTCTTTCCATGGTTCAATAATATCTCTTTTTAGCGCTGAATAATATTCCACTGTCTGCATATACCACTGTTTATTTAACTCTTCATCTACTGAAGGGCATCTTGGTTGCATTTTAGCAATCATGAATTCAGCTGCTATTAATATGCATGTGCAGGTTTTTGAGTGGACATGTTTTCATTTCATGTTGGTAAATGCCTAGCATGATTGCTGGATCACATGGTAAGAATATATTTAGTTGTAATATATTTATTTATTTTTCAAAGATTTCTTTACTTATGTACACAAGAGCTGGTGTACAGGCCAGAGTCATGGGAGGTGAGAGGATTAACCAGACAGAGTGGGGAGCAGAACAAGCAGACTGAGCAAAACACACTGCCAAGGGCAGCAGCAGGCAAGGCAGGAGAGGTCTGCTGTGCCATGTGGGTCCCCTAGCTGGCCGGCGGCAGGGATCGAACTTGTACTGCAGTGGCTGCGGTTTGCTTCACAGTGCGTTGCTTAACCCACTGTGCCACCAGGGAGGCCCCAAGTTTTAATATATTTAAATAACACTTCAATTAAATGTTAATGTCTTTTTAGAGTTTATAGATATTAAGTAGTGAACTGGACATGAGTTCTAAAGAAATGACCTGAAAGTCAGCAAAGAGAAGCAAAAATATGAATAGTTCAAGAGGCTAGACAATAAAGGAACAATGAACATAAGATAATGCATAGACACAGTGTTGTGTTCCTCAAGAATTCATATGTTGAACACTAACCTCCACTGGGATGTTATTTGGAAGTGTGAGCATTTGGGGGATGACTAGGTCATGAAGGGGGAGAGCATTCATGAATGGACTTTGTGCCGTTATAAGAGACCCTGGAGAACCCTTTCATCCTTCTGCCTTCTAGCATACAGCGAAAGGGTGACTGTCTGTGAAACAGTCATGGAATCTGACATCTCAATCTCTGAAGTCCCACCTTAAGAACTATGAGAAATGTTTCCGTTGTTCCTAAGCTGCCTAGTCTGTTATAGCAGCCCAAACAAACTAAGACAAGGCTAGATCTTGACCTCAAACCCTCTCTCCTACAAAATGTTGATGACCAGACTTACAGAC
Organism: Galemys pyrenaicus; assembly: GCA_019455555.1. Lineage (NCBI taxonomy): Eukaryota > Metazoa > Chordata > Mammalia > Eulipotyphla > Talpidae > Galemys > Galemys pyrenaicus. The sequence goes on from JAGFMF010011870.1 coordinate 9,596,610, forward strand.
TAAATTAGTGACCCTGATATTTCCCTATTATCTTTCAGAACCACACTTCCATTAACATTTTAATCATCATTTCAAAATAGATTATAAAGATCATCCCAAAATAAACAGCTGACCTGTTAGGAAGAGCTTGAAAAGAAGCTTAAAAGTGGTGAGACATGTGTGTCTGTCACATCTGGAATACGATGCTCTGTGATGCAAGAATCCCTTGATTCATGCTGAGGATAGCGATTTGACACATTGTTTCGTATCTTTTTTCTTTCCTGAGCAGTGTCCCTACTGAAATTCTTCTGTACTCTGAAACAAGACCTGTCTCTGCCACAGGTCACAGATCTATCTACACTTTCATGGCCTTCAGTAATAATAGTTGGGGTTTTAAACTCATAGTACAAGAGGTGTGGAGACACTTCTCCCTAGGGCCAGCAGTGTTAGTCTGATTAACAGCTGTTGAGGGATTTGCCAGCACAAAACACCAAATTGTGAGTGCTGGAGAGGTGGGAGTGGTGGTTGGTGTGTGTGTGTGAGAGAGAGAGAGAGAGAGAGTGTGTGTGTTGTCAGGCACAGGGTGGGGTATGGGGAGTTACTGTCTGACTGCCAGTTCAGTTTGATGAGTGGCTTCCCTCCCTAACCAAAGAATCAAGGCAGAAAAATAAACAAACATAAACATCAAAACAAGCTGATGTTTTCATGTTATTTTTGTGGATCACCCAGGTATCTTGCAATTTGTATTTGCCTGGGCATTTCTCTTTGGTTGCCGCTGAAATGTTGGAAGCTTTGCAAGGGACCCAGGTGACTTGGTTGATATTATCTGTCATTCCCATTGGCTACACAGCAGTGACTCCTGTCTCTGCAGATAAAATTAGCTGTACCTGAACAAATGGGTTGACTTTTTAGAAATGAAATCTAATAGTGTAATAATAAAAGAGGTAAAAAAAATTCAATGGATTTATAAATTCAGTTCTAATTTCCTCTGAAGTGCTATGGGTCTCCAACTCCCAACTCTACCCCAAAATGTTAGGCTGAACATAAAATCAGCTTTCTTCTCCTGTCCCCCACAACTATTCCCCAAGTGCCAGACTAGGCTAGGGTATGACTCTCCCACCCAGTCACAGAAATATGAACCCTGGAAAACTGATTTTTTTTTTAGCTTTGCAATTTTTTATTAATATAAAATATATTTTTTAAAACTTACATATACTTGCCATCAATTGTAATTCCCATGTATTCCCCATCACCATCTCACCAGTGCACCATCACCTCAGTCCCTCGTGCTCCCATCTTC
>JAGFMF010011870.1:9598319-9659195 GCA_019455555.1 Galemys pyrenaicus
TTAGTAGATTGAGGAACCGCCATACTGCTTTCCATAATGGTTGGACCATCTTGCATTCCCACCAGCAGTGTAAGAGTGTTCCTTTTTCTCCACATCCCCACCAACATTTGGAAAACTGATTTTTAATATGCCCCCTAAGAGGCCCCATTAAGGCCAAGTAAGGCCCATTTTGAGTTTGTGTACTCAATGACCATTTAGCCTTTGGAGAAGAAGAAGAGCTACAGAATGGATCTAGGATAGAGAGAGTAATCATCAGAAGGAACAACCAAGACGATCATCAAATCAATTTCATTATCTGTCTCTTGCCTGCAGAAACCCAGACTGCAAAATTTTAAGTGTTTGTTCTTAATTCTTCAGAGCAGTTATGTCCTTGGTCACAAACTTGTCAGTCCAGTGCAGTGAATCCCATCAGGGGACCAGGGACTATTTTACTCCTAGGACACATTCAGCACTGCTAGACAACATTGTGGTTGTGACAACTGGAATAGAGGGGAAGTGCTACAGGGATGCTCCTAAATATCCTGCAATTCACAGGACAACCCTCCCCCGAATTACCTGGCTCAAAATGTCTGTAGATCTGAGGCTACAAACCACACTCAAACTTGTCTAAGTCCAAAGGTCTGGGGGTAAGAGTAAAGGGTGTCCTCACTTACCATATCCATTAGCTTCCTAGGACTGTATGATCAGTACAAACTGGGTAACTCGCAACCGGAGCAATTCTATCACTGTCCAAAACCACAGTGTTGTTAGGGCCATGTACCCTACAAAGGTTCAAGGAGAGGGAGCTTTCTTGAATCTTCCAGTCTCTAGTAACAGAAAGAGGTCCTTGGCTTGTAGTGGCACGTAGTCTCTGCCTATATTTTCACATGGCCTTTTCCTGGGTCTCACTGTTCCCTCTCCTCTTCTTATAAGGACCCCAGAGCTGGATTTAGGATGCCCCAAAATCCAAGATGAGCTCATTTCCAGATCCCTAACTACAACTGCAAAAACCCCTATTTACAAATAAGGTCATAGTCTCAGGTTCTGTGTAGCTAAGAATTGTGGAAGGAGGGGCTAGTATGCAAATCAATATACTCTGGAAAGAAATTACATTTTAGCTGGAAATAGGAACAGCTGATATTTTAGAATATAAAAGTCACTATGCACACCCCTTGTCTCAATACACAGGCTGCAACTGCAGAGAAGCGAAAATAAAACAAAGAACCTAGTAATACCTACCCGTCCACTATCGATTTTAGAAACCAAAAGGTAGGTTCATTCCTTTCTCTATTTTCTCTCTGCTCAGTCTCCCTAACCTGCCTGCTGTAGAACAGCAAGGGATCACAAACCCCATAGAACACTGGAGCTGATATAGAGTCCATGGTTTCAGTGGAAGTTTTAAACAACGGTCACACATTCTTTGGTACTCTTCCCATTAAATGATGGAGCCTCTGTCCCTATCTTAGTCCACTCAAGCTGCTTTAACAAAATACCATAGACTGGGTGGCTTACGAACAACAAATTTACTTCTCATTCCTTGGGGAGCTGAGAAGTTCACAATCAGTATATTGGTAGGTTCAGTTGTTTGTGAGGATCCATGACCTGGCTCGTAGACTATTCTAGGTACTTCATATGCATGGAACCATACAGTATTTGCCTGTTTCCATTTTTAACTTTTATCTTGCTTTTTCAATTGTGAAAATATTCTACAACACCCTGTAAGTTTCAGATATATTATTTCTTACCTCCATAATTGTATGTATCATGGCAAGTCCACCACCAACCAGTGATACCCTCTACCATTCTCTCTCCTCCCCTTCTCCCCATAACCACTATTCTGCTGTCAGAATCTAAAGGTTTGGTTATTTTATTTGTTCATTTACCTTTTTTTCCCTTTTATATTCCACCTTTTGTGGTATTTGTCTTTCTCCTGCAATATATGTACTCTTGTGACTGCATAGTTCACTTAGTAAGATTCAAGTTTCATCTATGTCATAGCACATGTCAGACTATCCTTCCTTTTTAAGGCGGAATAGTATTCTCTTGTGTGTATATACTACATTCTGTTTATCCATTCATCCGTTGATGAACAATGGGTTCATTATTGGGTTGTTTCTGTGTTGTGGTTACTGTGAATAATGCTGCTATACACATGGGTGTACAGATATCTGTTCACTTCTTTAGCTAATACCTGAAAGTGAAGTTGCTGGATCATATTGTAATTCTACATTATATTTTTTGAGTAACTAATATACAGTTTCCCATAGTGCCCACATCATTTTATATTCCTATAGCAATAGATGAATTCCACTTTCTACACATCTCACCAATGCTTCTTATTTTCAATTTGTTTTATTTTTAATAATGGCCATACTGATGGGTGCAATTTCACCCTTTTACTTTTAACTTACGTTTACTATCATATTTGAAGTGAATTTCTTATAGACCACAAATAGTTGTGTCATGTTTTTTGATCCACTCTACCAATCTTTTTAATTAGTTTTTACACCAGCTTACATTTAGACCATTTATAGTTACCTTTAATATAGTAGGACTTAAATCTGATGTTTTCTCTCTCTGTTTGTGATGTATCTTGTTCTTTTTCCTGCCTTCCAATGGGTTACTTGAGCATTTAGTAGAATTCCATTTGGATTTTCAATCATTTGTAGTGTATATTTTTATAAAGAGTTGTTACTCTAGCTATTAACATTATATATACATATCTTAACATGTCCTACTGGTGTTAGTCTACCAGTTTGAAGTATAGCTGCCTTACATCCCTTTATATTCCTTTGTTCAAATATAACTTCAGCCTTGCAGATGCTACCACCGACAGACCCCACGGCTCAAAGCCCTGGGAAAACCCACCTTGTTCTTCAGCAGCTGCTCATGGCAAGCCTTTGGGTGGCGTTTCCTTTGAGATGGTTGCAGATGAAGTTCCAGACAGCAGAAAACATTCATGCACTGAGCAGTGGGGAGAAAAGATTTGGCTGTAAATGTTCTTGCTTTCACAGATTCCAGGATATATGTGCTATAACAGCACTGGCTGCCAGTCCATCAAGGGGGAGAAACTTGATGATAAGGATTTCATCCTGAAGCATGAAGCTCCAGGATTCTTGTCCATTAAAAATGCTGGCCCCAACACAAATGGTTCCCAGTTTTTCATCTGCACTGCCAAGACTGAATGATTGACTGGCAAGCAGATAGTTTTTGGCAAGGTGCACGAGAGCATGAATATTGTGGAAGCACAGAGGGCTTTGGGCACAGGAATGGCCAGACCAGCAAGATCGCCATTGCTGACTGTGGAAAGACCTAAGAAATTTGACTTGTGTTTTATCTTAACCACCAGACCTTTCCTTCTGTAGCTCAGGAAAACACCCTTGCATCCTTATCTGCTCAAAATAGCCTATAATCTTTTTGCTCTCCCTCCAGTTCTTTGGATCCCATATTTTCCTAATTCCAAGTCTAGCTGGATTGCAGGGTTAAATTTATGGTTATGAAATAAACAATAAACAACAAAACAAGCCAAATATAGCTTCCTTAAACATTTCTTCAACATATATTTAGAATCACATAGACAATACTGTAATTTTTGCTTCAACTATCAAATACAATGTAAAAAATTCAAAAGGAGAGGAAAAGCCTCTTGTGGTTATCTCTACTTTTTCTTGCCATGTTCTTTCTGCTTTTCTGATATTCCTAAGTTCCTTCTTACATCATTTCCTTTTTGTTTAGAGAACTTCCTTTAGTCATTCTTTTAGGATAGGTCTGCTTGTAAGAAATTTGTTGGTTTTCCTTTATCTCAGAATTTTTTGATATGCCTTCATTTCTGAAGAATATTTTCATTGACTACAGGGTGTTAATTTTTATTTTTTTAAAGATTATTTATTTATGCATACAAGAGCAGGGTTAGGGGCCAGAGGCACGGGAGGTGAGAGGGTTCACCAGAGACAGAGTGGGGAGAAGAACAGTCAGATCGACCGAAATACACTGCTGAGGGGAGCAGCAGGCAAGGCAGGAGGGGTCGGACTTGCCATGGCCATGTGGGTCCCCTCCCTGACTGGAGATCGAACTTGCGCTGCAGTGCCACAGATGCTTCACAGTGTGGCGCTCAACCCACTGCGCCACCGGGGAGGCCTGAGTACCTTAAAATTATTATGCTACTTCCTTATGACCTCTGAATAGAAATCCTCTATCATTCAAATTAGCTATGCACTGTAACTATGGTGGTGTTTTCTCTAGTGGCTGTCGAGATTTTTTGTCACTAGTTAATAAAATTATGTCTTGATGTGGATTTCAGTTTATCTTACTTGAATTTCACTTGGTTTCTAGAATCTGTAGGGTGTTGTTTTTCTTAGCATTTATAGAAACTAGTTTTTTATGTCTTGCTAAATTTGGGAAGTTGTCAGTGATTGTTTCTTTAAGTATTTTTTCATTCTTTCCCTCTTCCTCTCTCTTTCTGGGACTCAGTAATACAAGTGTCAGATCTTTTATTATAGTTCCACAGGTACCCATAACTCCGTTTGTTTGTTTCAGTCTATTTTCTCTCTCGTTGTTTAGGTTGGGTAATCTCAGATTTTCGATCCGGCAGACTACAGTTTCTTTTCTTTTGTCATTGTTGTTCTGCTCACGAGCCTATGGACCAAGGTTTTTAATTTGGTTACTGGGTTTTTCAGTTCTGAAATTCCATTTGGTTCTATATTGTCCATTGTATGGCTGTTATTTTCTATTTCTTTGCTGAGATTTTCTAGTTCATTGTGTCAAGGGTATTCATAGACTTGTAGAAGCATTTTTGTCATTATTACATTAAATTTCTCACCAGATAACTCCAAAATCTCTATCATTTCAGTGTTGGCAACTATCACTATCTTTTTGTATTCAGTTTGAGATCATTTGGGTTTTAGTATGATTTTCAATGGAAACCTGAATATTTTTAGATTATTTTCTGGTTTAGCTGACTTTTTTGGCACTACTCAAACGGGGGAAGGAAGATGTGCTACTTCATTGCCACGTGGAGGTAGAATTCCAGGTTCCATTCACAGCCTCCATTGATATCCAGGGGTGAGGAGACTTCTGGTTACTGTTGGGTGAGAATTCTGGGTTCCAACCTGGGCTCCACAACACTGCCATGGGGATGGGCTTGCTCCCAGTGGGCCTTGATTAAATGCCTGAATCTGTGTTCAGTTGCCTGAGATAGTGGCCCAGTCAGGAATGAGGGACAGGGAGGGACATCATTATCTTGGGTAGAGGTAGTTGCCAAGGCCCCCTGTTGATTTCTATGAGAGAGGAGATCAAAGTTCTGGTTCCTGTGTGACCTTCTCTGATAGCACTTTGGTGTGTTGGGGTTTCTTGTGAGGGTAGAAGTCCTGGCTCCCACTTGGCCTTTGCTAGTGAAGGTGGTAGTGGAGGCCAAAGTCTTACCTGGGACATCAGACTGGAGTACAGATACCATTGTGGAACATTCTCTAATCAGAAGGGCTACTTTTCTGGTCCTGTCAAAGAACAGTCTTTGTGGAGCTCTTTTTGTCTATCCTTGTTGCTATTTCCAATTTCTTTGGCTGCAAATCTTGGAGATATGGGGCAAAAGAAAAATCCAGAGAATTTATCATTGTATCATTCTTTAGATTCCAGGTTCCCAAGTCAACCTGCCTTCTTTTCTCTACCTCTCAGTTTTCTTATGTTTGTTTTATATATAATGCCCATGGTTTTGAGTGGTAGTTAGCAGGGGGAAATAGGGGAAAGTATGTCTATTCCATCTTCCCAGAAATAAAGATTTGGGGAAAAAAATGGTTTTAAGCAGTAAAAATTTTTGTAAATGAAGTGGATATCAACAGCAGCATAATCTTTGTCAAAATCAATAAAGAGTATAGATATTTTGTATAGCCAAAGGCATAAGAATGAATATCATTTACCACCCTGCTCTGAGATAAACTAATAGCTGTGCCATGAGAAAAATATTTCTCTGTAATTAAAGTATCTTGAGAAGGCTGCACTTTATATCTTTATATCCCTTCCATTGGGACTCTGAATGCAATTGGCATTTTAAAGGCTCTGAGAAGATCTGCAGTAAAGATTGTGTTTAATTCTTTAATCTAGTGTTTCTCAAATTAATTTTAGCATGAAAGATGTTTTGTCAAATATGTAATCATATGCTACAATAGTATCCTCTTTGGCGATATTTAGCTACATACATAACCCAGGCAGTCAGGACCTAGCCACTCTGTAGGGAGGGAATGATCATCTTAGTGGGTAGGCCTCTGGAAAGGAGGCATTCTGTTTTGAAGAAGATGCAGAGAAGGAGGAACTGGGGAAACATGGTGTGTAATGCTGTTCGTTTTCCCAACTCCAGCAACTCCCGCACTTTTGCTTTCTTTTATTTACTTGTTTCTTTTTATCTGTATAGTTCCTCTACAAAATAAGAAGGGAAAGTATGACCATCCTCCTTTCACAGGTAACAAACAGAGGCTCAAATAAGTTAAGTATGTCCCTAGAAGAACCAGATCTTGATCTGTAACCTTTAAGCTATAAAGGCCCTTCATTAATTTTTTTTAAAGATTTATTTCATTTATTTATATATACAAGAGCTGGGGTGTAGGCCAGAAGGGCTGGGGGAAGCGGGGGAGAGAATTCACCAGAGACAAAGTGGGGAGCAAAAGAGGCAGAAATACACTGCTGAGGGGAGCAGAGGGCAAGACAGGAGAGGTCTGCTATGCCATGTGGGTCACCTCCCTGGTTGGGAACGAACAAGTGCTGCAGTGGCAAGATTGTTTCATATCGCTGAGACTTAACCCCTTGTGCCACCAGGGAGGCCAAAAGTCCCCTTCATTATTACTGAGTCTTTGCAGGTCCTCACCAGAGGACCTTTGTTCTGTCAGACCTGTGTGTGGTCCACCATCCGGGTCTGCCCTGAGGATCTCATGCCCTGGATCCTACCTTGATCTCCCTGGGTCTCCTTAGCAGAAGCACACCCATGGGGCTGCTGGAATATTGTTCCCTGTTCACTGCCCCACAAAGGGCCCTGCCAGGATGACCTTCCTGCTTTCCAGAAATCTTTGTTCCATGGAAAAACAAGTGCTATTTTCCAGAACAGAACCTCTGGGGAAGTGAGGGGAAGCTTGAATCCTAAATACAGGATGAAGATCAGAAGTGCTCCCTGAACCTCACATCCTCCTCAGCAACCACAATCCACTGTGCAACTCAAGACAGGAAGTGTCTGGAACTTCAGACTTACTGAGGATAAATGTTCCCGGGAAACATAACACACAAGTGGCATGGTCCTGGCTTCCAGAATAACACAATAGTGACTTGTCTGCCACCTTGTCTCCAGGGAATCAGGAGGAGGAAATGACCACACTAATTCTGAAGAAGGTTCAGCCTGAGGGCAACATCACTGAATAAAGTGAGACACTAGATGATGCTGTAAAAACGAAATATTTACTTCAGAATGGAGCTAAAGAGATTCTGTCTGAAAGCCTTGATAATTATCTTCCTTTGTGATGATGTCACAACTCACAACCCCCTACCATCTCTGCAAATTGTCAGAGAGGAGGGCAATTGTTTAGTGGGGAAAGAGATGAGAGTGAAAACAAGGGATTTTTGTGGTTGAGCTCGCTTATCTGAATGACCTTGTCATAGAACGGAATTTACTGTTGCCTGCAATTAGTTCTTCCTTCCTACTTAGAAATTCTTCTTGCTACTAAGGACATTAACCGAGGTGTTCAATTCTTAAATAGTTCCCTCACTGACCAGACCTGTCTGCTGCATTGGCTACAAGAGAACATGCTTTAAGTCATTGATGGCTGCTGTTAAAATCCAGCTGTGACCTGTAAGGAGGAAAAATAGTGTCCATTGTTTACTCCTTAGTTTGGATTGGTTTCTTCCAACTTGACCAGGTAGGTTCAAAGAGTTAGACATGGACACAGATAGATTTGTTTGGAAGAGAGGTCAGAAGGAAAAACAGAGCCTGTCCAAACAGTTGTCCCCAGAGGGGCCTGGAAAAGTCACCATGGTCAGTTGGAGTCAGCAGGAGAGCCCCAGCCACCTGAGGCAGGCAAGGAGAGACAGAGAAGTCAGATGAAGGAGTGCGGCTGCACCCCGGGGACCTGGCCTGGACACTGTCCTCCAAGTGGAACAGAGGAAGCAGGACAGAGGGAGCTGGGTTCTCGTGCACATCTCTCATGACCACCTCGCCCTTGGCCTTTACCTTCAAGACGGTTTTCTCTTTGGGCTAGCTAATCACCATGTCACTTTCAGTTCTAACATTCTATCATTTAAAATAAATACTTTGGGGTATTTTTAATTTTCTTTTCCCATCCTAAGACTTGCACTTTTATTTCCTGTGGTCTCAATCAATTTCAGAAGTGTACAAAGGAAAAAGCAAAAGATATCACCCCACAACATACACCTGCCCAGATCCACTCATCCTCAGATTTGCCTCTAGGATTTCATTTCTTGACGACTGGAGCAGAGAGTTTAAAATTCTGGGCTCTAGAACCATGTACTGTTCCTTCCTGGCTCTGGGGCCTTGATATTGCTATGTATATTACTATGAACCAACACAACAGTGCATGGTATGTACTGTTCAAACATGTTAGCACCTTTTACTGCAGCAGATCTCCACTTATAATGAAGGAACAATAAATCTAGCTGATCTCGGTGTTCCTGGCAAGGACCTCACATGCATTTAAAAACAAGAAACTGGAGAAGGCATTGTAAAAATAACAAGAGGAAAAAACTGATTTCCTATTAATAATGATATGATTGAAAAAATCCATTCCATGCAGAAATTCCCAATCAGGCATTTGCTGGCATTGAACACTCTGCAGCAGAGAAATGAGGAAATGAGATAAATGCTTCTTGACAGAGAGAGCAAACAAAATCTTTTCTGTCCCTATGCACCCCTGCCTCACCATGCTCATGCCATAACCTTTCTGGCATCCACTCAAAAATGAGATGAAGGCATTCGAGGCTCCAGCAGGACCTGGTCTGAATGCACATGGTCTAGCCTTTCCACTTCTTTATCACAACTCATCCCTGAGCAAATTTTGTGGCTTCAGGCCCACAGTTTCCCCAACTGGCCAGACCATAGCAAGATTTGCCTCCTAGCCTTGAGTGCCAATTCCCCTTTGCCCAGATTGTTTAAGGTTATATTTATCGTGGGGCCTCCTTGGTGGCACAATGGGTGAAGCAACACACTATGAAGTAAACCACAGCCACTGCAGCACGAGTTTGATCCCTGCCACTGGCCAGGGGAGCTGAACCACATGGCACAGCAGACTTCTCCTGCCTCACCCGCTGCTCCCCTCAGCACTGTATTTCAGTCCATCTGCCTGTTATGTTCCCCACTCTGTCTCTGGTGAATCCTCCCACCCCCCCCCCACTTCTCTGGCCTGTGCCCCAGTGCTTGTATGCATAAATAAATAAATCTTTAAAAAAAGGTTTAAATCTTAAAAAAAAGGGGGGGGGGAGCATCAAAAGCTAACAAAAAAATGTGGATTTTGGAGCGAGGGCCTGACTAAACTTCTGTAGGTCTCAGTATCTTCATGTCTAACTTGGGTTAATAATAGTATCAACCTTTTACCAGCAAAGGAAAAGTGAGATGATAATGAAGATAAAATGTGTAGCGTCATGACTGGAATATAGATGATGCTCAACAGAAATTAGTTCCCTTATTACTTCCTACTGCAATTGCAGCTAACTCTTGAACAACTTGGGTTTTAACTCCTCAGACCACTTACAGATGCTTCTGTATTTGTAGGTTCATAGGTTCATAGACTCAACCAACAGCTGACATGATCTAGTTAAATACCTAGATGCAGAACTTGTGCATTTACAGAGGGCCATAAATTTTCTTGCATTTTTCTCTGGGGCTCCTAACCCCAGCATTGTTTAAGAGCCACCTGCATGTTTGTCAGCCTGTCTACCCCATAAAATTGTGAGCTCCTCAAGGGTCAGAACTATGTCTTTTCCTTCTCTGTGTCTTTGGTTATCTATATCTCCAGAATCATGAAATGTACTGTATAGTAGGTAGTAGCAGAGTGAGTAATCCATACCCTGGGTTATCTGTTGCCATGGTAATGCATAGTAAGCCAGACTCTTTTCTATCATTATTTAGATCATGATTCTGCAGCTAGTCTGTTGAAACCAGACTCAGCTGGGTGGTTCTTCTGGCATAGGCTGGAATCAGCTATTCAGACATGTCACCTAAGAGTGGGTGGCATTATGGGCCACGTGTCTCTCCTCCAGCAACAGCTGAATCTGGACCTGTCTACACAGCAGCTGGCAAGGTTTTCTGAATTCAAAAGCAAAAGACTTCTTAAGGAGCAGACTTGAAAGTACCATCTTGTTACTTCTACCTCATTCTATTGACCAAATCAAGTGGCAAATACAGCTCAAATCCAAAGGACTGTAAGATAGATGTCACCACTCCCTCTCTTAATGGGAAGAATGCCATTTTAAAGGGGATGAGCTTAGAGAGGAGGGGCCCTATTGCCATTGCAATATACCACACCCAGGTTGTTTTTTGTTTTTTTAATGAAAGAGGTTAATTAGGGAGAGAAAAATGAACTAGAAGGGCAATAAAAAGAAAAGCCCAATTTATATCCTCATAGTCATGGGCAAGGAGACTTAAATTCTAGGTTGCTCAATACAAGCAAGATGGAAATTGACCTCTCAAGCCATTAAGTAGTTGAGCGTTCTCTAAGGTACAGTAAAGGGAATATGTGCCAATTGGGAGATAAATCAAGACGCTCCTCTCCTGGTGTCTTGGGAAGGCAGATGGGCCTGGATTTATTGAGGACACTCAGCCTCCTGACAGCAGTATAATTACAGACTCCAGTGTCATTAATCAGAAATTGCTGACGACCAAGGGAGTCTATAAACCGCTAACTCTCTGTTCCAAAATTGATTCAGCTTAAAGACAATTATTTAAATTTCACATACTTGAGTATCTGGCTTAGGTGAAACAAGGAAAAATATCAAAAAGAGAAGTTTGTGGGGTTTTTTTGGTTTATATTCACCTTATTAACCTTTCAATAATTTAATGAAACTTCTGTTTACACACACTGACACACACATCTTCTACCAGAGAGACTCACTAATACCTAATAAAATGGAGGTTTAAGAAAGTCCCCATTCCCGCTACTGTAGGAAGTCTGGCATGCCCCAATATATCTGTGAATTTCCAGGGATATGCCCCAATATATCTGTGAATTTCCAGGAGCTCACATTCTAATGGTCAGTCCTTCCCACCATAGGTGTGGGAGGGCACAGCTGCAGGAAGCATCCTACGCACAGGGTGTGAAGATGAGCATAAAGCCAAGCACAGTGTTTGGCACAAAAACATCCATACAACCAATATTAATATTCTTGGTCCTGCTCAGGTGCAGAGAAGAGGGCCTGTCCCAGTTCAGGCTTCTCCCTCCCTTGTCCAGCAGGAGGGCCTGGGACAGACATTTGGCCCACTGAGATGGTCTAGATAGAAAGGGGGTTCTATACAGAGGAGTTCCAAGGTTTCTACCAAATGGACTCTTTTGGTCCCTGTGCCCTGTTTCCCCAGGGAGTCCATTATTAACCCTATGCAAAGATGAGGCCAGGGAACTAAAGATAATTCCCTGTTTGTTCTTCACCCTGACTGCCAATGTGGGCCTCAATGGGCTTCAAGGGCTGTGTTGTTCAGCTCTCTCAGAGCCCTTCAATAAGCCCAGCTTTCCCCTCAGTGCCAGCTGCAACCAAAGAGTTGGCAGCCAGACAGAGAAAGGTAGGAGGTGACCCCATCCCCTGCCCCAAGCCTTCTGAGGCTTCTGCCTAGACAAGAACCTCTTTCAGTCATGAATCCAGTTGTAGAACAGTCCTGTGACCGTACAAATTATTTAAGAGTCTTAGCAAACACAATTTACCTGACAGTAGACTATCATTGGCCCTGGACATCGGCAAGCCTAGGACACCCACAGGGAAAACACTGGGCCCCACCTGAGTAGCTTCATGCACCCAAGGCCTGGTAGAGATTCACTTTCTAGGAGCATCTCACTCAGCAAGGAGGGAATCTGTCCTTTATTGAGCACCACTGCATGCCAATCCCTATCTTCCCCATCAGGGAGAGGCTGCTACTCAATAAAAATGCCCCAAGACCTCACTGAATTTTCCTCAAAGGAACCTCCTACCCCTACTTCCAAACCTATCTGCTCCCACCTGTATCTCTGGTTCTTAACCCAAGTCCCCATAACTGGCCTCTCTCTCCTCAGCTCCCAAGAGACCATGGTGTAATAAATTTGCACCCCAGGAGCTTGCTCAGCATCTCTTGGTTCTTTGCCAAGCATGGTCCGTGATCCCAAGTCTTGCCCATGTGTAAACAGTGCATGCAAACCCCAGGGCTCACACCCCCCACACTCTCTTTTCATTGAAATTAGAAAAGTCTCAAAATTCATCCTTTATTTGTTTGTTTATTTTGGTCTGAGTAATGCTTTTTTTTTTAATTTTTCTTGCAATGTTTGCTTTTCTGGGTGTAGTCCCCATAGAATTTCCACCACCAGTTCACCTGTACACCATCACCATAGACCCTTGTGATCTTCCCTCCCCTGTTTTGGTCCCAATCCCTCCCTCTCTCTTGCAGAATTGTCTCTAATTTATAGTTGTCTGTTTATTTTTGTCTTGTTGTGTTGTGGTTTTATTGTTGTTGTTTTTACTATTTTTTTTCTTGATCTCTTATATTCCTCCTATAAGTGAAACCATCTGGTATCCTTTTTTTTCTGACTTTTTTCACTTCATGTTCCATACATGTTTCTGAAAATGGCCTTATTTTTTATTTTTTGATTGCTGAATAATATCCCATTATGTATATAAACCACATCTTCTTGGTCCAGTCATCTGGGCATTTAGATTGATTCCAAGTCTTACCTATTATAAATAGTGCTGTGATAAACATAGGAGTGCATGTATCCTTTTAAGTTAACATTTTTGTGATCTTTGGGTAGATCCCTAGCAGTGGGATTGCTGGGTCATATGGTAGCTCCATTTTTTGTAGACCGAGAAACCTCTATATAGTTTTCCGTAGTGGTTGGACCCACCAGTTTGTATTCCCACCAGCAGTATAGGAGAGTTTCTTTTTCACTGCATCCTCACCAACATTTGTTGTTGCTGTTTTTTTAATATGCGTTATTCTCACTGGTATAAGGTGGTAGGTATCTCATTGTGGCTTTAATTTGCATTTCCCTCATTATGAGGGAGGTTGAATTATTTTTCCTGTGCCTGTTGGCCATTTGCATTTACTCTTTGGAGAAGTGTCTTTTAAGTCCTTCTGCCCATTTTTTGACTGGATTGTTTACTTTGTTTTTCTTGAGTCTTGTGAGTTCTTTGTAAATGATCTTTGTGATCAGCCCCTTATCAGTTGTATAGAGTGCAAAAATTTTCTCCCAACCAGTGGGATGTCTCTTTGTTTCAGGTAATATCTCTTTTGCTGTACAGAAACTCTAATTTGATATAGTTCCAGCTGTTTATCTTTTCCTTCATCAAAGTTCATCCTTTAAAATAAAAAGCGCTGCAGTTACTTTAAACATGATCTATATAAACTAGATATCTATGACCTCAGAAACCAAAACAAATGAAAAAATTGTCTTTCTTTTTATCAAAATTTACTTAGCATCTGCAGGACCATGGGACTACAAAGGGCCTTCAGGATTGTGAAATCTAGCCCTTAGTTCTATAAATTAGGAATCTGGAGCAAGAATGTCCTCCATGGCACATAGATGAATGACGGACAAGGTTGGAAACTGGAGTTTTAGCCGATCTCTTCTCAAATGAGGGCCTGAGCCTCCAGCGTGGACCAGTGGAACTTATGGGACTGACTGAGGGTCTGGAATGTGCAAGGAGGAGCCATGAAAGAGTGTTGGTGAGGAGGTAAAACTGAAGTCACAAACAGGCACAGACTGCTGAAAATGTCTTCAAAGAAATGAGTCAGCAAGGGAGGGAAAGACTGGGGAGGAGCAAGAAAAACAAGGGAAGAAGCACTATGGTTTCTCTGGTGGTGGAGGGGTCTGGTCCCAGGAAGGGCACAGAGCAAGTTCTCGATGATTCTAGCACATGGGGTAAAGGAGGAGTTCATGAGCCTACAGTGACTTTTTATGCTTTTATTATTAGAGGTGACCTCTGATAATAAAAGGTGGCAGGCAGGGAGGTTAGGAGAGCCAGGAGGCTGGCAGGCCTCCTAGCCCTCAGCACATCTCTCTCTCGGCTGCTTTGGTGCTTCTCTCTTTCTCTGCTGCTCTGGTTCTCTATGTTCTGCTGGTGTCCTCGTGATGCCTCCCTTATACACCCATGTCTAAGCCCCCATGTGCCTACCTGCTTAGGCATATGTGCAGCACTGCAGGTGTCCACCATTATACCAATGGCGGGAAGGTGGAAAAGCCTGATACTTTTCTCTGACCCTACAATACCAATACTGTGGTAATACCTGGTGGGGGTACCCCAATATTACCTCAACTAAAAATAAATAAATTTAAAAACAAAAAGAGTGAATCGGAGAGAGGGAATCCATGTCAGAGGTCTGTGGATGCATCAAGGCTGGCAGTGGGCCCTGACAGCAGCCTCCTGCCCTGTGGGGCTGCAGTCAGATGGTTGAATGGCTCGGTGTCTCCTGTTCTTGTTCTTACAAAACTGATGACTCTCCCAAACTGCTCAGTTATGCCAAGTTCAGAATTTGCATTTTCCCCTGTATTAACATGGAGCAGAGGCCTATACCTGTCTCAAGAGTAATCAGTTTCAAAATCAGCATAAACAGGTCAATTTTGTAGGTGTTTAATAGAAGATCCCACCCAACATCCTCTTTGACTCCCTTCTCAGGCCCTCTGCCAGACCAAGAAGCTTGTTCGGGCAGAGCCTGAGTTCAATAAAATATGATTTAATTTTCACCTGTCTACAATTTTACTTTTCTGATTTGGCCTGGGTGAATGTAGTAGGGAACTAATTTAGCAAATTTTTAAGGTGGGGGTGATAAGCTGATAGTCCTCAAGTCAACTACACATGGACCCTTTACCCTGAAGCTCAGTTTCTCCAGTTATAAAAATTAAGAACAAAGAGGGGAAACAGATTTACTTAGTGAATGTTGATTTTCAGGGGCCCTCAACATACACAAGCACTTCTTAAGTGCTAACTGTAAAACAAATGCTGAACTAGTTTTTACTTTTTGACGTTTTGCTTTATGTTATTATTTATAAGTTGTATATTATAATTTTGCATTCTTTTTTTTTAAACCTCCAACTTACATGTACCTAAGAGTCTAAAGTCTCATCCCTTACAGGATGGTGTCATTCAGCTGTTTGAAAGGCACTAACATCCATAACATTGTGAAGAAGGAAACCAAGCTCCTTGAGAAAGACTAGAAACCATATAATTTTCTACTTTTGCCAACTCCTTTTTTTAACACTAAAGTGTTGATATTGATAGCAACAGCAAGCTAACATCAGATATTCATTAACATGATTCTCTTTGAAAAGCTACAGAGTTTTGGGTTACAGTGGTGTTTCTTATTAATGAGAAGATGAAGCGCTGCACTGTGAAAATAAAACTAGGGTAACACAAAATGCAACTTAAGTTTACTTGAAAGTTGCAAAGCAGGAGGAAGCCTGGAAGAGGAGAAAAGAGAAGCAGGAAAGGCCTTGAAATAGATTGCAAGACTGAACTAACAGACAGTTAAAAAAAAAATTCCCTTTCATCAGGGTCCCCTTGCAGTGTAGAGAAAAACATCACCCAGAT
Organism: Galemys pyrenaicus; assembly: GCA_019455555.1. Taxonomy (NCBI): domain Eukaryota; kingdom Metazoa; phylum Chordata; class Mammalia; order Eulipotyphla; family Talpidae; genus Galemys; species Galemys pyrenaicus. The sequence goes on from JAGFMF010011870.1 coordinate 9,614,046, forward strand.
CGTTCTAAGTATCAACTGAGTAGGGAGCTAATGTTCACAATACAAAAAGGCCCTCCTTCTGTGCCGAAAGATTTATTACACGATGTGGTATGAAGAGATTCAGTCATTATTCACTCAACAAACGTTTTAAGCATTTGTTGTTAGATGCTGGGGACATAATGATGAGCAAAACAGACATGGTTTTGAATTCTAGTCTGGAGAGGGGTACCCTACTTTCCAAAACATCAGGTTAAGTCACTTTATTTTTGCAGAGGACCTACATTAGTGCCTGTTTTTGCTAACTGAAAGAAATCCAAAGAGGAGCTCGCATTTATAACAGAATCTAATAGGCTAAAATAGATCGGCGTTTGTTTTGCAGCAGTAGTTAGAGGCAGCGAGCACCCCAAGCAGTGAGGATGGCACAGACAAAACCCTTCCCTCGCGACTACTCTACATGGACAGTGTATGAGTAATAGCCGTCCTGCTGTTACCATATGTTAGTGATAGTTTAGTTTTCATACATTATTTGACACAATTTGGTAGTTTATTTTTTGATCTGAACCCCTCAAAAATTTTTCCATATAAATTAATGGCAATTTTATGCCATTTGGCTTATGAAAGATTTCATAGGAATGGTCTTACAGAGACTAGGAAATCTGTTTAAAAACGCAAAGAAGTAATTGCAATTCATTGATGTATGTTCTTTGATTGGGGAGATACAGGAGAGCATGAAGGGCAACTGATCCATATTTAAAGAGTCAGAGGAGACCCCTCTGAGGGAAATGAAGAGCCACCTGAAATCTGCAAGGTGAATAGGCATCCACCAGAAGGAAGAAGGATGTTTTAGGGGCACTGAAAAGGGAAGCAGTTCAGTGTTCCTGAAGCCTTGTGGACCAGGGCTATGTACAGTTGAGGAGGAGGATGCAGGAGACATGATTTACGCAGGAGCTGGATTCCACAGGTTTTGAAAAACTCAGTAAGGAATGTGAATTTTACCTTAAAGGTAATGGGAATGATTTTGTGAAATCACCGAGCTGGTATGATGAGTGGACAAGAGGAAAATTAGGGAATAAGAAGACTAGTTGGGAGGTTAAAGCAAAGATGATAGCAGCCTGAGTGGAAGGAAGTTGCAACTATGAGATGAAGAGATGTACAGGGATCCAAGAAATATGAAGAGCCATAATGTTTTGATAGTTGATAAGAACTTTGGAGTGGCTGAGGAATCTAGGATGACCTCGGGTGTGTCTGGCCACCAGTTGGTGACCAGATGGTAGAGACATTTGGAAAGACAGTGACTCAGAAAGAGCATGTTTTAGTGTCTGAACTGAATCACCCATTAGCGTAAAAGGAGGTTTCAGAATTCACAGCAGAAGGTCAGGCTGAAAGACCCAGGAAAACTGACTTACTGTAGCTAAGGAGGTCAGGACAGGACTGAAAGGCAAACCATATTAAGGAGTTCCAGGAAAAAGATCAGTGCATGAGAAAAGCAGTCTACAAAACCATATATGCAACAACACACACACAAATACAAGGAAAAACAGGGTGGTTTCTACACAAACATGTTAGCAGTAGTTATTGCTTCAGAATGAGATTACTGGTGAATCATTTTCTTTCATTTTGTTTGACTATTAGATGCAAAGCTAAAAATTGTACAATAAATGGGTATTTGGTAATAAAAACGAAAAGCTTTTTTGAAAAGTGGCTTTGTAGGATAAGGGAAGAGAGTTGAAATGCTTTTAATTGAAAGTGAAGAAAATAATTGGAAAAAATAATAGCAACAGAGCTAGTGGACAGCTAAAGGAGATAAGGTGATGTACTGCCTCACAAATTTGGTTGCTTATCAGCATTACCTGTGAAGCAGAAAAAATACTGATCCTGGATCCCAGCTCCAGAGATTCTGATTTAATTGGCAGGAAGTCTGACCAAGCACTGGAGAGTGCTTTATGCTCTAATATCAGCAAAGACGGAGAACCACTAATGCAGTTAATGAGAAGGAAGAGGAATCACTCTTTAGAATAGGGATTTGAGTTAATTAGAAAGGAGTGAGATTCTCAGGAGAAACTGCTTGTGGAGACTACTGAGGTTAAAGGTTAGCAACTTGAGATGACCGCTGGGCAGGGCACGCAGTCACTCAACAAGCTCTTAAATGATAGCTGGATGATGTTAGCTGAACTCAACCTAAAAAAAAAAAAAAAAAAAAAAAAGACACTGCAAAAAGTGGGAGCACTTTACATGGAAAGAAAGCCCACAATCTCACAGACTTCCGTGGAGTCAAGTATGGGTGGTGGCTCTGGTACCATCTTCAAGGCAGGGGATATTTGCATCCTAAGTTTTCAGCAAAGGGCAGTGTCAGTAGCCTGGCTGAAGGCCTTCAAGTCCACCCATGACAGAGTATGGATTTTATTCCCTGCCACTGAGGTGTGCCTGTCTGTCTGCCACTGGAGTGTTGGCGCTGGCTGTCACCCTTAGGGGCTGCGTGTGGCAACTTTGGTGATGGGACTTGGAGTGCCAGGAGGGCTGGGAGTAGGTTCTCGATGATTCCAAAGAGACAGGTCAAGGAGGAGTCCTGGAGCCCTCAGTGGCTTTTTATGCTTTTACTGTATCATATTAGAGGCAGGCAGGCTTCCTAGCCCCCGGTGCATCTTCACCCTCTGGGCTCTCTAGCTGCTTCTCTCTCTGCCTGTCTTGCCTTTCTCACTTCTCCTGATGGCGTCCTCGTGACACTGCCCTTATATGCCTGTGTCTCAGCCCAGGTGCTCTTGCACATGCCCACACCCTACTAGAGGTGCCTGGCATTAGGCGTGCATGCAGGACCACAGGTGTCCATCATCACACCAATGGTGGAAGGGCGGAAAAGCCTGATCACTTTTCCATTTACAGGGCTGCTGCCAGGTCCCTAGCTTGCTGTGACTACAGGGAAGCTTCCTTCATATTTTGGAGCCACCACTGATCATCATCATCATCTGGGTGAGTTGTTTCTCTGATCTCAGTTTTTTGCTGGTGAAATACATAATATCCATTGGACTGATTTCTTAGTGTTAAATTTAACAATATTATAAAAACAGCTAGAGGTTTTAAGTATTGTGATTGTCCTTGTTTGAAAGGAAGAGTAGGCACTAGCTGTTAAAGTCAGTCTGGACCAATGTTTTTCTGCCTCATTTCTCTTTTATCTGATATTTTCTGTTCTTATATTACTTTCTATGTTCTAAAGTATGTGGTTAGAGCAGACAAACTATTCTTTTCATAATGAGAGATTAATGGCAGAGTTGATGGGCCTTTTAAAAAACATAAAATTTAAAAAGCAGAATCAAGAAACTCAAAAGTGTATTTCTTATGCAAAATATCTTGATGTTAGGGATCATCAGAGTGATTGAGATTTGAATTCTAAAAGGCAATTGTGAAACATGTGGGACTTTTACTTGTTTTAAATCTGAGATGCTTTTGGTTATAACACAGCATTTTATGTATATCAGGGGAAAAGTGTTCCTAATTAAAACTATGACAATGATACTTTTATCACGTAATTTTTTTCCTTATTGAAGGAGCCCTTTTAGATTAATCTGTTGTTACCATGTATCACTCTTCCACATATCTGAAAAGGAAAACAGTGGGGGAAAAATAGTTAAGATATTCTGTAATTTATCTGCAATTTATCTCTTCTGAACCACTTTTCAACCATGTTTTACCCCACAATCATGATCTCTGTGTTTTCACATGAATTGGTGACATGCTCTTTTATTATCTCCCACATTGTCTTCTAAGCCTCTGACATCTCTTTTTGCAAGCCTTTTGGCCTAGTATTTGATCCTTTTGTGCATATCTTGGTAACAAAACATAATTCAGCTTTACTCGTGGCTATCTCTCCTTACATTCTGTAAAGCTATGCATCTCAAACTTTCATGTTCACACAAATCACCTGGCGAGGTCGTTTAAAAGCAGCTATAAAGCAGGCCTGGCTAGAGCCTGCAGCCCTGCAGTTCTTACACCTCCCAGGTGAGGCCAACACTGCTTCTCCCTGTGCCACAGTTTGAGAAGTACAGCTATAAAGCAGTTGACTAAACTGGTTGCTCCTTTGCATGAAAAATTGGAAGTATGGTTATTCCTCTAGAAATGTTTGTTTTACTAATATAAAATTTTTGTCTTGCCATTCTGTTTTCATGTCCCTCTGTGCACAACATAATTTTTCATTTCAAATACCAAATTATAATAATCTGAAATTATTTAAATGACAATGAAACTCACCATTGTAGCACCAGCAATGCACATAAGTCAGTGATGTGATGATGATGCACCAACTTAGACCAAGTTAGTGCCCCGTCAATGCTGTATTTTGATGTAAAAAAAATGTATAATGTGCAGCTTCAACTGAAGAAAATGTGAAAACTACTGAGCCACTAGTTTGCATTTTTTCTATGTAAGAAAATGCTGAAATCAGCATTAGGAAATATGAGAGAGAGAAGTTATAGTCCCATTTGTTCCCCAGTGTTTCATCTCTGTGAATGGTACCCAAGGATGGAAGTTCTTCAGTGTGTGTCTTGGTGATAGGTGTTTACAGGTGACTTCCAGTGGTCAGAATCATCTGAGCACTTGTAGAAAGTGACTCTGAGTTTCCCCAACGTACTCAGGCAGCCTCTCCAGGGACTGAGTACTGGAAAGTGCCCCCAACAGAATCTAACACCATTCAAGCTTGAGAATCATTCGTTTAGTGTCTTTACAGCTTGCAGCAGTATTTAGTCATTCTCAGGTAGGGGGCATCTACCGTGTACCAAACATTCTGCCAGGTGCTAAAGGTAACACCGCACAGGCCGACACAGTATCTCTTCCTGTCCTTGTGGAGCATATTCCCCAAATTGACTGAGGGAGAATGCTGTGTGTGAGTATCAGAAGGGCAGTAGATGAGAGGAAGAAGAGTGCGTCCAAAGGCTGTAACTGGAAGAGACAGAAGATGGACTGTGCTGGGTTTTGTAACACAGGTGGATTTGGACAGGACAGGAGAGGAGCTGGGCATTGCAGACAAGATGTATAGTTCAAGCGAAGGCATGTTCTGGAGGGAGAGAGTGGCCCAGGTGTTCTAACTATTATAGATGCGTCATCTTCATGTCACAAAGTCTTCATGTCACAAAATACATGCTTGGAAAACTTGAGGTAGATGAATTCCCAGGAGACTTCTTTCTTCTACCTGGTCTCTGCATTTAGATTTTTTAAATGTTTTCCTTTTCTTCTTCCTACTTGCTATTCCCTCTTCAATGTAAGGAGAGGAGATACAGGGCAAGGAGAGGAGATATAGGGCCTTTGATTTTTCTCATCAGTACTTCAGGCCATACCCCAAACTTCCCTTCGCGATGACACCCCGACCACTCAACGTGCTTCTACATCCCCCCCTTATTCCCTCTGCTGTCAGTTGGTACATGAGGAGAAATGCAAGCTCATTGCAATATTAATCTGAGCAAAACACAAGAGGGGAAATTTTGCTGCTCTGTTGCAAATAGCATATGGTAGCTCCCAAAAGCCAAAAGAAATGATTTTCTAATCATCTGCTGTTCAGGATTATCCACGCTCCCTTTCCTCAGCGTGGATAATTGAGGGTTGACTGTATTTGGATTTCAAAGCATTCTGAACTTCATGGAAATCCAAGCCTGCACCCCACCCCAGTGGGCATCCATGCCTGTAATTAAATTGATCTGCACGGGGAGGGCACCGAGGGCACACTGATGTGAACGGTTACCAAAGAAAGACAACTGGTGTTTCTATGTTTCAATGTGTCACACGCATGAGACTGAAATAGTGGCAGCTGTTTGCTTCTTGGAGAGATGCCCCTTGTACTCTGGGCCTGGGTTGTCCCCATCTTCAGATTTTCATATCTACTCTCCAAAGCCTCTCATGAATTTAGTACTTTTTAGGGTAAGACGTCACTATTTGGTTTCACAGTGATACAAAAGGATATTAGAAATGATTGGTTCTTAAAGTCTCCAAAAAATCACACACGCATTCACACTCACACAACAAACACACACTACACCAGCCCCCCAGGCCCCCTCAAATGATCTGCAAGGACGCCCAGAAAGCTGCCTCTAATGGAAGTGGTTCCCAAAGAAAAACAATTGGAATTTTTATGTTGCACAAGTTCTGGGAACTGCAATTTTGAGTAAACAGCACAGTTGAAAATGCTGTCTGCTTCCTCCAGGTGTGTGCAGTTTGTATGTGAGAAGGAAAGCTGGGAAACCTTCAAAACACATGGGGCAAAAGGTGCAGGAGGGATGGTCCTTCAAGCAGTTCTCCCTGGGTGCCAGGGACAGGTGGGGGAAATGACATGCAAGGCAGCCTTCATCTGGCCATGTTGGCCACATAGAGAGGAAGAGCGGCAACATTTTCAGTGAAAACAGAAACACGCGGGAAGCGCTGGAGGAAGCTGAAGAGGCGGCACACAGTGCTGTGCCTGAGGCCTGAGGTGTGTGGTGGAGGCTCAGGAGTGGGGCCATCACTGGGTGGACAGGCCACTGATTGCCTTGGAGGGGGTGGGCTGTTGTGACTGAGTGTCAAGGGAGAAAGGTCAGAACAGGTTGCACCCCTCGCTGCCAGCCACCTGGGAAGGCTGCACTGGCTCAAGCCTCCAGGGTGCTTTGTGACTTACCCCAGCCTTTTCCCTCCCTGTTGTCGAGGCACAGTTGCTCGGCCATGGAGAGCACGGTCCTGAGTCCACTGTCTGCACACACCCACAAGGCAAGCCCACACCCCGGTTAAGGTCAGAACAGGAAATGGGCATTCTTCTGTGGGACCCCGTTGCTTTAGTGAAGGCTAGAAAGTCAGGCCCCAGTTCACCCCCCATTCAAGCACTCCCCAAATCACATCCCAGTCTCTTCTCCCTCCTCTGCCCTGCAACAACTCCACTGTGGCCCCAGTGCCACAGACATTTCGGTTGGTGGCTGGCATCAGCTGGCCTTGAGAAGAAATGTCTGACCAGTTGGGAAGGCACAGCAGGCCAGCCCCGTGTTCCATGGTGGAGCCTCCCATCCTGCGCCTCGGGCTCCTCTCTCCTTCCCTGCCATGTACTCAAGGTCTGCTCTGCTCTTCCTCCCTCAGAGCAGCTTCTGTTAGGTCACCCTGCTCACACGTGAAGCTCCTCACTGAATATTTATGTCTCCCTGACTGTCCCCTCAGCACCAGCCCTGTGCCTCACATGAGCCAAGGTGGGCACCAGGAAAGCGTAGATGCCGCCAAGGCAGCGCTTCTTCCTCAGGGAGGAATGGCAGCCATTTTAATGATTAAACCCACTAACCTCTCCTCCCAGCCTCTGCGACAGCTTCTTCTGGCCACACTGGTTACTAATTAAAGAGAAGTTGGATTATTTTCCTTAGAAGAAAATTAAAACGATGCAGAGAAAAAGAGAGGGGAGTCCCCTCCATAGCAATGATCTTTAGCAGAGACAACATATTGTTCAACCTGTCTCCCCTCTCCTGACAAGCAGCACCCTCCCCCCCCATCTCCAGGAGACATCCAGAGGACACTTGCCATTGTCCATTAAGTGTGCATATTGGGGTGGGAGGCGGGGGAGCGGGGGCAGAACCATTTTGGCGCTGCCTTCCCAGAGCTTGTGCAGATACCTTGTGTCAGGCACCTTTCTGGGCCCTGATGGCAAAGCCCCTTGTCTCTGGCTCCCCCTCCTTCAGGAGTCTGCTGCACACTCAGTGTCTGGGGAGGATTCAGACACCTCCCCCAAGAGGTTCATCCTGCAAAGCTGACCAGGCATCTTGCTTTGTAGTTCTGCCTTGAAGGCTAACTTGGGTCTCTCTGGCGCAAGAGCAATGAACTGTCCACTGGCAGTTCTGCCAGCAGAAATAGAAAGCCTGCAGTCCGAATGAAGTTTCCTCTAAAACATAGTAATAAAATTAAGACAGTACCCTGGTGTTTCCCAGCCGTGGCCCTGTCTTTTATGGCCTGGACTCTTGACTTTCATTAGAGTTGCTGACATGAAGCTGGTGACTGAGCCTACACAAAGGTGACCAGTGGCCCCAGGATGTGTGTGAGTAGGTTTTGGAGTAGCGTGGGGAGAAAGGGGGAGAGCGGCCAGGGTCTCTGTTCACTGAGCGCACCGGCTATTTGGGAATGCCATTAGAGACTGAGGGAGGGTTAAACCCTCTCCCATCACCCACCCCAGTCCTCAGCAGCTCCCCAAGTTAAGCCTTTGTTTCGTGAAGGAAGCCAGCACTGGGAAGCAGGAGAGCTGCAGTGCCAAAAAATTCTAATTAGCTGGGGACTTCGCATGAACCCAGACTTCTTCAAAGCCTTGGGGTTCTCATCTGTAAAGCAGTTGTGGTATACCGCAGGTTTCTAAAATCCCTCACAATCATTGTAGGCCTTAGAGGAAGGAAACAAGATTGAAGATACAGTCCTTACCCAGAAAAAGCTAGTGATGGTGAAATCAGAAAAAAAAAACAAAACAAAAAACCACCTGAAACTACAAACGGCACAAATGATAAGAACGTTCCTGGATTTTTGGCACCAAAAATCAACTATTTCTGGCACTAGCCTCTAATTTTAGTTGAGAGGGTCACAAGGTTTTACTTCCAGGGATGGGGACCAAAACCTAAAACACACTCTGAGTCTGCCCACTTCTCAGCAGCTCTACCTACCACCTCTGGTACTGCCCACCCCCACCCTGACCCCAGGGCCTTTCCACGATCAGTGGGAGATTTGTTGCTGCTGTTGTTCCTGCCTGTTTTATATGTGTATGCCACTTTTTAGTTGTGATACTGACATATAACACTGTCAGCTTTAGGGATACCACGTGGTTGATTTGTATATTGCAAGGTGATTACTATAGCAGATTAGCTAACATGTCTTTATCATGTCATAAATTTATCTTTTTTTGTGTGTTGAGAATAGTTAAGACTGTTTCTTTTTAGCAACTCTAAAGTCTATAATACAGCATTGTTGAGTGTAATCACTATGCTCTGCAGTAGCTGTGCAGTCGGCTAGTTCTACTAGATATAAATTAAACAACATCTCAATTCCCCCACTGCCCTTCTCCTGGTAACCACCATGCTCCTCTGTTTTCACTTGTTCAGTGTTTTTTTCAATTCCACATATAAGTGAGATCATCCAGTATTTAGCCTTCTCTGCTGGACATCTCACTTAGCATAATGCCTTCAAAGTCCATTCATGTTGCTGCAAATGGCAGGATTTCCTTCTTTTTCGTGGCTAAGGGAAATATTTTTCCGTGTGTGTGTGTGTGTGTGTGTGTGTTGTTTGCATATCTTGGCCATTGTGAACAACGTGATACTGAACATGACTGTGCAGTTACTCCTTTGAGATGGTTTCAGCTCCTTCAGATATGCAGGTCCAGAAATGGGCTTACTGGACCATATGGTAGTTCCACTTTTAATTTTGTGTGGAATACTGCCATACTGTTTTCCATAGTGACTATACCAATTTACATTCCCTCCAATAGTAAACAGGACTCCCTTTTCTTCACCTCCTTGATAACATTGTTATCTTTTTAATAAAAACCATACTAACATTTATGGGGTGACAGCTCATTGTGGCTTGATTTGCATTTCCCTGATGATTTGTGATGTTAAGTAGTACCTTTTCACATACCTGCTGATCAGCTGTATGTGGAAATCCTTTTCAGACATATAACTCATGTCATGCCATGTCTCTTTTCCTTTGGAAAAATCTCCAGACTCCACAACATGGTCAAAATAAAATTCTTTCTCCTTCCATTTTGTCTTCAGGCCCAGCATTGCATGATCTATGCCCCTTCACCTGTTCTAGCCTCTGGTCATATTAACCCTCGTGTTTCTTCCCTAATAAGCTCGGCTTGTTTTACCTCAGAACCCCTTGACTTGGTCCTTCTTCCTAGAATGTTCTATAATCAGACCTTCATGCAGCTTCTGTTGATATTTCCCTTGGTCTTTACTTACCTCTAAGATGGTCTTCCTGGACCATCTCATCTAGAAAAGCACTCCACCCCACCCCACCTCTACTCTCTTAATCTGCTTGAGTTATTTTTTGTAATAGCTTGAGTCATTTTCTCATTTTTGTACCATTTCACACATGTATTTGTGTTCTGTCTCTCCTGCCTGTAAGCAGGCTTCAACAGGGTGGGTGTCTGATCTGTCTTGTCCCAATTATATGCCCAGAATGTATAATAGTGCCTGGCAGATTGTCAGTGCTCAATAAATACCTGGCGAGCAAGGTCACTCAGTGCATTCCATGTCCCAACCATGCTGGCTGATTCAAGGCTGGGCAGGTTGAGTTAACCAGGTCCAAGTAGAGTGAATCTCAGGAAGTTGCCAGGATACAGGCACACATTTTGCTCTGCTGCCCAAATTGTTGTAATGGTATGAAGTTGCAGCTCAAGATCCTGGATATATCTGGGACCAGGGCCAATCCAGAGGAAACAAAAACAAGGGGCAAAACCAGGTGGTCTCCTTAGAGCATGAATAATTCATTGCCTGATGCTGGAATTTTCTATGGGTTTTTCAACCAACATCAGTCAATACATTTCCTAAGGACTGTCCACTTAATACTTACACAAAGCCAAAGTAACACTGCTTTTCCATGCTTCTCTGAAGATAAAATAAGGCTTTGGGGAAAAGACCTGTGATTTAGCTAAGGTCGTACAGTCAGATTAGGGCTCAACTCCAGGTCTCCTGACACCATTGCCATATTAGGCATTCTCCTCCCACGGGTCTCAAAGGGCCCTTCTTAGAGCAGGCAGCCACCTTGCTGACAGGATAGAGCCTGGATAGGGGTACAGTCAGAACAGCCTGAGGTGGTGTAGTTTGTGGCTTGGGTTCTATTAATGCAGGGCTTTCCTTCAAAGCCCTGCTTGTGCAAATACTGTAAATATTACAGCCCTCTCCTGCAGCAACTCTAGAAGAAATAAAATGGCAACAGAGATTGTCCGCCTATGCATGTCCACCTTTTTCATGTGACAGGGTGTGGCATTAATAGTACAGGCTTCTGTGATATGTCTGGAAGAAGTAATGTGGCACCTCACAGATGTATAATCCTCATTGTCCATCAGTTAAGAGATGATGAAACTTCTTATGTTTTGAGGAATGGCAAATATCTGACCCTTGGTCCTCTCCCATGAGATCCACTGAGGAGGGCTTTGCTGGCTCCCTTCTGCAGTCACAACCCATGGCCAGCCCTGCCCTATGATGAGCTTCCTATCCCATGGGTTCATACTCTATGATTTCTGAACCCACTTCCTCAGCCTGAGACCTTTCCAGAAGTTATTGCTGACTCCTAGGGTGGCAGTTCTCAAGGAGGAGCTTGCAGGGAAACATCTCAACCACACTGTTCTCTAACATGTCCCACATTGCCAGTTTCCAATGAGCTATGTGTCGGAGATGAGGCCTGTGCTCCCCTGCTAAGTTCCCAGTCTCTCAGTGAGGGGTAGGACTCATCCACCCACAGCAGCATGCTTAACAGCCCACCAGGAACCTCTCCCTGGGTCTAGAATAATGACCTGCTGTGACTCCTGCTTTGCCTCCCAGCCAGGCCATGGATTTCCTATACAGCGTCAGCCTGCTCAGTAATGTGGACAGGGGCACACCTCAACCTCAGTACTCCAAGATCCCCTACCTGGTGGTGGCACCCTCTCCTAAAGGGGCCCTGTAGACTGGGAGCTGAGAAAACTGCAGTACAGAGTGAGAATTCAGCTAGTAAGATGCAAAGATAATTTTCATCTTGATTCAAGTATTGACTTCCTCAGGCAGTTCTTAGAAAACTAGAGTCTGGACAAAGAAATGCCCATTTTGGTTCACCTTTGGACAGAACCTGCTAGGCTCAAACCAAATGCACAGCTGGCTCTAGACCCCTAAAATTCAGACAATTTTCACAAATCCCTGGTCTTCCACCAGTAGATGCTTCAGAACCAGCAATGGGAGCTGAGGTTCTAGGCTCATTGTATCTGGAACAGGTTCACTACACATTTCCCCAACTCCACACCCCAAAGTCTTGAATTTCATAGACACAAAGGAAAGTTCTGCAGACAGAAGGAAATTTTAGAGGTGGTCTCAGCTGACAGGGAAGGCAGTCTCACCCGACAAAGGCTCAGCCACGAGCTGTGTCAGCTAAAGATCAGTGATGTGATGCCTCAGAGCCCAATGGAGCAAGTGGTCTCCATGTCTCCTGCCTTCTTCATTCTCTCCAGGAATCTCATAAATTGTCTGGGCAGTCCCATTCCTGCCACCTATGAAACAAAGGCAGCCCTGGTGTGCCCAGCGGGTACAGCTCACGGTCAGACCATGCAGGTACACTAAACATACTCAAGCACTCTGTGTTTGGTACTTACCCCTGTGAGACCAGGACCTCAATGAGAGGCTGGTCACCCCAAAACCAGAGCAACTGCACCCTCCAAAAGGATGCTACTCTCAGTCTGTATAGGGACAGGAATCACATGGGTGTCTTTGGGATCAGCCTGGCTTGACATAGTTCAGCACTAAACAATTTATGCATTTCTTCATGTTGAGGATCACTCTTCACCATTGGGTTAGCTGACTGCAAGCAGACAGTGGTAATCTCTGCTCTAGAAAGTTGTGCTAGGCTTCCTCTGTGGCTGTACTGGGCCATGCACAGCCAGAACGCTTCTTCTACTGTCAGCAGTAACAGCAGGCACTTTCTAAGCACTATTCTAAACACATCACATTACTAACTTCTTAATCCCCATTTAGTATCAGGGGTCCCCCTGACAGTGCAGGAGTTAAAGTCTCAACACTATGAAGCTATTGGCTGCCACTGCAGCATGAGTTCAACCCCGGGCCAGGGAGGGGACCCACATGGCGCAGCAGGCCTCTCCTGCCTCGCCTGCTGCTCCTCTCAGTGTGTTTCGGTTGATCTGCCTGTTCTACTCCCCACCTTGTCTCTGGTGAAGATTCTCATGTCCTACACCTCTGACCTACATACCAGTTCTTGTGTGTATAAATAAGTAAAAATAAATCTTTAAAAAAAACACAACTTAGTATCAGGTAGGTATTAAAGCATTCCTGTTTTATAGAAAACAGCAGTAGGGCGAAATTGAGTGGTTTGTCTGAAATCACACAGGAAGTGAATGGAAGTACTGGAAAATGAACCCAGGTTTTCTGTATCCAGAGTCCCTATAGCTTGGCTATTGGGTGCCAGGCAGGTCTGCAGTTTTTTTTCAGGTCAACATTCAGGGACCCTCCAATCAGAGGGAAGTGATGAGGAAGACACCATCTGCCTCATAGTTGGGTTAAGGCTGGTATAGTCCGGGCAAATGGGGTCAAGGTTTTTGTGACTAACAGCATAGGTATGTGAGCAGTTGATGTAAAATCATCACCAGAGCATCTAGACAGGCGTGACAGGTGAATCAGAGATGGAGCAAAGACAGACCAACATCTGAAGGGCTGGGCAACTCCAGCTTCTGCTGTTCCCAGACACAAGTTCCAGTGTGAGGAAAGAAACCAAGCCGAAGCCCCAAGAGCATGCCCAGTCTGCAAGCTCAGGTTCTGCCCAAGGCAGCCACTGTTCTAGACTGTCCAGGGCTCTCCAAGTCCCCTCAGAGGTATCTACCTGTAGGGGCCCCACTCTGTGCCAGTTTGGAAGCATAAAGAGAACCACACTGAACCTGCCTCATGTAATTCATTTTAGCTGGCATTGTTTCTGTGTATGACTTATGCTTCCTTCTTGTGGGCCTGCCTTGAGATGCCTTTCCTGCAGATCTTAAAGAAGGGATTTTGCTGCAAGCATGTTAGGAGTCATGGTTATGGCCATAGCGAGTGGGTGTGTGGAAATGCTGAATGGTTCTACTCCAACGAAAAAGCAAAGGCATGTGGGTGGAGCTGCGGGTGGCCAGATGCAGACAGAGGCAGAGGTGAGAGTGTGTCCAGGAAATGAAGGCAGAGGCTGAGTAGGTGGCAGTGCAGCCACTCCTTTGGGTGCCTGTGGGTGGTTAGTAAGAAGGCAGACTGGCCCCTAGGATGCAGAGTGGAGGTAGGAGATCAGGAATTTATTGAGAGCCAGGGCAAGAAGGACCTATTTCCATTAGATTAGGTGGGATTCAGGTAATTGAGCAAGGAGTCTAGAATTCAGGACAGAACTCCCAGGAAGAGCTGCTTCCTGGCTGGATGCAGCTACAGTTTGCATCATCCTGTGGCTTTAACTTCTAATCTGCAGGGGGTCTAGCCCTGGGAGGCAAACATATTTGAACTGGCATTCAGGAGGAGGAGGTGAGAGGGAAAATGGCAGGCAACATTTCTGAGGCCCTGTCTCAGATGGAGGCTTATAGGCAAAGGTCCTGGTGCCAGTACAGCTTACACAGTGACTGTCTACTTGCAAACAGTTGAACTTTTCCTCTCTTCCCTGAAATCTATACTGACATTGTAATGACCCTGATTTATCTAGAGGTGGGGGCAGTTGTGATAGAGTGATTGAAGTTATCAATTAAAAAAACAACTGCTAGTTTATGAAGACACTGACACACCAAGAGTGATAAAAACCTGGCTCTGCTGAGACAAGCCACCTGGAATTAAATTAACTGGTCCTGATAATATACCTCTGAAAAGTGATATAAATACAGGCACTGAATTAAGCCATTTGAGATGTTCTTGGGCTCCATGCCTGTGGTCCTGAAGCCTTCTCTGTGTTTTGGCAAGGATGTATGGGACTTTTGCTCCCTTCCACAAATGGACAACAGCCAGGAATTCTCCAGACTGGCCCCACCAGTCTGCTTTGCCAGTCTCTCAAGTCTTGCCAAGAGGTCTTGTATCCCTCCCGGCTTTTACTGCCAATTGAATTGTATGCTTAGATTGTGATGTGGATTCCCCCAATGAGTTCACTTGGTGTATATGTGCATTCAGCTTGAGTTGTAGGTGAAAGCTCTCCTTTCCGGTAGAATATAGCACATTAGTGATCTGAACCTGATGTGTCACACACATGAATGAAAATGCACATTCCCACACACACATACATATCTGGCTGTGACCCTACTTTTGGGGCCCATCGTTGGAACCAAATTCTGGAACTGTGCCACAGTCTTAGCATGCAGGAATTTAGAGCCACAGTGATTAAATCCCTTAGGATAAAGTTTGATGAGGCCTATTGTTCCAAATTTTGTTCTCCAGTGAACGCTGGTGCAGTGAACTGATGAGTAGACACACAGGCCAGACAGTATCTCAAATGATCACTCAGTGCCTGGGGGACCAGGGCACACCACCTAAATCCCCCGCAGTGATCACAGTTGCCCCTGAGTGATTCTTTCTGGGTGGGAGACAGGGACCAATTTCAACCCCAGAAAAGTCAATACGTATATCTTAGGTAGAAACAGCACATAATTATCATGGTTTAAACCCAGACTCGTTATCTACCCTTTGTTATTTATTTATCATTACCTGCGGCATCACTTTTTCTTGGAATCTCATTGTTTTAAATCCAATACAATTCCTCTTTCAGATTCTCTCCCTTGTAAACAGCAGAGTTGCTTTAGAGTTGGAGACAGGAATCTCACTGGGGTGTGTTTTCAGAGCGGGATCTCTACTGGACACAGGCTGACCTTTGAGCTGTCCGGAAAGAAATGAAAGCATGCCAACCCAATGGCACTGGGCCGACAGCCACAGGAAGACACACACCCGTGATGGTCTCTGCAGCTGGCAGGCCCCTTCTTGTATAATTCTACCCTTCCATCTGCGGCAGTTTGGGGTGGGGGAACCCAGTGCCTGGGATAGACCCCATTTTCCTGATCAGCTAATTCCTTGATCCTTGACTTGATGTTGCCCAAGGCTTGGAGGCCTTTGGGCTTATCAGTCTTCCCCTTAACTCCCTCTCTCTTCAGTCCATCAGAATCCTAATGGGGTGGAGGGGGTGAGGGGGGGCAGGGGCCACAGTAGCTTCTGAGGAAGGGAACGGTGCTCTACAGACCAACCTCACAGAGGGTATGACCTGGGGGTCCTGGCTGTGGCTGTTGGGGGCATATGTCACCATACTGAGGGTCAGTTTCCTTAGAATCTTAGATTCTCAGCAATTAATGTACGACAGGTCTGATTTTACAGGTTCCACCAAAAATGTTCAAAGAAGTAAAGTGGGTAAATAGGAACCCTGGGGTCCTTCTCAAGTTAGGAAGTATTTAAAGTCAGAGGTCTTTCCATTTTGTGCAAATTTTGCATTCTACTCAATATTCATTCGAATATAAAAATATTTTAATTATTCATAAGTTAAATTATAACTACTCTCTGGAAATTAAGTGGGTGCTGCAAAAATGCCTGCTCTTTATTCCTACCCCCTGCAATAGGACTTAATTCACAAAAAGCAGGCCTAACTTATTAGTTGTTACCTAATTTGAACAATCTATACAGCATTCACTACCACTTGTTGACAACAGCATCCTGCACTAAGGGTCTCATTGCATTCTTCTTTCCATTCTTTTTATTGAAATATTCACATGCATAAAATTTACCCCTTTAAATGTTACATAGGTGGTTTTTATAAGTCAGTGGAATTTTATATTCCACAACCCCAAGGTTGTAGAGCCAACATCACAACATAACTCTAAAATATTTTTATCACCCCCCCCCCCAAAAAAACCCATACCCATTAGCAACCACTCACTCTTCCCCTAGGCATATCCAAATCTACTTTTTGTCTTTATGGATACTTACATTCTCTCAGATCATTATGAACAACAACTTTGTAAAGAATGAGAAAACTAAGGCTCTGAGAATTTGACTAAGTCACATACACAGTAAGCAGTTGAGCCAGGTTTGAGAACCACGTCGTCTGACGCCAAAGCTGTGCATGGGAGATAAGCCCTCACCTCCTCCTCCTACCACCCTGTCCACCACAGCACAGGCCTGCCTAGGTGTCCCGATTCAACTTGAACATACCCGAGGTGTTCCTCTGGGCCCAGGTGCATTACTGCCACACAGCAGAACTCTCTGCACTGCAGGAGACCAAGTCATGCCCTCTTTGCATGCCTTTATGACGAGAATTGTCCCAAGTTCAGCTCAGACACTGGGTTCTGCCTGTGGAAAAGGGCTCGGGCTGAAAGTAGGGTCCTCCTAACTGAGGAAGACACCAGAAGCCTAGGGCTGCAGAGGAAGGGGGTACCAAGAGGAGAGATGGAGGACATCTAGGTCTTTGGGGAAAACCATTCCTGTTCAGAACTGTCCAAGTGGCCTGTGACACTCTGGACATGTCTGGTAACCTGGTCTTTCAAGTGGAGAAAAAAATCAAACTCACATGGGTCTTTAATAATCAGTTAATGTTTCCAGGAAAGCAAACTCAGAGTTGAGTGAGGATGAGAGAAAAAAGCTCCTTGCAGCCTTAGATGTCTAACAGCTTCACCATTAGACCTAATCATCAAAGGAAGCAATTTTGTCAGGCCGTTGGCTCTTGATGTGAACTGCCCCTTCTGCCTGAGTAGAGAGAAAAGTTCTCGATGGCTGCTGTGCTTAAGTTAGTTCCCCTGTCTAGTGCAGCAGCAGGAGTGCCTGAATTCTCATCCTGTATGTCTCAACACATCTTCATGAATGGGTACCTTCTGTCTCCCCCAAAGTCCCCTCGCCCGGTGCTCTTGCCAAGGGAAGCAGGAAAATATGATGGTTTTGTCTGTGACCTTTCTGCTAGAAAATCTTAGTTGATCAGTTCCAAATATCGTTAATGTGCTATTTGCAGAGGATGAACTTCATTAAATGGGAAGGTCAAGTACACCATGGGAGGAGGGAGCTAAGACACAATATAAGAGTGACAAGGAGATAGTCGAAGAGGAGTGAATCAAAGACCTCCAAAATCTCAGGTGTTCAGTGAACTAGAAAGATTACCAAGGCCTCTGAGGGCCCATAGATTCCCAACATTTTTGGGAGCTGAGTTACCTATTGCTTCCAAAATACTGGGTAAATAAAAGCGAAGGATCAAGGAGCAGACTGACTGTCTTGCAACTCACTTTGCTAGGCTCTTGGAGGAGTGGAAGTACTTAACTCAGCTGGTAAAAGGCATGGATTTCAACAGTAAAAGCTTCCCACCATTCTTTTAAAAAACCAAGGCCACAGTAGTGTTTCCTGAGGACCCTAGGAAAAAGCAATATATAAAAAAGAGCACATAGTTGGCAGTGAGTTTTTAAAATATGCACATGCCTATGAAATCCCGGCATGCTCAGGTAATATCCAAATTAAAATACTACTCTTACAGCGTTAAAGATGTCATTCCTTAGATCTTGGCTGTTTCTCCCTCACATCCTTTAAAATCAGACATAGGGAAGAAACCGCATGATGAAAACAAAAGAGCATGTGTTTTGGAGGCAAGCACACCTATGTTTGTACCCTGGCTCCGCATTTCTAGCTGGGTGACTCTAGGCAACATAGAAAGTTCTCTTAGGCTGAGTTTTGCTATCTGCAGAATGGGATTATCAATTGATGTTTTGGACAGCAAGTCATAGAAGGCCTGACTCCAAATACTGAAATGACCCAGGGGTTGAGTAGTTGAGATCACTCAGCCTCACGCCCATCAGTGGCTCAGTCTGGCCTGCTCCCTTCGTCGTATCTGTATCTGGGCTCTTTGTTCCACACGTGTCAGCAGTAGAGAAATGGTCACAGCAGTTCCAGGCCTTATGTGCACACACAAGATCAAAAGAAGTAGACTCTCTCTGCCAGTAACTGTCTCTTAAGAGAAAGCAAATTTCTCTCCCAGAAGCTTTTAGTTAACTTTCTCTTGCTTCCTATTGGTCCAGAGAAGTGACATGCCATTTCTTAACCAATGCTCTGCTCTGATTGGCCTAGTGTCTTTTTGGATCAAAGAAAGTAGGCCCACCTCTGGAGCTTTTGCTGCAAGTGGGATCAACCCACTGAGGATGCAAGGGCTAGGGAGCAGAGAAGAGGAAAGCGGTGGATGATGTTGCTTAGGTTGGCAGCAATTCCAAAACAAATACCAATTCACAGAAACTTGTAAGGATGAGATGATAAGTGTGAATGTACTTAGCCAGGCCACCAGCTTATAATAAATCTCAGTAAGAGCATTCACTGAAGTGGAATTAGATAAGAATACCATAGACAGGGTGAAACCAGAAATGAGTCATCAGGTATCTGAGGCTACAGGCGAAAGAACGTGCGTCTAAATTACTTTAACCTCTATTCCAGTAACTAAACTACTCCACCACCATCACCCAAAACAAGCATTAGTTTATTAGAGTTAAGACCATCCCTCAGGATGCTTCCAAACTCTGCAGTAGCAATCAGTCTACAAGGCACAATGTACCTGAGCTTTTATTTTCTCCCATCAATTTGCTTTTAGTTAATTGCCACCTTTGTTAGTATGGAAGCCTGGATGCCACAGTAATGTCCAGTAGAAATTTCTGCAACGATGAGAATGTTTTTGTGCTGTCCAGTATGGTAGCCTCTGGCCACGTGTGGCTATTGAGCACTTGAAATGTGGCTACTGCACCTTGGGGGTTGAATTTTCAATTATTTTATTTATTTTTTTAAAGATTTATTTATTTATGCACACAAGAGCTGGGGTACAGGCCAGAGTCCAGGGAGGTGAGAGGATTCACCAGACAGTAGGGAGCAGAACAGGCAGATGGACTGAAATACACTGCTGAGGGGAGCAGCGGGTGAGGCAGGAGAGGTCTGCTGCACCATGTGGGTCCCCTCCCTGGTCGGCAGCAGGGATCGAACTCATGCTGCAGTGGCTGCGGTTTGCCTCATAGTGTGTTGCTTAACCCACTATGCGACCAGGGAGGCCCTAATTTTCAATTATTTTAAATTTTAATTCAAACAGTCACATGTGGTGTAGTGGCTCCCATAATCGAGAGTGTAGCACTAGTCTGTCATTTCCTAAGACTGAGTTTCTGCTTTTTCCATACCTTACCACAGCCTTGAGTAGAGAGTGGGGGACCTTGTAAATGTATGTGAGCAACTGAGTGACCCCAGTTTGCATAGGTTCATGAACAGCCCCTTCCACGTGGTGAAATAACACCCCTCACAGCCTTGTGGTCTAATGAAGAAAAATGGAATTAACCTGGGCACTAAGTTATAGATACTCCATTCTCTGCAGTAAAGGATTGTTTCATCTTCCAGGTCATTGTCAAGGCTGTCCCTGCCTGAGTTTGCATGTGTGTATGTTAATTGTGTAAATAAGAAGGGCCTGCTCCCTCCTCATCCTCCTGTTTACTAGCCCACCCTAACAGAGGATGGCCTCTCCAGTCCCTGTCTCCTGCTCACTTGGGCACATGTTGAGATGATGCAGGCTTTAAAGACAGAGGGGGGAAAACCCACTCCAGCATCTGAGAAGACTGAATATGTTACAGGGCAGGGAGAGGAGCACCCTAGAACTCCCAAGCCTGCCCTCTCTGAATGGGTTCTGCCATCCGCTGCATTAAGACAAACATATAAAACCTTTAATGGAAAGGAACTTTAATACAACTAGGGTACAATACAGAAAGGACAAAGAACATAGTTACTAAGTTAAGCATTTAAAGTTACCCATTTCCTTGAGGGTAAAAGTCCAGCCAAATAGGATTGGCCCAAAGCAATGCCCAAAAGCCTGCCACATGTCTAAAGGACCTTTCAGTAGAGACCTATAGAAAAGGGTCAGAAAAAGTCAGGCAAATCTGGAGGAAAAGAGCAAAATTAAAATTAAGATGACAGTTGCCATTGTTAACCTCCCCAAGGGTCTCTCACCTACATTTGTTTCAACCAGTTCAAGACCAAAAAGCAAGCACAGTTTCTTTACATGTCCCTCTGCTCCACGTGCCTCCTCCAGGTCTCCTTGCTGTTTTTCATCTTCCTATCTTCCTTCTTTGCAGAAATTTTTTTATCTTTTTCAGCTCCGCCCACTTAGGGCGGAACCAGGATTTTTGGAACTTCCCCTTTTTCTGGGACCACCCTGTTACAAATATACCTTATTTGACAGCAACCCTTTTACTACTGTGTTCAGGAAAGCCACCATTGCACTCTCTGAAATAACAATAGCCTCCGGAACGAGGCCCTTTCTCCTCTTAGCAAGCTGTTTCCATGGGTGCAGTTAACCTCTCTTTCCTGGAGAAAAAGGCCACAGCTGCTGGCTCCATGATCCTTGGGTAGACGCAGTGCCTTCCTTCTCCTTCTCCCACTGTCATCAAGAGGATCAGTGTTCAGCCATCTTTAGTTGGGGTTTAGAAAGTTTAGATTTGGGGTTGTCTTTCAGCTGGGATGCGGTCTTCATAAAAGACCCCAGGCTTCTGAACTGAGTCTTGAAACTCAGCTTGCAGATGAACTCACCTTTCCACAGAGAATTTATTACGGTATGTGCGCCACCTAGAGACTGCTGATGAAATAAAACTCAGTGCCAGCCTCCAACTTGTCGCCTTTCATATTTCCACGTCTAACAAAAAACCTCAAAAAATTTGTCTTTGTCAAGGAGACACCGTATATCCTTTGCCTCCTCAAAGCTGGCTTTCTTAGATCCCAAGTCCTCCTATGATAGCCTGAGCGAGACCTGCACAACTTGGAAGTCTTTCCAACACTTTCTAGCCTTTGTCAAAGGAACAAACTTTAGATTGTCTTAAAACTTAAGAAAGATGTTTAAGGAAGATGAGACAAGATGTCCCGATATATCCCCAACCTACCTGAGCTCTCGGTGCTGTGAGATGCTGGCAGCCCGCCTGAGGAGCACTCTGGATGGTTTTTCTGTGTGGGATTTATTACCCAGCAGTGACAATCCAGTCTACCTTATCCCCTTCCTGTGGCCATGTCTATTCCATGCTTCACAAATGGGAGTTTTCAGGATGCCATGTTAGGTAAATTGATACCAAATATTTTATTGGTATGGTCGCTTTATTATTTTTTGTTTTATTGTAATATGTGCATAACAAAAATATTATTTTGTTCACCTTTATTGAAGTAACATTGCCTTATAACATGGACGCTTGTGGTGTGCATCATTTTAAGTCAGTGCCTGTGTAAACTATTTCCAGGTAATCACTAAAGTCCAATACTATCCTTTGCCACACAGTCCACCCCTTTTACCCAATTTACACACCCCTTTAACCGCCTTCCTTCTGGTAGCCATTAATTTGGATTTTAACCATTTTTAAGTGCTAAGTGTCCAGTGGCATTAGGTGCATGAACAGTGCTGTGCTACCATGACCTCTGTCCATTTTCAGAGCTTTTTTGTCATTCTCATAAAAAATCTCCATACACAGCAATCAGTAGTTTCCCATTCCTCCCTCCCTGCCACAAAGCCCTTGGGGACCTCCATTCTGCTTTCCACCTATGAGTTTTCCCATCCTAGGCATGAAACCATGCATCTGGTGTGCTTTTGTGCCTTAGTGAAGTAGTTTTAGTTGTGACTGATTCACTCAGACTTCAGAGGCCTGGCTTTCTTTTCTCTGGAATAAAGATAGTAAAGAAATCCACACAGTGAACTTAAACCTTTCCCTTTGAGCCACCGCCCACACTAGCTGTGCTCTCCCGCTGGGTGTGCCTCTGAAAAGTGCTGCAGCCTGTGCAGAGGGAGAGCCTCAGCTCAAACCTCTCAAAACAAACAAGGCAGAGTCCATTGTTTGGAGATTTAGGGCAATCAGCCTTGGTTGGTGTTCCCTAGCCCCATTTTAAAGGGATTTGGGATTGGCCAGCACTGTGGATTCTGAGAGAAGGCTCCACTGCAGAACTGGTGGACACAGAGGAGATTTGACCCCTGGAGGTTTGCGGTCAGACAGGCAAGAGGCAGGCTGAGTGTCTGCATATGTTGGGGGGTAGTTTCTGGGTTTGTGTGTCTGGGCATCAGCTAAGGACTCAAGGAACATGATGTCTACACTGCTTTCTCCCTTCATTCTATGGAGAACTAGTTGTGCACTTTACAATCGTATCACTCTAACAAAAAGGACCCTCTTGTAGAAATGGCTATTTCTATATGTGTGGGTTTCAGTTGTTTTTATACTATGAAACCGTAATTCTGAAAATGGCACTTCCCGGAGAGAAGGGGATTGGAGCACCAGAGTGAGTCATTATAATAGTAACAACTAATATTTATATAGCATTTAGTGGTTTATAAAGCACTTTCATAGACATGAGCTCATTTTTCATCCCAGAGAACGCAAGGAGGAAGGGAGAACACCAGGAAGGATGCCTTCCTTATTGATGTCAAGACAGTGGCCATCATCTCAATCTGCAAGTGGGCTTCACACCCAAGATACTGCTTGGCTGAAAAGAAGGACTCAAAAGGAGGCCCTCCCTAGAACAAAAAAACTAGACATCAAAAAAATCAGATTTAACTAGGAATTATAGCAAATTTGAAATGCGCATGACACAGGCTCCTAAACCTGACTGTGAGGTCTCATTTTCTTAGCCAGTAAGTAGGAAACATCAAGTAAATAACATTGTTTCTTTGCAGACTTCTCAAAGCCTTTAATATGTTCATTATGACTTCCCAAAGGAGGGTTGAAGTATATAATATTTCTCACAAGTCATCAAAGACTTGCCCTGCTTTAAGAGACATCCTGTTGACCTTTCCTGCTTCCTCCTGCCTAAAATTCAGAGGTGATGGCAGGAGTTTCAGCAACCATCTCAAACCACGAGGTGTCCTGCAAGACAGATACCATGTGCTAGGGATGACCAAGAGGGAAGGTTGAAGTCTCTTCCAATCACAGAACCAGCTCACCAACTATGGACTGCATACCAACCAGAAATAAATTAGTTTTATTATATAGAAACCATGATAATTTGGGTTTTTAATTCTGTGAAGATCAAATAATTCTAACAGATACACCCAGCCATATTTCAAATTGTGTTTCCTTGTCTTAATCTCTAACTGCCTTCCCCGTAAATGAATAATTTCCTCCATTAAATCCTGTTTCCCTTCCACACCCCATTCCCCAGGGGCACCTGTTCCCTCCCTATCTAACTTAAGTCCTAAGTTCCAGTGACCTTTTCCATACCCGCCCAGCCTCTCCCTTTTCTAAATCTAACAACAAATACTGTAACTGCACATCTGGACACTATTATTTTCAGCACCATTCAAAATAGTATCAGGAATGTTCTATACCAGTGACTATTTGGTCACTGGTTTAGTGTAAAATGCACTGACCAGGTAGAAAAATAATGGTAAGGAGTAATTCTGCCCTTTGCCAGGTTGTAAGGGAAGAAAAGGCAGGTGATCTCTTTCTCAACGTGAGCCTGAGACCCCCTGACTTGGCCAGTAATGATTTCTTCCATTTTATAGGAAGCAGATGGGATTTTAATGGACTGTGACAATTGCTGTTTTCTTTAAGCAACATACATACACCAAGATCTATGTGTCCCTTCTAGGTGGTAGGAGGCATAGTCACAAAAAAAAAGGTAACACTGGCAAATTCCCTTTCCTTCAAAAATCATGCCACTTTGCTTCTTTTTTCCCCTCCCCAAATAAGAAGTGGACCCTTCTGTTTAATGAACAAAGTAAGAGAGTTGTAATTGAATATGGTACCATAATGCCATTTTTTTGACCCAAAGAAAACAAACAAGAAATGCATCATTTTTTAATATAAAATTACCAGGAGGGGGCCTCTCTGGTGGTGTAGTGGGTTAAGCAACGCACTATGAAGCAAACCACAGCCACTGCAGCACGAGTTTGATCCCTGCCGCCAGCCAGGGAGGGGACCCACATGTCACAGCAGACATCTCCTGCCTCGCCCGCTGCTCCCCTCGGCAGTATATTTCAGTCAGTCTGCCTGTCCTGCTCCCCACTGTGTCTCTGGTGAATCCTCTCACCTCCCTGGACTCTGGCCTGTACCCCAGCTCTTGTGTGCATAAATAAATAAATCTTTAAAAAAATATCAGGAGGTACTTAGCAGGGGGCTGGGGGGCATGGTTTGGACAGAGCAGTGGAGACTCCTCAAATGGCTGGCAAAATTCTACCTTCCAGTGGAGGTGCTAATTATGAGTTTTCCCCATGTAGTAATTAATGAGGCTATACATTTGTTTTATTTGTACTATACTTAAGCAAAATTTTTTTAAAAAGGGGAAAAAGTGAAGAATGGAGGAGGTCTTCTCTTTCCATTGGAACTGTGCTAGTCATGTTCATCTGTCAATATCAGCAGGTGCTTCCCATCCCTCCTCCCATCACCAAGGAAGTAATGAGACTCCAGAAAATGGAAGAACCCCATTTCTGCAGAGGGAGTTGTGATGACTATAACTGAACGCATTTCCTGAGCACTACTGCAGTTACAGTTAACACATTATTCTTATCTGATCCTTACAGAGACCCCATTAAATAGACCCTTTCATTTTACCCATTTTGCAGATGAAGAAACTAAGGCATAAAAGGATTGAGTAATTTGTAGTTGGTATCTAAGCCAAATTTCAAGTACAGACAGTGTGGATTTTGTTTATTTGGCTTGAGGGGGCTGGAGGATTATTCCCACTGTGGCTCCTCTCTACCTCCAGATACCTCATATTTCCAATTCATTGAAAAAAGAATAAAATGTGGCTTTGGACAGAAGACAGGCCCTAATTTTGGCAGGCCCTTGAGTATTTGGCATTAGGGATCTGTACTGATCGTCACCGTGAAGTCTGTGTCCTTGAGTCATTTTGGTGGTGGCAACAGGCAAGCACAAGACCTGTCCCCGCCTGAATGTGACTTGCTCCAGTGACCAGTCGAGCTGGTGTGCTGAGAGGAATCCTCAGACACACGACTTTCAGGGCTAACACCAGAAAAGTCTCAGGCAAACTGGGAGATGCAGTCACCCTCTGAGTAAGCCTCTGCATCCCAGTCTCCCCCAGAACAAAGCTCAGGTGACGGCCGTGTCATTGCAATGCATCTGTGGGCCAAGACCCCCATCAGAGAGTGCACCAGGATGAGATCTGGCTGCTCAGAGCTGGCTAGGCAGGGGCTGCCTGGGATTGAGTCAACTTCCTAATGCAGAAGGCTGATTAATACTGACATCTAGAGAGAAAAAAATCCCTGGTAGCATAGGGATGGTTTGAATGAGAATGAAATTTACATTTCTTTATATTAGGCCACAAATCCCCCTTGGACTTGCTGTCAGTCTCGGCCATGTTTAATTCTGTCAGTCACTTTGAGACAGCACTGTGGTCTTAGCAGACAAGGATTTGTGCACACTGCTGTAATCCCTTGCCATGGAACGGAGCTCAGGGCATCCACAAATGTCACAGGTGCCTCTGTAGCTGACTAGAAGTTGTTAATAGTGTTCCGTTCGTTGTTGGAGGGGGGTATGATTCAGCAGAGACGACCTGACTTGCCACCAGTGTCCTTTTTCTCTTGTTGTGTAATGAATGGGAGAGGCAGTCAGGGAATTGTAATCTCTCAGCAATGGAGGGACAGAGATGGGTAGCCAGGAGCATTGGTGTATGTGCAGTAGAGAAAGGGATAGTGGGGTGCTGCAGTTGTAGTGAGGGTAAGTGGAGAGCAAGGACATTAGAAATGAAGGTTTTTGTGACCTTCATTCATATTCCTCACTACGTTTCCTCTGTATTCATTCAACAAATATTCATGAAGCACCTGCTGAACATTCACTCTAGGCATGAAGGTTCAGCGGGGAATATCAGAGATGAAGTCTGTGCACTTGCAGATTTACGTTCTAGGAGGGAAGCTAACCTTCTTAAGGACTTTCATTCTAAAAGCTGGGATCACAGTCTTGCTGCCTTTGTTGCCTGTTCATTTTCAATCTTATAGTTACTATGTCAACAGGTTACATTTAAGAGTCTGTTGAAATGGGAACATTTATTAGGAACATGCATGGGAAGCGTGATTGGTAGAGTTGCTTCCACCTCTACCAATACTTCTTCCTCAATGAGCATCTCTAATCCTAGGACGACCAAGAACGTCTGTACAGGTTGTACACTGCACAACATCACAGTTCCAAGGTCGCATCTCTAAAAAAGATGAGACCTTTCTTCTAGTCCTAAAATCTTGACACATTTTTTTGTTCCTTCAGACATGTAAATGATCCTATTACTCTATTCAAGTCACTGGCTTTCAAATATCAGTGAATTACTTCTTACAGTATGGACACATACTTCCATATGTACACACAGATAACTAAAACTTTCCCCTCGATTAACTGCATTGTCTTCTATTTGCTACTGCAGAAAGTACATGGTTGAAAAGAGGACTTTGGAGCCAGAGTTTCACTTCAATTTCAGTTCTTCACTTGCTTGCCATTTTGGTTTGCTCTGTCTGCCATACCTTAGCACCACAAATAGCAAAAATTTATTCCATTACAGTTCTAGAGCCTAGCAGTCCAAAATAAGGTGTCAGAGTTTGGCACCTTTCTTCTCTCTTAGCTTCTGTGACAGCCATAATCCTTGTTTTATAGACACATTATTCTGACCTCTGCCTTCATCTGGTGTTTGTTGACTATATATCTCTGTCTTCATGTGGCCACCTTCACTGGTCATATTGGGTTAGGGGCACATCTTATTCCACTATGTTCTCATCTTAAATAGTGATGTCTGCAACTACCCTGTTTCGAAATAAGGATACACTCTGAGATACACAGGGTTAGCTTGTCAAAATATCATTTTGGGGGGCAAGGAGGTACAAGGAGTAGGGACATAATTCAACTTATAATGGTAACTTTAGGCACATCCTTCAGTTTCTCATCTACAAAATGTAAATGAATCAAAGAATTTGCTGTTATTTTATTAGCTCCATGTTATGTGCTAATCATGTTACTTGAATGTATAACCAGTCTTGCTTTCATGTTTCATGCCTCTTTCCATTCTACCCTTATTCCCCAATCATCTGGAAAACTCTTTTATCCCTCACATCTCAGTCAAAAAACAACACTTCTAGGAAGGCCTCCCTGATGACTGGTTATGGGTTACTGTCCTACAGTTCTTCCTACGTAACACTTATATGTTATAATGTTAATGCCAATTTGCTTGTCTGTAACTTCCTTTACAAGACCCCCAAGAATAGCATTGGACCTAGTATCTACTGTATGTTCAAAACTAACTAAAATGCCTGGAACATACTCCTGGATGCCTACCAATAGCTATTTTTTCCCTTTTGTTCTTACCTAATTGCACTTTTTTTATGTCTCAACAACTCCAAAGGAGTTATGGACTCTTAAGCTGAAACATCACTGGTCTGTTCTAATTATAGAAACCCAGGAATTGATTCGGGGATGCACAGTGTGACCCACTCCTGGTCCTTGAGACATGAGGGGAGATCTGCTGGGCTGGGTTCAGGAAATAGCTGCAGGAAGATTCTAAAGACTTGTGTGAGAGAAAGCACCCATGCCAATGTCTAAGTAAGTGGAGTCATCATGAGAGAGACACTAAGACAAATGTCAGTCTGCTAAGGATGGCAGAGCCCAAGTAAGAAAGGAATCTGAGTGGTAGATCATTTTGCCAAGACTTTGCATTAACCTGCCCGGAACTGCTCTGCCGCTGGACTTATAATGAGGTACTGCCTTCCCTTGTTTGCTACCACATAGGTGAGGTTTTCTGTAGTGTGCAGCTGAAAAAAAAAAAAAAACATATAGGTACTCAGTAAATATTCTGAATGAATAAGTGTTCATGAGCTGAATTTGCTCAGAAAGAGAAGGGAGTAGAGACTAGAAATCTGACCATCTACCAAGAGCCAGGCACGCTTATGGACAATAGTTTTACCATGTTAGAAGCAAGGAAACAAGCTCTGAGTGTATGTATCTACGGAAGGCCACAGGGTTAGTAGGTGCTGCAGCTGAAACACTCATAATCACTGTCTTATGAGGACTGAGTTCAGTGTCTGAATTCAGACTTTTTACCAATAGTACAGGATTTTTTAAAAAATTGCATTTCCAGTTCCCACTGAATTTTTGCCTGTTAGTTTAGAAATTAAGCATTCTAATTTCAAGCATACCCTCATCACTTCTAACTTTTGACCCCTACTTCTGTTTATTTTTGCCTATGACTCTCACAATCCCAACACTATCTCCATTTCCCCCTCTGGAGTAGATTGCACCACCATAGTCACCCCTCCTCTGAGAGGCTGGCCCAAGTTGCTTTTCAAGGGACCCCACCCCAGGATTCCCTTGTCACTTGGTTCCCTAAAGCCCTCTCCTTCCTCCCACCAACTTAATACTGGAACCTCTCTGGGGTTGTTGTGGAAGAGGGAACCCACAGTCCATGCTAATTTGCCATCTTGGCAGGAAGCCTGGGTGTGAGAAATGAATCCCAAATATGCCTAATTCCAAAACATGTTATTTTCACCGTACCATGAACCTGCATAGACAAATGTAGTCTAAAAGTATATTCTAGTAAACTTAGAAACGACAAAACTCATTCATGCAGCTTCCTGCAGTCCTTTTTGCTCCCTCGATGGGAATGAGTGACAGGAACAGAGAATGCAGCCTTTCCTCCACCCACCAGCATGTCTGCTTCTTGCAGCCAGCATTTCACAGATGAATGCCGTCGAAAACGCCTTAGCTGCATCCAGGGAATTTCAAGTGCTTTCCTTCTGTTTCTGGGGGAAAACAAATAAACAAATAAACAAAAACTGTCCTTCTTCAGCAAAGTCTCCAGAATTGGCAGTAGTACAGCCTCATGAGCTAGAAATCATATGCCCTCTACTGGTCACCTGCAGGAAGTTCCAGGCAGATGGCTATTTCTGCAGAAAATCACCAGGGAGTGTAGGTGAGGACTCTTAGATGGTATGAATCGCGTCTGGCATAAAGTTGTTTGCTTTACAATTTTATTTAAAATAACAAAACCAAATCATTTGGATATTAAAATGAGCATCCTAGCGGTCCACAAAACCTGACAGCTCTTAGTGGAGCTGCCCTGGCATTGTCTCCCAGCTTTGTGCCCCCTCAGGCTTGGATAGACTCCAGAAGCAAAGGGGGAGGTGGGGGCAGAGCTGGAGGAAATCCACTCACCAGACCTCCTCCAGGGAAGAGAAGGCTGTTTCTGATGCGGAAATATTTGATAAGAAGCAGAGCCCTCTGTAGACGGAATGGTTCTCATTAGGCCTGGGGTAGGATTTGTTTTTCATTATAGTCTGAGAAAGGGAAGATGAAACAATGACTGAAAAGTGGGAAATCAGGTGAGGAAAGGCTCCCCGCCCCTCGTAGGTGAGCTCCGGGAGTGCTGGCTCTACCACACACACAGCCCACCCCACCCCAATCCCCAGCTAGTCCCTACTATCTGTTTTTGTGTGAGGGGATCCTTATGGGCATCTCAAAGGGAAACTGAGCTCTTCACTGAAATTGGTGCAAAAGTAAAAACAAACAGGTGAGTGCAAAAGTAGGGTAGGCTCGAGAAACACTGGAAGTAAGCCCCAGGAACCCCTGGTAGTACCATCGTGGGAAAGGAGTGGACAGAATTACCCAAGTTTAACAGGTCACTGTGCCAGAGGAGAGTCCTGGCTGGCAAAGTTGCTCAGGTGGTAGGTGTTTAGGTTTGAGTTTTCAGAAACATCAACCAAGTTTAATAGCACCTCCAGCCTAAATACCAAAATTTGCATCATAATAAGAACCTTTAATTGTTCTGGGCCATTCAGAATGAAATAAAATATGTCACATTTGGGTTCAGGAACCAAGCCCATGTTTTAGAACGATGTACTAAGCTCCTGAAATTTCTGCAGATTTAGCGGTTTAAATTTCCCAAGGGCAGCGGGAAGGGGTCGTGGCAAGGACGACAGACCCAGATGAGCAACACCAGGTCCAGGGACATGTCTGCTGGGACATGCCTCACCCAGTCTTTGATCACAAATCCCACATTCTTCCGTATCCATTGTTGCCTGTCCCATACAGAAACTCTATTTTTTATTGGTTATTTTAATGGTGAAAAATCTTCCACTGAGAAAAGCTCATAGTCAGATCCCTCTCTCTGACCTAATCTACTGCCTTTCTACCAGTACCAGAAAAATTGGTGTTATAACAACCCTAAAACTGCCAACTCATCTGAAAAATATTTAGCTCTTCATCTGAGGATGGGACCCAACTGACCAAGTAAAATCAAAATAAAGCTCATATAACTTCTCTTCCCCCATATCTTTCATGTGTGCCTGGAAACAAATTTTCTGCTTCTTTCCACTGAGATTTCTTTCCTCCAAAGTAATCTAGGTGTGTGGTTTCTTAACGTGCATCATCTTACACACAGATACATTGAAGGCAGAATGAGATCTTTCATCTTTACCTGTGCAGGGCCTAGTACCTATCTGGTACCCTTTGATAAATGGGAAGTAAACAAATGCTGGCTATTTGGGCAGTAGGAGGAAGAATTCATATCTTCCTCCAATTTTACAGTGAGAGACCACAAATGAAAAGAAAAGGCTAGGGCACACAGAGATACACGTTCACCTCATCACTAACCTAAAGCATTGCATGCTGGAGTCGGATTACTGAGAAGTCTTA
The DNA here is from genome assembly GCA_019455555.1 of Galemys pyrenaicus. Classification (NCBI taxonomy): domain Eukaryota; kingdom Metazoa; phylum Chordata; class Mammalia; order Eulipotyphla; family Talpidae; genus Galemys; species Galemys pyrenaicus. The sequence continues at coordinate 9,645,304 of JAGFMF010011870.1, forward strand.
CATTTGCTGCTTGATGAATCATTCAGATGCCTTCAAATGCCATTTCCATCTTCCAGACTGACTTGCTCCAGCATGGTAAAGTGAGGACGATTTGGAGTCATTTGCTTTGCTTCTCCAATAAAAAAAGGATTTGGATTTACACAACCTTTCTTCTCCAAAGAGCTCAGCATGCTTGCCCATCTGGTGTTTAATTCTCTTGGTTTCACCCCTGTGAAGTGAATAAAGTGTCTTAGACTGGTGTTAGGATCAGGGCCAGCGAGAGTATGTAGGCTTGTTCCTATTCACCACAAGGGGGAGCCCGTGAGCCCCTTCACACTTGCATGGCCCACTCAAGTGGCCAGCACTGGCCTGCAGGCACCAGGGGACCTCTGCCCACAAGCAACCCAGTCCACCACGCCTAACAATGGGGAGAAATGAGTGAAGATGGAGTTACAGTGTCGTGTGCTATGAGAGCACTGCAGCAGGGATGGATTGGCTTTGGGTGTAGAGTCTACAGCAGAGGAGGCAGTTACTGAAAGATTTAAAAAAGTAAAGCTTCAGCATAAATTATTTAAGGGAAATCATTGGAAAGACAATATTAAATCCTTTTTTAATTAGTTAAATTAATTAAATCAGACTTTCCACTCCCCCCCCATATCTGGCATGTCTTTTATGCCTGATTGAACTTGACTAGGTAAACACATATATACATTTCCCTCAAAAAACATGAAATAAAGTACAGCCCCCACCTCCCAAACAATAGACCTTCAAGTTACAAATGTAGAACTTGAAACCCTTGTGCTGGTTTGAATAGAACATGGTTCATTGCTATAGTGGAAAATAGTTTGGCAGTTCCTCAAAAGGTTAAACATAAAATTATCATCTTACCCACCCAGCAATTGCACTTCTGTGTCTAGATCCAAAAGAACGGAAAAAACATCGTCAAACCCTTGTACATACATATTCATAGTGGCATGGTTCACACAGCCAAATATGGGGTCAACCCAAATGTCCAGCAGTGGATGACTAGGTGAAGCAAATTGTGGTATGTCCATACAGCCAAATACTGCTCCGTCATAAAGACGAAAGTGCTACATATGCTGCAGCTTCACTGAGCCTGGAGAACATTATGCCGAGTAAAAGAAGTTTGGCACAAAATGCCACATCTTGTATAATTCCATTTATATGAAATATTGAGGATATGCAAATTCTGAATATGCAGAGTGGTGGTCGCCAGGGGCTGGACTGCTTAACTAGGATGAGGTTTGATTTTGGAATGATGGGAGATTTTGGGGACTAGAGAGAGATGGTCCTTTTTTTTTTTTTTAAGATTTATTTATTTATGCATACAAGAGCTGGGGTACAGGCCAGAGTCCAGAGAGGTGAGAGGACTCACCAGAGAGAGTGGGGAGCAGAACAAGCAGACTGACTGAAACACACTGCTGAGGGGAGCAGCGGGCACAACAGGAGAGGTCTGCTGTGCCATGTGGGTCCCGTCTCTGACAGCGGCAGGGACCGAACTCGTGCTGTAGTGGCTGTGGTTTGCTTCATAGTGCGTTGCTTAACCCACTGTGCCACCAGGGAGGCCCGAGAGATGGTGCTTTCATAACATTTTGAATGTACTAGATGCTCAATACATTTTAAAAAAAAAAGGAAAGCTGAGATAGGAGGTGGCTGGATACAGGACAGCAATCATGACAGACAGCTTAGAGGGGGGCTTTTGAGTCAGAGAGCATCATGTGTAAGAGGAAGCAGGCCAGTAGTCGTGTGTCTGGGCAGTGTGTGTGCTGGGTGGGGGTCACAGGAACTATAGTTGGGGAGGTCTCTAGCAAGGAGTAGAGAATTAGATGACAATATAGTTTTTCATTGAGTCTATGTGTCCAGTCACAGGTAATTCCAAATGTTTGGACAACTGATTGAGTGAGGGAAGGAGTTGGCCCTACCTGGGCCAACGTCACCTGAGTCCACAACCAAGATTTTTCTCAGAAACTATAAGTTCTAGTTCTAGGCCTGTCTCCAACCACCACTGGAACAAGTGAACGACCAGGGCCCCAGACTTACATTCCTCAGAGCAGGACTGCAATCATCTTTGATGGCAGATGTCAAATTTTAAACGTGCACTGTAGCACACAAGTATATTGGGTCGCCATGTGCGTCTGCATTAGCAGAAATTGTGAAATCACATCATCTGGTGACAGTTCTCATAATTACACGATAGTGATAGGTATAAATGATATAGTGAGATGTCAGCAACAATTCTGTGATATGGACGCATCAGGACTCCTGCTGAAAAAGCTCTCGGGATCTGCCGGCACTGAGCTGGCTTGTTGCCTCCATTCGTGATTGAAGGAAATGCTAAATTTCAGTTAGAGACTACTAAAAAAAGATGCATTTCACAGATCCTGCTTGAAGAACCCCTGCATTACAACCTGAAAAGGAAGCTGTGGGTTAAAACATCCCCAAAACTGACTGGTTGTCACTATTTAACCAAAAGAATTGAACGTTGGGTATGGCCACCTTGGCTTAGGTCTGATCTCAGCAGAGTTGGAGACAGCAGGAAGGGCAAGATGTGATGAGCTGAAGGACAGTGGTGGCAGGAAGGATGGATGGAGGAGAGGACATAACCAGCAGGAGGGAGACATCACTGTGACCTGTTGATTTCCTACGTGCTCAGGTGACTGTGAAAGTAGTGATGCCTGGAGTTTTCTCTCTGTAGAACTGGTTGAGCATGTTTTGCCCCAGGAGGCTGTGCGCCACTGACTGAGCAGGGTTTTATTTATTTTTTTAATTAATTATTGTTATTATATTTGCAATGTTTGCTTTCTTTTCTAGGTGTAGTCCCCATAGGGTTTCCACTACCAATTCACCCTGCACCGTCACCAAAGCCCCTTTTGCTCTTCCTGTCCCAGCCTTGATCCTAATCCCTCCCTCTTCCCACGAGCAGGGCTTTATTAAAAACCATCTTTGCCCAAGCAACGCTAAGTGTGTGAGTGCCTGCATAAGTGTGTGCATGCATGTATTTAGGGGTGGGCATACACAGGATAAAACTCCCCAGAAGTTGCTCTTACTAGGCACAGGCACAGGGTAGCAGAAGGAGAAGAGCCACCTCAGTGAGGTGCACCTCTCATTTTGTCCTGACAACTGTAATGCGAGGCACCCCCATGAATTCCCTGTAGTGTCCTCGGAGGACAACTGAAGGAATGACTAGGAAGTGTGTGCCATCCCCAAGGCACTAGAGTTGCCTCCTCTGAGCATGCCCAGCCTCTGTCCTCCTTTCTAGTCCTCTCTCTGCCTAAAAGCTACCACTCTTCTACTTGACCACCAAGACTGATGTGGCCTGACTCCTAGGACCCCCACAGCCTCATCAGCAGTCATTCTCGAACCCTCACTTGCCCATTCAACAGGACTGGGCTGCCAGATGCTCAGGAGGGCTAGGCATTCTCACCTCCAGACCCTTCTCTACTCCTCTGGCCCCTGATGGGTCTGTTTTGACCACAGGCAGGGACAGGTTCATCTGTGTCTTGTTCATCTGATTTCAGCATCAGCAACAGGAAAATGCCAGTGGTTCTTTGTGGAGTGAATTAACTTTTGCGAGAGGAATTAGTAAGCACTAAATACTATGGAATCTTGATGTTTAGGTTTTGTGTTAGTCTGCTGAGGCTGCCAGCAGAAGGAAATGTTGTAGACTCAGTAGCTGAAACAGAAATTTATTTTCTCACAACTCTGGGAACCGGGAAGCGAGGTGTGAGGAGGTTGGGTTTCACGTGGAGGCCTCCTCCTTGGCTGGCAGATGGTCACTTTCTGACTGGGCCCTCACCTGGCCTTTCTGCTGTGGAGTGCAACTCAAATATCACCCCTTGTAAAGATACCAGTCCTATCAGATTAGGTCTCACCCTAGGGTGTCTTTTCAACATACTCCTTAAAGACCTTATATCAGCACCGTCACTTTCTGAAATACTAGGAGTTAGGACTCCAACATATAGATGTTGGTGGGTTAAGAGTGAGGAGGGGAACATAATTTAGCCAAAAGATGTCTGGAACAATTTACTGAGCTGGGTGGCTGATGCCCGAGGCAGTGTAATCTGAAGGGTTTGTAGCCCTTCTCTGCCCTATTTCCTGTGCTCTCATTTAAATATCATCATAAATATAAAGCTCAGGAAAGTGGTCCTGAGAACCCATAGGTCACAGCCCTTTATCCAGGGAAGTTGCTTCATTAGCAGATGGCTTCCTAGTAGGGGGTCTGGATTTCTGGGGGTACTTAGGGAACGTTCCACTATCACACTTACTCAAAATTGAAGATAGGCTCTTATAAAAAGAAATTCTCAAGCCAATTTGAAATTAACTGAATTCCTAATCACCAAATTAGAGTCACTTTTTGTCTTAATATTCACCAGAGACCTACTCAGAGCACCATGCCCAGAGAATCCTAAAAAATCAACCAGTGGATTGGTCCCAGAGTTGGGGGTGGGGAGAGGATGGGTCTGCTCCTGCTGCTTCCCACTGCCTGTGACTCTAGACCTTCCTCTGGCTGACTAACCCTCAGTACTGCCCATGAGGAATATTGGTGCTCAGGCTGTCCTATGCAGATTCACTTTAAGTTTTGTGATGGATTGAATTGTGCATAACCCCTCCCCACCCCATACACACACTGCCCCAATTCATATGTTAAAGCCCTAACACCACTTTGCCTGCCACCTCTCCTCCTGCCCCCACTACGTATGGCCATAGGGATATTCATGTGAGGGTATAAACAAAGCAAACAAACAAAATATAAACAAAAACATACTGACAACAGAATGGTGGTTACCAGGTAACCTCAGGAGGTAATTAAGGTCAAATGAGGTCATAAGGGTGGGGCTCTAATCCTGTAGCTCTGGTGTCCTTATTAAAAAGGGGAAGAAAGAGTAAATCTCTCTCTCTCTCCATGTGTGGACAGAGGAAAGGTCATGTGATCCAGGAAAAGAGACCTTACCAGAAACCAACCTTGACCTTAGACTTCCAAGCTCTAAAACTCTGAGAAAGTTAATTTCTTTTAAGTCAGCCAGTCTGTACACTTAATGGTAGCCCAGCAGATGAATGCAATCTTGCATTCCAGATCCTACTCCAGATCTACTGAATGAGAATCTGCATTTTTTAAATTGAGGTTATAAGGGTTTGTAACACTATAAATTTCAGGTGAACAACTGTATATCTTGACCACTTTATATGCTGCATACTCACCACCAATTGTCTAGTTGCCATCCGCCACCAACTAATTGACCCCTCTACCTGTTCCTCCTCTTTCTCCCCCTCTTGTCACCACCCTTTTGTTATCTGAGTCTAAAAATATGTTTGCTTTTCTTCTTTATATTCCTTGTATAAATGAAAGCACATGCTATTTGTACTTCTCCTTCTGATTTATTTCACTTAATGAAATACCCTCAACTTCCATCCATGTTGTCACAGATGACAAGGTTTTATCTTCTTTTATAGTTGAGTAGTATCCCATGATGTATCTATTCCACATCTTCTTTATCCAGTCATGGATGGCACTTAGATTGTTCCCATGTCTTTGCTATTGTGAATAAAGCAGTGACCATAGGGATGCACATATCTTTTCCAATTAGTGTTTTCATTTCTAGAAATAAATACCCAAAAGTGGAATTGCTAGATCATACAATACTTCTGTTTTTAAGTCTCTGAGAAATCTTTGTACTGTTTTCCATAGTGACCGTACCAATTTATGTTCTGACCATATCCTTGCCATCATTACTGTTTCTTGGCTTTTTGAAAACAACCATTCTAATAATGTTAGGGGGGAAAGGTTATGGATTTCGACCCCCATTCCAGACCTACAATATCCAATAACTACAAATCCCATTAGGTCATTATAGAAGAGCAGATCACTGGAACCTGAGAATGGAGTTAAGCAGCCAGCCTGAGTATAAAAGCAGACATGTGGGCCTTGGGGGTCCTTTTTTCCTTGGGAGCCAGCTCTCAGCGAGCCATTGGGTTCCAGCTCTGAGGAACTGGTAGGACATTTACTGATCTGTATCCCTCTCTTCTCCTTGTATTATTCACTGTGCTATTTCCCCTTCTCTTGTAAATAAAACCCTTTATTAACCTTTGTCGTGTGTGCCTGCAGTTGGGGCATTATAAGTGCCTTTCGAGCGCAGGTGAGGACCCAATCAGGGAAACCCATTTTATATTAGGGTTACCCTGTAACAATAAATGTGAGGTAAAAATCTTGTTGTAATTTTGATTTGCATTTCTCTACTAAGTGATAAAAAACATTTTTCCATGTGTCTGTTGTCCAGATGTTTGTCTTCTTAGGTGAAATGCCTGATTAGATCCTCTAGCTATTTTTTAATCAAGTGGTATATTGGTGTTATTTATTCATTTTGAATACTAACCCCTTGACTGATACATGGTTTGCAAATATATTCTCCCATTCATTGGTTGGCTGACTTCTCATTTTAATCATGGTCCCTTTCACTGTCCAGAAGCTTTTTAGGATTATGTAATTCTACTCTTTTATTGCTGTAGGCAATGAAACACAAAGATCACAAAGACTGATGTTAAAGTGTTTATCAGCTGTTTTCTTATTTTTTATGGTTCCAAGTCTTATATTCATGTCTCTAATCTGTTTTGAATTAGTTTTTGCATATAGCATAAAAGAGTAGTCTAGATTAATTCTTTTGTAAGTGGCTATCCAAATTTCCTTTCCCCATTTTATGCTCTTGGCTCCTTTGCCATAAATTTGTTGTACAAGTCTGTATGGATTTATTTCTGGTCTTGTGGTTCTAGTCCATTGATTTGTGTGCTTATTTTTCAGAGTCATATTGTTTTGATTGCTGTAGCTTTGTAGTATATTTTGAACTCAGAGGGCATCATATTTTCACTTTTTTCTTTTCCTTGGAATTTTTTTGCTATTTAAGCTCTTTTGCAGTTTTGTACAAATTTAGGATTTCTGTTCTGTTTTTGTGAAGAATGCCATTGGCATATTAACAGATGTTACATTGAACCACTATATTGCTTTAGGTAAAATGACCATTTTAGCAATATCGATTCTTCTAAATTCATGAGCATAAGATACCTTTACATTTGTTTGTATCTTCAATTTCTTTTTCTTGCGAGGAATTCTAATACAACGTTAAATAATAGTGGCAGACGTGGGTATCCTTTTCTTGTTACTAATCTTATAGTAAAAAGCCTTCATATTTTCACCATTGAAGTATGATATTGGGTTTGTCATATATGGCTTTTTATATTTAGGTATATTCCTTCTATACCTATCTTATTGAAGTTTTTTTTTTTATCATAAAGGGATGCTGAATATTATCAAAAGCCTTTCTATATCTACTGAGATGATCAGTGATTTTTTCCTGTATTTTTTTGATACTATATATCATGTTGATAGATTGAATACGTTGGACTGTCCTTGCATTCTTGGAATAAATTCTACCTGATTGTGGTGCATGATTTTTATAATGTGTTATTGAATCCAGTTTGCTAACATTTCATTAAAGATGTTTGTAACTGTAGGAACCTGCATTTTAACAATATATACAGGTTGCAGTTTGAGAAGCACTGTCCTAGAATAGCTACTTTCTTAAACTCTATTCTGCCTTTGATGCAATAAAATAAAAATGATCACTCATGAACTTCAGTCATACTGAGAGCTAACATATAAACAAATCTGATAAAATATTTTCTTATGACAAAAACATGTAAATGGCATAGACAGCTGATGTTTATCTCTGCTCAGTAATCCTCTTTCCGTTGGAGAACAGGTCTGTTCTCTGTGGTTCCAGCATAACTAGTATCCACAGAGCCCCGTCACCCCCGTCCACAGGGTGGACACATGACCCATGCCTGGCCAGTCACGCCATCTCTTCTGCTTGTCCACTGTTATTTGTCAAAGGGTATGACAAAACAGGTGAGGCAGAACCACCTTGACACTTGATTTGTGGATGCCAAGAGAGGAATCTTTTCCCTTAGATCATAAACTGCAAGAACATGGGTTTAAAATTGTCATCCTTAATCAGGAAAAAAAAAAAAAAAGAGACCAACACACAAAGAAAATCAGAGAGTTAATGAGAGAGAGCACTGACAGCTTTGTCTGTGCTACAAAATCCAGTTTTGCTCTTGAAGTAACCATTCTATAGGTCAGTTTGCTTATATTTCAGGTATTAGTAGTTCTCACAAATTTTTTAAAGAAAAATTATTTATCATGAAGCTACAATCCATCTGGGTGTTGACTGATCTAGTAAGGACACATTTGATTACATGCCAGGCTTCAAAGGGAGGGTGTAGTCCCTGCCTTCAAGGCGTTGAGTCTAGGAGCTGGGCCTAGAGGACAGCCAAAGCTGTGAGCAAACCATGCCATAAGTGTGCTACGTGCTGTCAGACCATTATGAGCAAGTCTCCTGGGAATATAGAGGTGGGAACGAGAAATCTTACAAGAGAACAAGTAAAGGCTTGAACAAAGAGCAGAATCTTTAGAAGTGGGGATTTCCTAGAAGTTTGATAGGGAGAAAGTTGTTACAAACTGAGAAGAATTAGCATGTGTACAAACAATAATTAAAGAAACACCCTGGGTTGTAGCCTGGTGGATGTACTGGGACGTGGCTGCAGAGAGGGTAACTGAGGTGAGAGATGAGATTGTGGAAGTCAGTTCGATAAATGTAAAAAGACATTGTCCAGTGAAGGAGCTGGATTTAATCCTCAGGAGCTGCTGTGGGATTTGAGCAGAGAGTCATTAAACAGTGAACCCCAGGATGGCAGAAATGTCTCTGTTATGTGGTCATATTTAATAAATATGTGTTGAATTGGAAGACAGTGTCAGTCTTGGTGGAGAAAGTAGCAGTGTGACCAGAAAAAGGGGAGTAATTCTAAGAGACATTTTTTTGAGCTAGAATCAGAGCAATTAGAAAGGATAAAAGGAAACAAAACTTATTTAGTAGTTTCTTTGGGTGAACAGGTGGGTGGAAATAAGAACTAATACAGGTTTTCAGATAAAGATATCAGCCTCCTTTTAGATCTGAGGGGCCTGGTAATCCAGGGTGAATTTCTAGAAGGCAGTTGGCCTAACAGACAGGGAGCATGAGAGAAGGTCACAGAAAAGACAGGAGGACTGAGTCATCATCAGAGAGATGACAGGTGAAGAAAGGTGTCAGTGGAGACAACTTCTGAAATGTCAGAGTTGAAACTATGACTCTCCAAAGGAATGTATCATCCTCAAGTTCCTTAGTAATTGTTACAAAGAAGGGCAGAGCTCCCCTGGATCCCTAAACAAATCTAGCAAAGTTTCCCTCACTACAGATTGGGATAAAACAACCAAAATGGGGACCTCCATGATGGCGCAGTGGGTTAAGCAACGCACTATGAAGCAAAGCGCAGCCACTGCAGCACGAGTTCTATCCCTGCCGCCGACCAGCTAGGGGACCCACATGGCGAGCAGACTTCTCCTGCCTCGCCCGCTGCTCCCCTCAGCAGTGTACTTCTGTTGATCTGCCTGTTCTGTTCCCCGCTCTGTCTAGTGAATCCTCTCACCTCCCATGACTCTGGCCTGTATCCCAGCTCTTGTATGCATAAATAAATAAATCTTTAAAAAAAAAACAACCAAAATGCCAAAATTTGACTCCCATGACACGCCTGGGCACCAAACCACGAGCTTCAGGAGATCCTGGCGCATAGCTGACGTTCGACCATTTATCAGGAGAAATCGGATCAGCAGCTGCTGAAGCACACTTTTAAAGTACTCTGCCAAGCCTACCACCCAGCCGAGAGACCTTCCGGGCTTCTCAACTTCCTATCAAATAGGGCATACACCCACCCAGCCTTGCCAGGAGTCCCTGCCTGCACCTCCACAGGCACCTGGTCAGATGCCACTGTCCTTGCAGTGGGTACACATGTGAGTGGAGGGCGCAGCAGCGCCCAGGGAGCCAGCAGCCCAGGGCTCATCATACCAACAGTTCCCAGCGAAGTGCTCCAGTGTAGTTGAGCTTCAGAATTGAATCTGAATGCGAACCTATCAGAAAGCCAACTGTTTTCCCTTGCTGTTACATTCTTTTCATCTAAAAAAAAAAAAAAAAAAGCAAATTAACATAGACATGTCTTTTCTAAAAAGTGATAAAAGCACATTGTATACTATTGTAGTATGACCTACTAAGGTTTTAAAATTTGTGTGTGGGGGGCGGGTGGAGGAAGGGGGAAGGGAGGTGTGTTTTATGTTTTTAGAACATACCTGAAAGGATACATACTCAGGAATGTGAAGCTGGGATTTGGAAGTCGAATGGAGAGCTTTTACTTTTTTTTTTTTTTTGCCCCCAATGAGTGTCATTGTTTTACATCGGGGTTCATTATTTATTAATTTGACAGTGTAGGACTTATTCCCTCAGGTGTGACCACTGTTGCTCTCCCACCACCAAAGAGTACCTACAGTCCTCCACTATAGTCTCTCCCTGCCCCTGCCCCCACCCTACGCCCTCCCCCTTCACACTCCCTGTGCACTTCTCGATGTCTCACATTTGTAGTCAGCTTGCAAAGGTTGTCTGGTTTCTCTATTCCACATATAAGTGAACCATCCAGTATTTATCTCCTCCTTCTGGCACCATCCATGTTGCTACCAATGGCATGAGTTATCCTTTTTTTAATCACTGAGTAGTAGTCCATTGTGTTTATATACCACATCTTGATCCTCTCATTGATTAGAGGCATTTGGGAGATTTTACTTTTTACCCTTCACATACTTTGTCTTTTAAAAAACAAAATACTTGCTAATTTTCAAATAAACTTGTTTTTAAAGGCATTCTAACGAACCATATAGACAGCCTGATATTTAATAGATTTCCAAGACCTGCGTGCACCACTGAGCACCAAAGGTTTCAAGTCAATACAAGTTTGCTGTAACTGTCTCTGGAGCCCTGCCCTGTCAGTCTCCCTCCCCTCCCCCACCCCTTCCATCTCTTTCAGGGCAGGTAAGGACTTGTCTGGAGAGTGCATGTAGAAGAGCATTATCATGATGGCAAAAAAGGGAGTCACTGGCCGTGAAGGCACTGGTGAAACAAGACCAGGCACTGGATTACTTACCACTAGTTGAGAGGGAATTTGACCCTCTTTGTGCAGAATAATCTAAGTTGGTAATACCCAATCTAAGCAAACATGAAATTCATAATCATGTTAATGGTCAAGTCTGAAGCTGGCTTTTGTCTTGGTTGAAGGCAGGTGGATGCTTGTTCAGGGCTGACTTCCATCCCTTATAGAGAGCTGTATTCCTGATTGGGCAAGGTACCCTGCCTGCCAGCTTGGGCAAAGGCTATCAGGGGCAGACATCCTGAAAGCTTCCTCAGAAAAGTCAGGAGAAACCATGAATAATCAGGAGTAACTGACTCAGAAAACACTTCACATGGACTGAGATAAAGAATTCCATTTGGAGAATGTAATTAAGGAATCAAGTAACATTAGAGAAAGGTAAACATCAGTTTCGAAAACAATATTCCCTCTATTGTATTTTTGGTACAGAAAATTGAAAATGCTGTCATCAGTGACAGGCAGCCCAAACAGGAAAGGTAGTTCCTTTACATCCTGACACATTGTCAACAACTCTGCTATGAGAACCCCAGCGCCCTAGACAGGGGAGACAACTATAAGGGAGAAAGCCAGAGTAGCTTCCTCTCTCTCCACCCATCTCTCCATAGCCTCCACCCTCCACCACCCCCATCAAAGGGCAAGTCCTCTTATTACTACCACTGCCACCCTACAGTGTTTCAGTCCTCTACTTTTAAAAATCAATTTTATCTTTCTGAGCATTTTTGCCTAAGATCAGTATATTTCTGGGCCCAGTTCAGGTAACAGGAAGAGTTTTTGAGTAGTTTCTGTTTATACCAGGGAGTGATGCAAACATTGTCTGAAGTAACGTAGAAAATATCTTTCTAAAGAAGAATTAGAATTTCTAATCCAGTAAATATAGATGTTCCTTTCTCTGGGAATAGGGCTGAATTATATCTGGCTATGAGGTCCCCATTAGCAGGTATTGCCAAGAGGGCACAGATCACCAAACTCAAAATCAACCCTGTTATATGGGATTCCCATGTTACAGTACAGCTATCACAATTGAAATCTCTGAACTCAAAGGAAAACATACAAAATCTTTGTAAGATGCCTGCACCACCAGAAATGGACTCTAGAAATTCCTGTCCCAGATATAAACCCCCAAAATACAAAATCACTAACACTCTGTGTTCACTCACAGCAGCACTACTCACAACAGTCAAGTTTATAGAGACAACCAATGACAGAGAGGTGGATTAAGAAGATGTGGTATATATACACAACGGACTACTACTCCTCTATAAAAAAAAAAGATAACTCTTACCATTTACAACAACATGGATGGAATTGGAAGGTATTTTATGCTAAGAGAAATAAGTCAGAAGAAGAAAGACAAATATCAGTGATTTCATTCATATGTGAAATATGGAGAAACAAAAACAGTAACTGATATAACTAAAAAAAAACCCTATAAATATGGCTGCAGAAATAAAGCTACTAGAACTGGAAAACTGGAAGGGTTGGGGTGAGAACAAAGAGGGGAGGATGTCCAGTGCTCTATGGTAAAGGACTACGGGTACTTTGCTGGTAGGCATGTTGTGGTGACATAGATCTAGGAGGTGCAAACTATTCCCTTAAGTTATATACCGTGTTGTAAACCAATTTTACCTCTATAAAATGGAAAAAAAAAATGGGATCACCACCATTGGTAATCTAGGGGCTATTTTAATTCATATAATATTTATAGTGCATTGGGATTATAACTCTTGTGCATTGCTGGTGGGAATGTAAAAATGACACACCCACTCCAGAAAATGACAGGTGATTCCTCAAAAATTTAAAAAATGAAATTGCCATATTGTCCCTCAATTCCACCTCTGGTTATATACCCCAAAGAAGTGAAAGTAGGGACTTAAAGAGATATTTGTATATCTGCATTCATAATAGTCAAAAATCAGAAACAAGCCAAGTTGTCTATTAATAAATAGACAAATAAAATGTGGTATAAATATACAATGGAATAGTATTCAGCTTTGAAAAGAGAAGGTTTTTGGACACATACTACAGCATGTATGAACCTTGAAGACATTAGGCTAAAATGTCAGTCACAAAATGATAAATAGTATATGATTCCACTTATATAAAATATGTAAAGTAGGAAAATTCCTAGAGGTAGAAAGTAGAAGTGTGGTTACCAGGACCTGTTAAAAAAGGTGAAATTGGGAGTTGACATTTAATGGACATAGCTTTGATCTGAGAAGATAAAAAAAATTCTGAAGATGGATGATGGCAATAGTTGCACAACAATGTGAATGTAGTTAATGGCACAGACTGGACTCTTAAAAATGACTAACAATATCAATTTTATGAATACTTCAATACAATAATCTTTTAATTATTATTAGACACAGAGAGTAAATTAAATAAATATAATTGATTCATGACCAGATAGATTCTTTCCTAATTCTGGAAGATATTTAATTTTTCAGGTTATCTGCTGTTTTATTTTTCATTGTGTTCAGCAAAAGTTGTTAAGCTTGCCTTGACAGTATGAACTAGTTCATGTTTTTCTATCTTGGGCTGTGGTCCCCTTATATCAGCGTCTGGCTGAGAAGCCCTCATCTCCCTCAGCCACTACCAGCGCTCACAGCAACCTCTGCTTTACTAGCTCAGGTGCTCAACTTTGGCTGACTTTATCTCTCCAATTTCAACCCTACTGGTTCATCCCGATTTCTAGTTGTGCTAATACTTACTCTTGTTATTAGCTAAAACATCTTCTGCTTGGGCCTCCCCTGGTGGCGCAGTGGGTTAAGCAACGCACTACGAAGCAAATCGCAGCCACTGCAGCACGAGTTCGATCCCTGCTGCCAGCCAGGGAG
>JAGFMF010011870.1:9659245-9672264 GCA_019455555.1 Galemys pyrenaicus
CTCTCTGTGGTGAATCCTCTCACCCCCCTACACCTCTGGCCTGTACCCCAGTGCTTGTATGCATAAATAAATAAATCTTTAAAAAAAAAAAAAACAAAACATCTTCTGCTTACCAACATACTCTCAACAGAACAAATACAGCCTAATTTCATGTGCCCTAGCAGGTAGTATTCTAAGGAGACAGAGAGCTTAAGAGGGCAGAATTTGTTTTCCAAGTTGTATTTTTAAAAATTCTTAGTGGAAGGAAATTGGCCTTTATAGATTTAGAAATACGGACTATAGATGATAATTGTGCAATTTTTATTTTCTCTTCCCCCCCAGTTTCCTTCTATTATGTGCCTTTCTGTGGAGGGGGAAAAGCCAAAAACACATCTCAATTTATCTCTGTAACACAGGAGTCTGGAATCTTAAGTTCCTTTCAAATGGGTACTCATTCTATATTGTCAAAAATTTCTTTTCAGTTACTCTATATTTTAGTAAATAAAAGAAAAAAAAGAATTTACCTCTAGTTATAATTATGCATCTACTCATTTGCATATGTATAGTATTTTAGAGTTGGCCAGAAATCTTTACAAGCATGATCTGATTTGATCTTGCCAAGAATCCTGGGAGGCAGGCAGAATTGTCATGCTTTTTGTTACAAGCAAAGAAATGAAGGCCCAAAGAGATGGTATGTGGCTCAAAGTTAGAGGTGACCAATCAAAAAACCAAGGTTCACTCCAAAATAATCCCACTTCAAGTGTATTTCATCTGCTCCACAATATGTGGTCAAAGCAGTTCACCACCATTTTGACTTCCTATTGGCTCTTCCGTTAGTGGGTGATTCAACAAGAAAAGCAGAATTCGCTTAATAAGCATATGCAGCTGTTCTGAAGATGCCAAGGGCTATAACCATACCCTGTTCTAGGTTCTCTGGTCTGTGCCCTCCTGGTGACAGTGATTTTGAAGTCAGTTATTCTCAGTAGTCACTTCTCTTACACAGAGTGGCTGTGTCCATAATTCTTTTTTTGTTTTGTTTTGTTTTGTTAGGAGTGACACTTTTCTGTTCCATCGAATCTCTCCTTTTCAGAGGTCTGGAATGAAAAGATTTGGCTTCTATTTTTATTAGACTTATTTTAAACATCTATTTTCTACCTTCCTAAGCTACTAAGTAATACAAATAGTACTACTGAAAGGAGCTAAGAGCTAAGGGATGATGTTGAATCTCTTCATGCACTAGAAACGGAGGTCTGTAGAGGCCTCATTTTAACTGCTGGTCTAATTCTCATGAGTTGACCTTGCTCTTTTATCTTATTGTAAAAAATAAAATCTTCAAAGTCTTTTGGTAACCCTCCAAAAAATGGAAAGTATTTACGTACATCAATGTTAAAAGATTGTATCTTATGCCTAGAAGTAAGAAGGCCATTTGGAACTGCTAGACTAAAAGAATAGCTTAATTTTTATTCAAGACCAAAAAAAATGTTACTAAATATCGATGCCAACAGTGTTTTTCTCCTGTGGTGACACAAGCATATTATAAATAGTTGGTTAGGGGAATGCAGACTTCAGGGTTCAGGAAAATGTTGTAGTAGTTGTGTTAGTCTGGGTATGACAGCTTTACTATTATAGTAAAACAAAATCTTAATCTTTTTTTTTTTCCTGTTCCAGAAATAGTTTCTATATGGTAGCCATCAAGTCTAGAAATATAGACTATATTATTTTGTCATTCAGTATAATACACTATCAACAAATAATTTATTAATGATTTGCCTGGTTGCCAGACTAGGTGGCCACCTTGTATAATTCTTGTTCTCTTCTGGGAAAGCCAAACTTATTACCGTGGTCTTAAGATAAATGTTCCTTTTAATGTAATAATAATAAAATGGTGTTTGCCAATCCCCAAATGTGCTTGGCAGTAAATGTTGCAGGTGAGGTGTCCTATATCCCACAGGAATGAGCAGGCTGGACCTACACAGAGTAGAACTGGTACCTGGCAGGGACCTATAAAAGGAGTTTGAGAGACTCAAGCCCTTCTAGAAAAGGATGAGCACCTATGAAAGATCTGAACCCCATTCAGGCATGGACTATTCCTTACCATTTCTATTTGTGTAGAGTCTTTATTTGTTCTGTCAGGCATAGGCGACACTTGACCTTCCCCACCCTTTTCCATGGTAGAACCTACAATGACTCACCCTCTTTTCTAAATCTTGTCCCAAGTTCATACCTGCTGACAAACCTGGTCTAAAGCCTCAGATGTACTTACTATAGATTCTTCCCACCTGGCCACACACAGCCTTGCCAGCCATAATTGTGCCTCTTTTCTGGAGCTACTGCTTACACTTTCCTGGAGTAATGGTGCCCCACCTGTCATTGTGATTTAAGAGAGCAAAACCTTAGGACAATGACTATGCAAAGACTACTTCAACTAGTATTTATCAAGAAGCTACTAGTAGACGCAAAACATTTATGAACTCGAGTCTGGGCAATCAGTAAATTACATCAGTCACATTAATAATTAAGCAGACAATTATGTCTGTCATTTGCCCTAGATGTAGGTGGCATGGGTTCAGTGGAAACTGTCAAAGGCTTATCCAAAGTGTCCTTCTGTCAATTGCACAATTTGGAACTTGCAGTGAAATCTGGGAAGATGGAAACACCCAGTTGCTACTTAAAGAGACTTTTATTGACTGTTTCTAGACCCATTAGCAGTATTGTGATGTTAGCTGAGGGAAGTTCTTAGAAGGACACTGAAATGGTAGATTTTTATGGGAGAAGAGAAAATGGAAAGTCTGAAGAATCAAGCACTGATCAATCAAAGTAGGCTAAGGAGCAAACAATATTGAGTGGCTTTGAGTAACCTAAGTCTGAATGAGAACACCTAGCTTCAGGAGGAGAGGTGTTTAATAAAAGGCAAAAGAGTGGAAGGAGAGGCACCAGAAAGGGAGTGTTCTCCACGGTTTGGCCCTAAGCCAACTTTCTACATAGCTAATAGAAGCCTATGGAAAAATGACATTTCGCAAGGTCTCCCAACCTAAACTACCTGAGAGAAAATGCTGAGGCTGAAATGCTTCAGTAAGTTCCCGCATATTATGTGAATTCCCAAGATTAAAGAGACCTCTTCTTTGGAAGTTCTTAACCTAATGTTTCTTTGAGTCCTCTTTAAAGAAGACAAGGTGGTCACACTTAAGATGCCACGGTCCCTTGGAATCTTCTGAGTAGGATGAGATCCTACTTTTGTTTCCCAATGGATCCAATTCACTGGTCAAATTATTCTGTGCATAACATTAAGCCCGTGATCAGTCTTCCTTGGTGATCCACCATATTGTTAATGTGCCAGAAAACAGCTGAAATTAAAGCTTAATGGAGCTAAGGAAAACATCTGTAATGAGCATTAATAAGCAGCAAGTGTGAAACTATAAGATTGTTACTGGGATAAATCGTCTTTTTAAATGATGTGGGATACTCTGTGGTCCACAGAGTAACAGTTCTGTGTTCTTGATAGTCTGTCAAACCAAAAAAAGCATTCAATGTTTCAACTAATTCTCTAAGACATATTTCCCCTATAACCATATCTGTAATGGGAATTATTAGGGCAAAATTTTATAGCTTTCCACACTTACAAAATGTGAATACTCTGTGATAGTTCATAAACAGTTAATTTTATGATTTTCTCATTTTTGTACTTTTAAGTATATGAACCAGGCAAATTGATACTCATTAGAATTTTTATTGAAATGTATGATTAAGATTTCTTCCACTTTTTACTAATTTACTGTAAGGATTTATACCATGAAACCAGGATTAACTAGAATGAAATTTTCTAGAATTCCCTTTCAGATCTAAGAGTTGAACAAAAGAGGAATTTGTGTAAGGTTTGAGAGGCAGGAATACAAGAATTACCATTATTCTCTGAAGGTGACAGAGAGACACAGCAGTTCCAGCTTATCCTCACTCTCTCCTATTCTGTGTCCAATACTGTTAACCCACAGCACCCTAGTGCCCCTCACCAGGAGCCTGACTGCAGACAGGCAGCAGTCATGGTTATGCAGAGATCACACATTTCATGAGTCCTCCTTCTTGGACCAATAAAGGTCACTAAATGTATCTGATTTCACATACAGGTTGCCCTGCAAGTTCCAAATCACCCACTATGCCAGTCCTTGGGAGGGCAGCGTGGTGACTGTTCTCTGATTGCCCAATAATTTCCTTACAGTTTCTCCCCATATTTATATAATGAATCCCTTCCTCCATAACACACTAGTAGTTCTGCTTCCCTGATTAAACCCTGGGGCCCTTGCCTCACAGTATTGGAAATAGTCAACCAACCAAAAAGATTTCACACCACAGTTGAGTTAATGTCACACTTCTCGTTCCTGCAGAAGGTACAAAGCTACCTTCAGTATTTGTTCAGTCTCAACAAAAATAAATATGAATGATGTAAGGCAATATCCTATGTAAATCTTTTTCATGTGATCTAAAATGAGAATTTGTCCCTATAAAAGGGCTAAGGAGTTTTTTTTTAAAGATTTATTTATTTATATAAGAACTGGGGTACAGGCCAGAAGTGCAAGGGGTGAGAGGATTCACCAGAGACAGAGTGGGGAGCAGAACAGGCAGATGGACTGAAATACACTGCTGAGGGGAGCAGCGGGCAAGGCAGGAGAGATCTGCTACACCATGTAGGTCCCTTCCCCGGCCAGCAGCAGGGATCCAACTTGTGCTACAGTGGCTGTGTCTTGCTTCATAGTGTGTTTCTTAACCCACTGCGCCACCAGGGGAGGGCCCAGGGCTAAGAAGTTATTAATTCTAAATTGTCATTTTTGACATTTAAAGATTGTAAAGAAGGGTGAGTACCAGTTTTCTGGAAATGTTGATGCCTGAGTTTTACGTGCTAGTTCACAGTAATGTACAAAGGGAAATTGTAAGCCATGGTTGTGTTTACATCTTTAGTTTTGAGCTGTGTACAGCATCAACACAATAATCATAAATACTTTCACCTTCTGAAAGTATATTACACAAGAGATCACCCAAGCACTAAGACGTCCTTTATTATTCACATATTTCACCCTCTTACATACCCCCAAGGGCTACCTCTCATTCTCTGCCGAATGCTGCTTCTCCTAATTAGCTCATGAATTCCTCTATGAGCAGCAAACAATTCTTGTTTGCCTCCTTGCTTTCTCTGTACTTTACGAGGTGCCCAAGGGACCATCCTAAGTCCCAAATCCCTCATCTTTTGTAACTTGAGAATATTCTGCCATGTGGTATTAAGTGTGGCAAGTGAGCTCCACACATCATCACATACATTACCAAAATGTCACCAACACAAAGGAAAATGGCAATTTAAGAAAACCCAGTAAGTCACCAGAGAGGTGTCTGTGCATGGTGGGGATGTGCACGCTGTTCACTGGACAAGCTAAGGAGCTAGAGTAAAAATGATACTGACAACATGCACCAGGAAAGCTTGGAGAACTGACTTCTTGCTAGTCTTGACTGTGCTAACTTGCTCTGTGATTGTGGGCAAATCACACACATCTGTTGGGGCAAAAATGTTAATCACCGCAGTATATATTTGCCTTTCTGCAGTATCCACAGTTGATCAATGCATATGATGACCAGGACAAAAGACACCATTTCCCAACCTCCCCTGCAGCTGGACATAAACATGTGACTGAGCGCTGTCCAGTGGAACATAAAAAGAACAATTACATGGAGGTTTCCAGAAATTTCCTTAAGGGATAACTGACATGTGTGCCCTTCTTTTTTCTCTCTCCCTCTTTCTACTCTGCTTCTTGGAGTGTGGAAATGTTCTCCCATAGACTATAGTGAAAAGAGCCACACCCTAGTGACTAAAGTCAAAAGGAGGAAATCAAGACTAAGGAGCTCCCCATCCTGATGTCTGTGTGATAGATTCATTTCTGTGCCATTCAAACCACTGTTGTTGTTACTCTGTTGGAGTTAATATTAATAAGTGTGTTAGTATTTATTCATTTGTATTTAGATGTTATTAAAATTAATAAGATATATGCAAGTGAAGCATTACTGCATTACTAATATTTTTGACAACATGCATTGTTTAATCAGTAGTTATGCTACTTCAGTTTTTCTAGAGATTTTTGATGTTGAAAAATCTTTGTTCTTGAAAATAGTAGAATATTCTACTCTGGAGATTGGGCAGAAGTTGGATGTGAATCATGGAAGAAGTAGGAGAAGACAAGTCACAAACTTGTCTTCTTCCACTTCACACATCCGCCCGATTAATATACTTGGCATACGTGGAGAAAAGAAATTAAAAGCAAAAACATGAAAACAGCGGATTTACCAAAGTTCAGAAGAGTAATTTTCAATGATATTGTTGATTTCCCCCAAATGGCCCACACCATTTGCTTAGCTGGGCCTCTTAACTTTGTTTCCCTAGGGTCACGTGTGAGAGTTCAGGTCTTCAGTGATGCCACAGTCTCTCTCTCACCTGCCTTCTCCTTAACACCCTTGGCCACTCCATGTCTACACTTGAGCAAGAATAGAGACAGAGATCCCTGCTAAGACTCTCTCTAGAATACTAATGTTTTTTATCTTCTGTTGTTCCTCATTTCACCAATTTCAGTTCTCCCAGAGTTAATGTTTCCTTCCTACCAGCTTCTGTGGGCTCTCTGCTCAAGTGCACATTTTTATCAGAAACAATAGTCAACCAGTGTGTTAACTACATCTTGATCCCATGTAAACCTGCAGTCAAAACACAAACCCTTTACTGACCATCACAGGAACCCCATGATCCTAGGCATTTTGACTTCATTTTTCTGCTCTTTAATGAAGATTTATAGGTAACAGAGAAAGCAGCACATTAGGAGCTCTTCTCCCAACGGACCTCTCTGACTTTGCCCCTAGCAGTTTCCTCGAATGTCTACCAGTCCTCTTCCTCTTCCCTTCTTGAGTCTTCCTGTGGACCCCCTAATTCTTGTCCTGTGCAGAGAATTTGAGTTCTGCTCCAGCTGCAAGCTCATTTTTGCATAGCCCATCTCTGCAGACCCAAACATTCTAAGGTGCTTAACTAAAGAGTCACCCTCTATGGAAGGCAATTTTCATTTCCTCTTGTCCACTGGCTTTGTCTCTTGGGGCCTCACCCTTGTCTTCACCATTTATAACATTTCTTCTCAAGGGGAAATCTACCAGCATCGAAGAGTATAAAATATGTCTTTATATGTCAGCCAGTGGATTTCTATGAAATCACTACCTTTATCCCCTTATCTCAGGTATATCCTCAAATACCAATATATTTCATGGTTTGTGCATTTCATGGGCTTATTGAAAATAATTCAGTTCTTTTGCTTTTGCTTTATTTTTTTCTTAAAATTACTCTATATGTGAGTATGAGCAACAATAGTCCTGCATATGTACTTAAGGCAGGTAAGCATTATCCTTCCAGAAATTTACTTTCTCTTTGTTGGTAAAGAAATAAAATGGTTATTTAGCAGAATGGGCAATGCTGATTTTATACTGGGAAATTGAAAATAGGATCAAATGAGTGACTAAGCCCTAAACTACACATGTGATTTCCAGCAGATCCAATTTGCTTCCATAGTATAAGGAGAGCCTTGCTTCCTCAGTGGGCCATACAGGTACATAGACCATTTCATTTGCAGGGGTAGTCCTGTCATAATTATAAATAGAAGGCCTTCTTATTCTCAAAAATGTGCCATTTTGTACAATAATCTATATGGCCACCCTGGATAATTCACCTGCAATCTGGTGCCTAGTATAGTTACTGGCTTACAGTAGAGGTGGTTCCTGTAGGGCTTAGGGATGTAGGCTCTGGAGTCCAAATGCCTGGATTAAGTTCTTGCTTGTCCACCAGGGTACCCAACTCATTAGAGTTCTTAGATACACGTGAAAAATACTGATTAGCTGATTTAAATTGAAGAGGAATTCATTGAGAGGATTGGGGTTGACTCTTCCAAAATTGCCTGGGAAACCAGGGTTAGAGGTGAGGCATTTGAGGCAACATCCAGAATCACAGTGCAGTAGTGCACTGGTGGGGGCAGCCACTGCTGTGCCATTGAAACCTGTGGTCCTTCTCCACTAGGGCAAACCTGGAAGTCCTAGAACCTGACCTTACCACTCTAGCATGGCCCTCAGAGCACTCTCTGTGGTCCCCGCTTCAGTATATTGCAATACAGCCCCAAAGAGGAGCTCCAGGTTACCTTTCCCCAGGTCATCTTCACACATCTCTTGAATATTCACTTTTACTTTTTATCTGTGGAGGCTCGCCTACTGTGTAGCTCCTGGCATGTCTGATTTTTCCAGTTGGATGAAGTCTATTGGGTTGTCGGAAAAGTCACGATACATTTTTGCACAGAAAACAGAAAAAAATATGTCATAACTTTACCAACAGCCCAATTCCCAAATACATACAGCATACAAGTTATATAAGTAGAGAACAGACTACAAATCATCACTATACATAAAAGGGAGGGGAAGTAATATACGATTTCTTTGTGTAATCTAAAAGTATTGGAAGGATATGCTGACTTTATTTAGAAAAGCAGTACATAGTCACAAAAAATCTTTCATCTATCCCTACAGTAGATTCTGCTATGCCTTAATATTTCATGGTTAACATTGAGCAATTTTTAACAGACATTGTACTGATCCTCAAGTTGATACATAATTTGGGATTTATACATTAGCTACTGAACTGGCTGACTCAGTAGGTCATTATCCCAGAGTCCTGTGCCTTTGAGCTTTCTGGAGAGCTGTCTAGAAACACAGTCTCCAGCCTATTCAAATGTGCTGGTTTGGCAAAGATGCCCAGGCAGATGAATCTATGGGAAGACTAAGCACAAAACCAGCATTAAATAGAGAGGCAAATGCTGCCTGGCTTGCTCTGTCCAAAGCTGGCATCCCCAACCCCAGTGAGTAACAGGTTGGCTGTGTTTGCCAAGCATTACAGAGCCGAGCCTGCGCTATTGCTGGCCAGTGGATGTAAAAGACAATGACTAGATTTGAAGGTGATGCAAATGTTCTCAGCACTCAGTCAAGTTCTTGGGAGAGGTATGTTGTGAATGGAATTTTCTGTCTTAATTACAAATTTGAATTTGCAAATAATAAGCATCCACATCTAAATTTTCATTCCACAATTCAAGGCTGTGAAAAAATCGTGACAGGAATTTTTCTTTCCAGATTTTCATAAGCTGAACCTATATGGTGATTGCAAAATCAGAAGGGAGGGCAGTGAGGAAGTTGGGTGTTCTTCTCTACCTCAATCTTAATTCATCTGATATACAGTATAGCTTTGTTGTGCTTCCTTTCTCTAAACCTTGAAATTTTACAGAAAGTAAACTTTGCACTGATAATAAAAACCATGACAGCAAGACTATTTCTGTTCAAAGAAAGACTAAACCCATTTTTAAATTTATTTGTTAATGAAGTGCCTTTTTCTTACATCACTGTTATTTTTTAACTGTTGCTCTCCCACCACCAAAGCATCCACAGTCCTCCACCCACAGTCCTCCACCCACAGTCCACTCTGCTCTTCTTCCAACCCCTATTTTACCCTTTCCTTTTCCCCTCCCCTCCTCCTTAGCTTTCAAGGTTTGTCTTTATCTGACCCTTTGTTTGGTTTCTCTACATTCCACATATAAGTAAAACCATCCAGTATTTATCTTTCTTCTTCTGACTTATTTCACTGAGCATAGTCCCTTCCAGTTCCATCCATGTTGCAGCAAATGGCATGAGCTTATCTTTTCATCACTGAGCAGTATTCAATTGTGTATATGTACCACATATTCTTGACCCCCTCATCTGTTTGGCGGCTTTTAGGTTGTTTCCATAGTTTGGCCATTCTAAATAATGCTTCAGTACATATAGGACTGCAGGTTTCTTTTTGAGTTAGTGTTTTTGTGTTCTTTGGGTAGACATGTGGGAATGGAATTTAAACCCATTTTCAAATGCAAAGCAGTCTATAGAATTCATACATGAATATGAGTACATAGTGACTGAATTAGCAAAATAATCATGTTTGAGTACATAGTGACTGAATTAGCAAAAATAATCATGTTTGTCATACCTAATGTCCATGAATAAATCAGAAGGTAACCTCATGGAATATCAGCTAGTTTGTAGAATTTGTGTATATTCTTTTTGTACAGCTCCTTTTGAGTAGCTGTAATCCTGGGGAACATGGCTAAGCATGTGGCAAAAGAAGGCACAGGGTTCATGGCTCGGCGTGGGTCCTGGTTGGACTTTAGCACACATGACCCTTGAGCCAGGTGCCTATGCTCATCCTGTGGCCTAAGCTTCATAGCAGTTTCTTGATGGATTTTTCTGGTCCTGCACTTAAAACACAATGTAGAAATCTAAAGACAGTGTGACCCTAAGGGTTTGAATTATGACCTCCAAAAAGATACAGAAATTCTAACCCCCACTACCTGTGAGTGTGACCTTACTTAGAAGGGATCATTGGGATCATTACCAATAATCAAGTTAACATGAGCTCATTAGGCTGATCCAACATGACTGTACTCCTACCAGAAGGGGATATTTCGACACAGAGACAGACACAGAAATCAACGTGAAGAGACACAGGGAGAGGATGGTCATCTATAAGCCAAGAATGTCTGAGGCTACCTGAAGCTAGGAGAGCGGTAAGAAACAAATCATTCCCTATCATCTTCAGAGGGTGCATAGTTCCAGTGACGTCGTGATTTTGGACTTCTTACTACTGAATTGTGAGATAACAAATTTCTGTTGTTTAAACCACCAAGTTTGTGAAGCTTTGTTGGAGCAGCCTAAGCAGACTATGCAGAGATGAACAGGAGGGTTACAGAATGAAAGAATGAATCAAAGCCTCCAGTGTGAACTGGACCAGGATTCAACAGAGGCCACCACTCACCCAAAGTTGTCTCCCAACAATAAAGAGACCAAGTAGCAGAGACCAAAAATGGGTCTAGAGAAGAGTTCTCTAACTACAAATCTATGGAGGCCAACTCAGGAGAAAGGTAGAGGGAGCAGTGCACACAAGCCTTAGATTCATGGAGCTGTTGGTTCTAGGCTGGAGAGAGTGCTGCCATGGATGCATCACCAACAGCATAAGAATGAGACAGAAGTGAAGGGCCCTCCGCCTGAAAAATACAGGGACAAGGTCTAAATACAAGGTTATGGGACTAAGAAAAATAAGTTCAAAGTCAAGGCTTAAAAATCAAAGCATCTGAGAAGAAGGAAGAGGTATAGGCCATTTTTCAAAAGTAAAGGTTTACAAAAGGTCAATTTTAACTCCATAAAAATAAATTAGCAGGGCCTCCCTGGTGGCGCATTGGGTTGAGCACCGCACTGTGAAGTTTCCGCGGCACAGCAGCACGAGTTCGATCCCCAGCCAGGGAGGGGACCCACATGTCACAGCAGACCTTTCCTGCCTCGCCAGCTGCTCCCCTCAGCAGTGTGTTTCAGTTGATCTGCCTGTTCTGCTCCCCACTCTCTCTGGTGAATCCTCTCACCTCCCTCTACTCTGGCCTGTGTCCCAGCTCTTGTATGCACAAATAAATAAATATTTTTTTTAAAAATTTAAATAAATAAATTAGCAAATGAAAATGTGTATTAGTGGTCATTATTGATAGGTCTATTTTCCTTACTATGTACAAAATCCAATACAACATTTGGGGCAGTTGGAGTATTTTTCTTCAGACCAGAGAGGGAAGCCCCTTGTCTTTATGATTACATCACACTGAGCACTTAATTGGTTCCTTCAGGCAACATTTCTGAAATGTTTTCTATTTCCTACAGATAAACATCAAGCCATAAGTTGAATGTTTGATCCAAGGGAAATACCAACGTAGTTGCCAGTTCAGAAAAGATAAAGTCTGATGTTCTAGGAAAGAATTGATGGAGTCTCATGTTACATTTGCAAAAACAACCAGAACTGAACTGAGCCTACAAGTGAAATGGAAATCAGTGCTTCAGAACAAAAATAGAATAATGCATGAACTCCCTCACTCTTGATCACATCTGAGTAAAGGCAAAGGCACCAGGTTTTCATTTCTGTTTGTCATTCTTGTCTTACCCACATACAAATGAACTAGCTAACTGAGGTGTAATCACAGTGTCCCAGATGGATCCATTTTCCTAGACAGTTTCAAATCATCTCATAACCACAATCAGTTTAAATACGCTTTCCTTGTAACCCATGAAAGGAATGTTACATTCCTCTGCCACACAAAATAGGAAAATTATTCATGTCTCCAAATGAGCAAAAGACTGCCCAGATGTTTGTTATTCTAAATCCTTCAAATAGAAGAAAACCTGAGGGACTTTTTTCTTTTCTTTTCTTTTTTTTTAAGTCTTTGTCTCTTAGAAGAAAGGACCATGGTATGTCACATATTCACAATAAAAATATTTACAAAACTTTAGAAATGCAGATAATGAATAGAAATGCTATTTTTCAGCTTTGTTTTCCATAGCAGCTGAGATTAATAGGTGTGTATGTCACATTTATCTTCTATTCGTTGAAGTGAAATGCTCCATTGGATGTCAAGCAAATAATCTTTAAAGAGTGTTACCTAGAACACTCTTAATTTGATTATCTCCTGGAGGTGATCAAAGTTCATTTGCAAAATATCATTAGGCATTATTTTTATCAGATTAAAAAGAACTTTTAAAAACTCCATTAAATGTCCCAATAATCCAGTTGGGGGACAGCTAAATCAGTAACTCAATCATGAATCCACTTAATCTTGGGAATTAAAATAAAACACTTTTGAGCATTTTTTTAAATTTGCTATGTTCCATTGTGTGAAGACAGTCAGAGGAAATACACATATACCACCAACCAATGACATGTTTGGATCAGAAGCATTCTGTCTAATGGGAACTATGTAATAGAGTGGCAACAGTCAATACCTGTTGAGGACATATTATGTCCTGGGTATATGCTCCTGTTTGACATGCACCATTTTCTTTTTTTTTTTTTTTTAAAGATTTATTTATGCATACAAGCACTGGGGTACAGGCCAGAGGTGTGGGGGGGTGAGAGGATTCACCACAGAGAGCTG
>JAGFMF010011870.1:9680209-9742815 GCA_019455555.1 Galemys pyrenaicus
GGGACTGCCACCTCGAAGGCACTGTTGAGGTGTATGTCTTTCAGTGTTTTACCTATGTTTTCCTCTATATATTTTATAGTTTCAGGTCTTACATTTAGGCCTTTATCCATTTTGAGTTGATTTTAGTACATGGTGTGAGATAGTGTTCCAATTTCATTTTTTTACATATGGTGGACCTCACTGTGTACCTTTTTTAATCTTTTGATTTTTGAATTGCATGAGTGCATTATCTGTTCGATAAGTTAAAATGTAAAAATTCTTACAGATGTTAAATTAGAGAACTAATTTGTAGAAGACTGAATGCAGGGGGTATATATTTAGTGTATATACCAGATACATACTAAGTATATAAAAGGGAAGGAAGGCATTCCCAGCAGTAAGATGGAACTTGCAGAGGCAAACGGGGCATCATATCATGACCAGAGCCCTTGGACTAATGTAGGTGGATCCCCAAGCTCAGAAACCCATCCCCTACCCTGCTGGCACTGAGAAAAGGCAAATATATCTTAGTCTTCTTAGCCCAAATGCCAAGTGAGTGTTTTCTCCATTAAGATAATCCCAGGCCTCCTACCCCACAGGGAACATGTACAATGCAGAAAGCACAGCAGAAAATACTGAATGAAATCAAAAGAGAAAGCACTAAAATAAACTGATACAACCTAAAGAAAAAACAGAGCAGAAACATATGCTATGAATTTCCAGCTCTGGTTTTCCCTCTAGCAGGAAATACAAAGAGGGCTTGGGACTTAGGAGAGGGAAGCCTCAGCAGAGCAGATACAAACTGGCCCATAAAAGGCTGGTGGCAGGTGACTTTTCAAGGCCTCCTTCCCAAGGTCCAGGCTGGCTACAGTTGGAACTGTGTTCAGAATCTTCTAAGATGTGAAGGGGCACGCTTCCCGGGACAGGTGAGCTGTGTTGTCACATGCTGCTCAGTGGGTGCTGTTCTTAGGGCTGTTTTCTTATTGGTGTGCTGGACAGATTGCCACTATGGCTTCTCAGACACTTGATGGGTGTACCAAGTCCCTGGACAGCCCACGATTAGGCCAAGCAATGGAACTATAACTGCTTCCTGTTATTGCTCTGCCACTTTATAATGTTTAACTAATTGCTTCTCTTTATCTCCTTTTATGACTTTTTCCCACCTGTAATGGGGAAAATAAATTTTTACTTGTAGGAGGTGGGAAAGATAGGGGGTTGCCTCAATTTGTGTTTTTGCTAATCTTCTCAAGTGTGCTTCTATAAACAAGTGACTATTATTATCGTCTAATGAAGACCATTTGCCTCATTAATATCCACACTAAACTTCATAACTCAAAGAAGAGAAAGTTTACTTTTCACTGTATACTTTTATTATGATTAGCCAACTTGTAAACTGTGCTTATACTCATCTGCACAGAGAATCCAGACTTGTTTTGTTGCTAGGGGAATCCCCTCTGCAGGGTGATAGCTAACTTAGAGGAAAGATCTCCAGTACTTCTCCAAAGTGTTCACAGATCCTTTATTTCATATCCAGCAAATGGAGAAAGAAAACAGCCAAGTTTGTAACTAAGGAATACTAGGAATTAAAAACAGCCTTACAGGAAAGGAAAATCTTGGGAGTTCGGAGACAGAGGGGAGATGAAGGCAATTTATATCAGTATTACCTCAGTTAAAAATAAAGAAAGAATAATAGAATAAGATGCATTGTTAAATTTTTTTTAAAAGCCCAATGAAAAGGACAATGGACTAACAAACGTGACATCTAGAGTAATTTGAAGATTATGACTCAAATCTGGGAGGAACTAAAGTGATGGGAATGGGAAGGTATAACAACATATGAAATTCCTTAAATAAAAATGGACTTAGTTTACATAAATTTGCCTATGTTACACGTAATACAAAAAAAACCAAGCCTTACACTTGAAAAGAAAAAGAAAAAAACAGAGAAAGCTGGTGAACCCAGGAGGACACTGGAAACTCAGAGGCAACTCACAGAACAAGGGCCAGGGTCCCCAGAGCAGAGGCTCCACTGAGCTGCCCAGCACGTGAAAGCCGTCCCCTCCAGGTTAGCTCCCTTGCCCAAGATAGAGATTTCTCACGCTTGCAGAACTGAGTATTAGATGCGGCACATGACTAACATTAAAAGGAAAACAAAAAAAAAAATTAAATATATGCCACAAAAATAGGAATGCATGAACAAGGCGATGACAGCTCCCCACGTACAAATTAAAAGAAGAAAGTGTGACGATGAAAGTGTTATATAGTTTTTGAAATAATATGACTGTCTATAAGGTTATGTTGTCCTTTCATTTAAAAAACAAAAAGCTCTCTGGCAACCCCCATGTCGTGAGAAGCCGGTTTACTAGGCTTCTGGCATTACTCAGCACTATCCCAAATACTTTGGTCCTAGCGTGAACTGCGCTCCCACTGCAGTTAAGGAGACTAATGTCTCTCTTCAAATGAGGTTTATAAGCCCATTTAAAGGGTAATAACATGTTGCCTTCCTTGGATGAAGCTTTCACCCTGACAGACGCTCTAAGTAAATTAAGCCCCAAAGTAAATTAATCCAATAAATAATCTACTCAACTCACAGCACACAAGACAGGCGTGGGCTTTTAATGACTAACTTGAGCTAGGACATGGGAAGAGCCCGCACCCTGAGGGGTGGCACACAGGCACCAAGGAGTCAGAGTGGGGCTCTGGACTCCTAAATGTGTGCTGAGAGAGGGCCCCCTGTATCCCACCCAGGGAGAAATAAGGCCCCAGCATATTGGCCTTATTTCTCTTTACTCCCTGTTCTACTCACATGCCTACAGTGAAATGAGATTTGGGAGTGAAAAACAATTAAAAGCATAAAGTAAGTCTCAGTGACCATGATAGTGTTGGAAACTTCAACATTAACCAGAAAAGATATATAAGGAAACCAATTTCACCACTAGCTCATTGATAAAACAAGAGTTAGTTCCTATGGTATAGGAACACTTGGCCACAAAACATCACTAAAACTTCTAAACAAAAACCCAAACACTTCTAATATTAAACATTCATTTGTATTCAGTCAGAGCCTGACCCACTGCTTACTCTAGTTCAGGACCCATGGTGGCGGGAGCCCAGCCTCTGGACCAGGGACCAACGCAGGAACCCAGCCTGGACAGGACACACTTCTTTTTTTTTTTTTTCCTCTTACATCATTGTTCTCCTTTCAGGTGTAGTCCCCCCAGTTTTCCCACCACCATAGTATCACCACAGTCCATTGTGCTCTTCCCGCCCCTCTTTTGACCCTTGTCCCTCTCCCTCCCTTGCTGCTCGGTCAAGTCCGTGGTCAGCTTGTCAGTTTTGTCTTGTTCCTGACCCTTTGTTCAGTTTTCCTATGCCCCCCCATAAGTGAACTATTTCTTATTTTCAATTTCATTGACATCTACTTTAACTTTGATTATTTCTTTGCTTTTCTGATTTAATTTTCATTTCCTAATACCAAAGCTTAGCCTAATGATTTTAGGTTTTTACTCTTTCTGATATATACATACAATGTGAAATATTCTAAGTGCTGCTGTCACTGCATCCCACAGTTTGGGAGGGGGGATGTCATTAGTTTTAATATACCTAGAGGAGGTTGCCAGAGTCATCTAAGCCAGTTAGCAATCAACATTAGCACTGATTTACTGCTAAGTCAGGAACATAAACAGCAGCCATGATTTCTAACATCTTTATCCCATTTCTCTCTTTTTTTCTTTTATTTAGGCAACATCAGTTTTCAATACTATATAGGTTCCTGGTGTAGACTTTCTCACCTCAGCAACTGCATGTATTATACCACATCCACCATCAACAGACAGGACACACTTCTACCTGAGGGTCATTCACACACATGCACGCACACATATTCTCAGCCTGGCACAATTTAGACCTGCCAATTAGTATAAAGTGCACATGTTGGGGATGTGGGAGGAAACTGGACAAAAACCACACAGGCATGGAGAGAAAGTGCAAACCCCACACAGACAGTGGCTGTGGGAGGAAATCAATATTTTTTTTCTCATTAGTGTTATAGCAAAATGGCAATGAAAAAAGCAACACTACTATAGAACAAACTGTGCTATGTGCTCCTCTGAGCTTCATGTTAAATGTTTGGGGTTGGGAGGAATAGAATAGGAGAGGATGCTCTGTGGATTCTAATGAACTCTTCATGTTTCCTGGGTTAGTTCTCTTTCACCAGCCCTCTCACTACCTGGGATTAAAGTTTTCCTACTTGGGTTTTAAGAGCACAGATTCTGAAGGCTTTTGTTCAGAGCTGTGAGAACAAATGTTTTCATGATGAAAACAACTGGGAAAAAGTTTCCGGGGCCTCCTGGTGGCACTAATGGTTAAGTCTCAGTACTATGAAGCTATTTGCAGCCGCTGCAGTTCCAATTCAGTCCCTGGCCAGGAAAGTGACCCACATGATGCAGCAGACCTCTCCTGCCTTACCCGCTGCTCCCTTCAGTGGTATATTTCAATCTATGCATCTGTTCTGTTCCCCACTCTGTCTCTGGTGAATTCTCTCACTACTCCCACCTCTGGACTATTCCCCAATTCTTGTATGTATAAATAAATAAATCTTTAAGAAAAAATAATGTTGCCTACTAAATCTCCTCTAGGATACAACATATATCCACCATTAAGGACTTTGCAGGTGAATGAGGTGAAAAAGAAACCTAATTCACATACATGTGATTGAACAAAGCAGCATTTACTCAGAAGAAACCTTTCTTGTTAGAACACACACTATCTTCCACCCATTCAGACTGTCCTCCATTGCAGATTCCCTTAGGGTTGCTCTCTGATGCCCTTGTCTGTTGCAACTTGCAGGTGTCGGGGTAGTCAATACATTCCAAGCCACACTCACACATCTAAATAGTTTTATGATACAGACACATGCTATCCAATACAGTAGCCACAAGTCACATGGAATTATTTGTACTTGTATTTAAATTAATTAAATTACTCCATCTTAATAAAAAATTAAGCACCTTAGTTGCACCAGCCACATTTCAAAGTGCTCAATCACACTTGACTTGTAGCTACCATAATGGTCAGAATAGATACAGATAATTTCTATCATCATTTCCAGAAATTTCTACTGAACAGCCTTGCTATAAACCTTCTCAACCACAGAAGGAATCTCCTTAGCCTTCTTCTTGTCTCAACTTCTACATCCCCTGTGACACACTAAGCCTCTGAAATCACTGAACACTGACGCTCCTGAGACTCAATTCCTAGCCCACAGTATTGCAAGAAAAATCACTCAAAATATTCGCTTGATGATACAGATGAGCCCTTTGCTACCATAACATGTTCTGACTTTGGTCATCCCATTACAGTACACTATGCCACCCCCAAGAGTTTTGTTGATTTAGAAAGTAATATAGGAAAACAGAGACAAGAGTTAAACAATAGGTAAAACTCTCACCTTTAGAAAATCACTCTTAACATGTGGAGTATTTTCTTTCATTAATTAGTTACTTTTATTGTCTCATACAGTCAAATTCACCATTTTAATATGATGCTGTATGATGTGTGATGGATGTAATCACCACCACAATCAAGATAGAGATCATTTTTATCAACCCCCAAAAGTTCCTTCCTGCTTCTTTGTGGTCAAAGCACTCCTACCCAGCCCTCCTCTGGCAGTCACCAAACTATTTTCGTTTCTGTCATTTTCACTTTTCAAGAATGTCTTGAAGAATTGTGTAGTAGTGGCTTCATTAGTCTTTCTTCATTTAGCATAATGTGAGATATTCCATGTTGTTGCAAGAATCTGGTCCTTGATTTTGATTGCTGAGTAGTATTTTATTGTGTGGATATACTACAGTCTGTTTTTCTATCCTACAGTTGATAGACATTTGGGTGGTTTCTAACTTACAGCAGTTATGAATAGAAATCTTACAAACATATGCACACATGTTTTTATGTATATATGTTTTCACTTCTCTTGGGGAAATTCCTAGGAACTGGATTGTTAGTCATGTAGTAAGCATAGGTTTAGTTTAATAAGAAACTGCCAAACTGACTTCCAAAGTGTTTATACCAATTTGAAGTCCCACCAGCCATCTTTACCAACATCTTCTATTTTCTTTTGCTTTTTTTAAATTGCACCTTCCTCATATATGTATAATATGCTTATTGTTGCCAACATCTCTGTTTTGTAGAGCTTTTCAATCTTTTGCCCATTTTTAAATTGCATTCTTTGTTTTCTTATTGATGTGTTGATTCTTTATATATTCTAGATGCCAGTACTTATTAGAAATGTGTTTTTCAAATATTTTTTCACAGCTTATAACTAGCCGTCATTTTCTTAACAATGTCTTTTGAGCAACAGAAGCTATTAACTGTACTGAAAAAAAGAAAGTGATTCCTCAGTAACAGTTTCCTCTGATTAGCACTGGAGATGCAGCAGTGACTAGGCTTAAATTTATACTTTTCCTTTTTTAACATAATTGGCATCTATTGGTTTCTAAACTACTTTTTCATTATATTATCGTGAATATTTTTCACATTATTAGGTATTAGTTAAAATAATCATGTTTTTAACTAAAAACATACTGTGTACTCTAATCACTACATCTTAATTTATTTAACTGCCCCTCTCTATTTAGGGATGTTTATGTTGATTCCAATCAATACTGAAAAAAGAATGAAAAAGAAACGCATGATTGCCATCTTGTGCAGAAATCTCTGTGCACACCCCCAATTATTTTCTCATAATAAATGCTTGTAATTATAAAGAGAAGGGCAAAGGCATATCATTTTGTTTTATAATTGCTCTTCAGAAAGACTACAGGTGCTTTGAAGTAAAGATCTTGTCTTGCTCCCTTGTCACACTGGGACATGACAGAGTCAGTGACATTATAAGTGCACATGCGCACCTGCCCAGTAAGTAATTACAAAGATAAAATTGCCTCTAAATTTCATCCTCACCCCTTCTTTCTGTGGGTAAAAAAAAAAAGTTTTCTCACCTTCTCCCATGAAGGGAATACGAAGAAATTCTCTAAAAAATAACGTGCCAAGGAAGCACAGTTCTGGAGAGCTGAGTAACAAACCCTGTTGCTGCTCAGCAATGCCCTGAAGGGGCCCCGCCCCAGCCTATATAAAGCCAGGGTGCGGTGGGGCAGCCACAGTTGGCACCAGCCTCCAGAGCACCAGCGCTGGCACTGGCATACCCTATGGCTAATGAAGTGCAAGTCCCGCTCTCCCCGCTGAAAGGGGGCCATCCTCCCGCAGGTAGGCTGCCCACCTGCCCTCTGCCCTGCAGATAGCAAAGGTCTCGATGCTGCCTCTCTTTCCATCAGTGCACCCCACCCCAGAGTGCAGGTGTTCTACCAACCCGTTCTTTAACTGCACGCTACCCAACTTCCTCCCATGACTTTGATCCTTCTAGGCTCGGGTATAAACCACCTGGGGATTTGTCAGGCCCCAGTTGAATTAAAACCTAATTATACATGAAAGTAAAGGGATTTGGGGCTTGTGGAACGTGATAGGTAGGGAGGTTGAATCTTTCTTCCTGAGCTGTATGTTAAGAGTGACACACCAGTACCTGAAAGGCAATTTACTGTTGTGGAAACCTTCCTTGCTGGAGGTTCCAGCTCCAAACTCAGTCTCCCCAAGACCCTGTATTTCATCTGATTTTGTACCCAGCAAACTGGCTCCCACACAGCAGGCAACAGCCATTTCCCCTCCTTCTTCCAGCTTTTGGGGTGGAGCAGTGTTATCAGTGATCTCCTTTTTCTGTAAATAAGCCGGGGAGCACTTTTTAATGAGGACCCAAGCCTGAGGGAGACTGGTTGGGAGAGGCAGCTCGAAGGTGTTACAAAACATCCACAAATTGCTTCCTTTTTAAACTTAGGCTGTTTATATTGATTCTCTGGACTATGGAGATTAGCTTTATTGTATTTAACCATGTGTTTATATAGACTGTCTCATGTATACATCCCCATTTTTTGCCAGTTTTATGTTCTTTCAACTACTTTCTTTTTTTCCTTAAGAAAGATCTCAAAAACTTGACCACTTTGTTCTTGTCTTCCTCCATTTACAAATTTATTTGCTGGTATGATTCTTCAGTAGCTCTAAAGTCAATCTTATGTCAGTCAGCTTGTTGCAAAGGATGATGGCAGGCATAGTGTTGGCAAAGCCTCAGAAAATGACACCAAGGTTCTGTGGCACCTGGTAGACAACCCAGCTAGAAGAATTGAATTTTACTACTAATTCTGAGTTTCCAGTCCCAGGCACCCTGCTCTGGCCACCTGTGGACTCAGATTTGATATTTGTTAATGAATTGAGCAATATATGACAATATCTACATTGAAAGTTAACGGTGCTAACTAATGGTCAGTAACTATGTATGAAAATTATTAGAAGAAAAACTCATTGCATTTATACCAAATGAAACACCATTTTCTTCCTACCACTTTCATCCCAATCACTCATAAAACACTTAAGCTAAAACCTGATTTGCTAAATTATACTTATGCACAAAAACACAGAAATAAATTTAACCTAATGAAAGTTTGAATGAAACCACCAGGAACTTTCTGTCCCTACAACTAATGTTTGCTAATTACTCTGTGTACATAGCACACCATGACTCCATCAAGCATGTCACAATGCCTCCGGCATGACAATTAATTATTATGAACTGTGACACTACCGATAAGAGGCCTGGCATAATTAGAATGGAGATGAAGGCAGACTTTTGCCCCATCCCAACCCCCCTCTCCAAGACCTAAGGAACAAAGAAGCCTCATCCTGCAGCTTTTGTATTGATACATATTTAAGTCAGAACCAGTTTGCTATGATGCAATATTTTTTATGGAACAAAGCAATTTCATTAAATGTTCACATGAGTGTTATAATATACAGATGCCAGAAAGTGGGAAGCAGATGTCCTATGGTGACAAGGATCTAACTTGACTTTTGGAACCAGACAGACCTGGGTTAAAAGCCCACCTTTTATTCCACATCTGAGTCTCAGTTTTCTCATCTGTAAAAAAGGGTAATAATAAGCAACGTGAATCTGATACAATTATTGTGCTAAGAGAGCTGGCCTAACCACTGGGCGTACCCAGTGTATAAACAGTAATCCTCTTAAATACAGGCCTAGTAAAACATGTGGAAAACAGAAGAAATCTTCCTCCCAGTCCCAAGACATCCCAATGCCCTGATGTTCAAGGGCAGCATTTGGCACCAGAGCAGAAGGAAACGGCAGTGGAAAAGATACTTGTGCCTGCCCCAACATAGTTAAAAGAGAAACCACTCAGAAGTCAGCCAGCTGTAACTCTTTCCTACGGAGGTGTGGAATGCTTAGTGGTTTATCTTTCACATTATATTAATATAATATATTGCACCTCTGTTAGCCCTGGTTATGAATTCATGCTGTGAAATAAGACTACATTAAACATGAGGTGGTCTGAGCTCTAGTGAGTTTAGTTTTGGATTTTCTCACTTTTTTTGATTGACTTTGCTCTCAGTTTTATAAGAAGCCCATTATATGAATCACCAAGTGTGTGAGTAGATGATCCAAGGAAGG
This sequence comes from Galemys pyrenaicus, assembly GCA_019455555.1. Taxonomy (NCBI): domain Eukaryota; kingdom Metazoa; phylum Chordata; class Mammalia; order Eulipotyphla; family Talpidae; genus Galemys; species Galemys pyrenaicus. The sequence goes on from JAGFMF010011870.1 coordinate 9,689,751, forward strand.
CAAGGCCAGCATGAAGCAGAAAGAGCAAGAGTTCCTGAGGTTTTCTGTTTTCCCTGGACTTTTTAATATGGTTTATTTAAGTCAAAGGAAACAGAGTCATTAGAAGGGTCACCACTGAACCCCCCAGAAAGAATCAGTTTTCTGGCTCATTAAAGAAAGAGGGGGTGTACCCCCAAGTGAAAAATTAATGCAGAAAATGGGAGGAATTAGACCTGCATGAGGGCAATTAGAAAGAAAACAAACAGCAAAGAAGTAATTCTCTCATCTCCAGTCTATACAAGTTCATTGATGGGAGCCAAAGGGGAACACATCTGGGAGACAAGAGAGAGCAGTTCCAAGACCCACTACCCCAGCTTTGCAGGGCCCTCAGTCTGATGTAAGAACAGCTGTTACTCACTTAAAGCTGTGTGCCTGCTCCTACCAGATAAACTGTTGTCCCGTTTCATAGAGGTGCAAACTGAAAACCAGCAAGACTGAGGGACTTGCCCAAAGCCACACAGTTAGTGAACCGAGGGACTGAGGTTTGCAAATAAGGCAAGTTCCACGCCAAAGTCCTTTTGCTGTAAAGGCCCCTGTCCTTGGTTCACAAACTTTTCCTCAGGAGGGTCTTAGAAGTTTGGAATCTTGGTTAAAAGTTTAAAATTTGCTTGCTAATCAAGTGTAAATGCCAAGTAAGCATTTTGCAAACTTCTAACCTTTTAATTAAATGCTTCAATAGAAGCTCTAAGTCACAAAGCAGAGTTCACACAAGGTTTTGTGTTGGTCATATTTTCCACTTAGATTCTCCACTGCTTAGTGAAGGAAAACTTAATTTTTTTGTAGGCTTATCTTTATCTTGACAATCTTCCATCAAAAACTGCAAATATCTGGGAAATCATTACATGTAACATTTTAAAATGCTGTAAACTTCAAAAGCAGTCACAGGAATACAACTCTTACTCAGAGGAAGGAAAGCAAAGTTTCATTTTCTCCACATACACTTACATTTAATCAAAAGAGCATCTTTCTCTGTTACATTTTGTATCTCTAGTTCATTTAGTTTATTGAAAGGACCTTCTGTATTCATAGTCAAAGCCTCATTAAAATGTTAACTCAGTTCATATTTTACTTTGCCCAATTCCAGTTGGTTCTTTTACAAAAGTTTAAAAGGCAATATAGTCCCAAATATGGAATAATATAACAAACTACAATCAAAACAAAAAATAAAAAGGGAGAAAACGAAACAAACAACAACAACAAAAAAAAACAACAAGAGAAAACTAAAGGAAATGGGCAATCATAACCAAAAACAACCAAACAATCAAATAACAACTCAACAAGATCAAAAGATTAAAGATAAACCCAAGGGACCGTGGGGGTGGGTGGAGGGAGGGGAGGGCAAAGACGGTGACGAGATGTAAAGAGCACAAGGGACAAGGGACTGAGGTGACGGTGCACGGGTGAAATGGTGGTGGGAACCCACTGGGGAAAACAAACGATGTCAAATGCAATTAAATATAATAAAATTTTAAAAAAAGAGAGAAAAAAATAATGATTACAAACTTAAATGAGTTAATTTAGAACTGTGAGACTGTGTCGAGGTCTTGTAGTACAGCAAAATGGGCAAGACCCTGATTGTGTTGGGTTATAAATGTTTATTCACAATGGTGTATCTAAATCCTGGGAGACCAGTGTGACCAGTATTCCCAGTAGAGCTTTGAACATGACCCTCCCATAAGCTGGTTCCATCTGGCTCAGTCACACCAGTGTAGCATGAGCCTGAGCAATATCTCAGTATGTCCAAGTGAGATATTATCTTCTACTTTCCTACCACAACAATTGGGGACAACTATGCTCTGGAAATCTCAGATGTGATTTATTTCTGCCCCCTAAATCACTCAAAGCCCACAGTCCCAGAACAGAGAGGATTCAAAACTCCTTGGATGATAGAAGTAATTTCCTGGAAGGATTTTTAATTTTCCCTCAAATGTCTCTGTTTTATTCAAGAGAGGAGGGGAGGAAAGGGGAAGGGGAAAGAAAATGGGAAGGGGAAGGGGAAGGGTTTTCTTGTGGATATAGATGGGGAAAGTTGAAATCACAGTAAGGATTTTATAATAAGGATCATCTAGTTCAACTTCTTCCAAATCCTCCTAAGTCATCAGTAATTGGGAGACTTTTCTTCTTTACTTTAACAATGAGACTAAGGACGTACTATTGTACTAGGCAATCTACTTAACTTTAAATAACACCATTATATGTACCCGGGCTCTGCCTTGCTGGAACCTCCATCCTTCGGTCTTTATTCTCTCCTCTGGAACATCATATAAATATAAATAATAATAACTGATTATTATTAAGTGTTTACCATATGCCAGGTTCCTGTATCACCTGTATTATATTGAATAACCTGAAAAATCTGGGTAATTCCATTTGCAAGGATATAGAAATTGATCCTCAATGTGGTTTAAGTATCTTGCTCAAGATCCCAGAACTCAGAATGGGTAGCTCTCTCTGACCCTACCAGCTATTTCCTTACCAGGATACAGCTCTTCTGCAAAAGGATGGCCACTCAGATCTTTGAAAACGGCAAAATATCTTTTGAAGTTTGCTTCTTCAAATTTTTCAGGGTCTCTAGTCCTTCATGAGACATAGCTCCTTTCTCCAAGCTGTCCCCCTCCTCAGGACAGTCACTAAATAGTCACGATCCTTTCAGAAGAGTGTCACATAACTACTCATATGTCTTTTCAGTCTTTACAATTGATTATTTTAACTTGAACACTTTGCTTCTATAGTTGGAAGAGAATGTGGAAACTAAGGGAGACCGCAGAACTTTCTGTGCCTTTTTGAATTATTTTATGCACATATTACTTAATCAGAAAAATATTTTATTTTAAAATGGAACAATAATGAAGTCATTCAAAAGGGCATTTAGAAATAGGTTTCTGTATTTTTTTTTTCACTCTTTTGGAACTAGCTTTAAAAAATTGTCAACTTGACATTTCCATGAAAAGAATTAACAGGTTCAAACAAATCAATGGCCATTTAGCTTTTTCTCATTTGAATTTGTCAGATTTTAGATGTGCAAATTTCCTGGGAACAGAAAAAAGAATTTGCTTTGATTTGCAATCTGAAATGGGTTGTTTCTCTTCAAAAGCTGATTTCATCTGACATTGTTAAACACTTGAATTGCTGGTAGGTCATCTGTAACCTAATTAACACTAATTGATCTCTTGAATGGCAAGATTATTAATGCAATTTAATTACTCATTAGAACATCTAAGCTCAGCCAACATCCAAAGTTTGGGTCTGGGTTGAAAGATAGGTGTGGTAGAATTAGATGCACTTCCATTGAATCAAATGCCTCTTAACACCACATGCTCTGTCTTTTGAAATTTGGTTTTTGAATGCAAAAAAAAAGAGTCAGATCCAAAAAGCTACCCTGTGCAAACTTTAATCTTGTGGGAAAACAGAAGGGCCACATGGTAATAGTTGGTTACTATCATGAAGAACATAATTGGTTTGATAACAAGAAAAAAATGTTTTCCAGTGAAATGCCTAGGGGAGTATGTTATTATTCTCCTCTCCAAATAGATGGTGTAAACTTCTGCTGGTTTTTTTTTTTTTTTAAATCTTATTCCCCCTCTCTACAAATAAACAAGAAACCTCTCAATTTCTTCAATCCTTCTTTCCACCTTGTTTGTCCAGAACAATTTTTTTCTCTACTATGCTGTTTCAGTATAGCTCTTTATTGGTTGTTTTAAATAAAAGTTTAGAACTTCAAAACATGAGTTCAAATCTAGAACCATATGTTGAATAACAAAGCAGGCCTTTTCTTACTACTCCAACCATGACTCCTGTGTTGTGCCATTATTTATCTGTTTATAGTAAAAGCTGGAAGAATGCGAATTTCAAAAAAACAAGAATTTGGCATCTTGGAGAAACATACCAAAAAAACAGGATTTGAGAAAACAAGGTAGGGATTGCTTGATTTCTTTCCCTTCATTTCCTCAAGGAGTTTTGAGTGACTCTGCTTCCCTCCCTCTATTTTTGGACAAACCAAGGCTTCCTCCCTATGCATTTGCAAGCCAGGGTTAGAGGCAGCTGGACCAGCATGAGGTGGGGGACCTGACCAGTGAGGAGGGGCAAGGGCTGCAGGTGAAGTTATATTTAGGTGAAAGGTGACTACTGTCTAGTGGAGTATCCCTGGGCCCCATCACTGCCCCCTTCCTCCTCTGTGGTCAGTCCTACTACACTGTACTTTGATGTCCTGAATGCACCTAGATCTGACATAACTTTGTTTAACCTGTTTTTCACGTTAGCCTTCAAATATAGTTCCTAGGCTGACTCTGTTTCCAGAATATGCTTTCTGCTAAAGCAAATCTCTTGAATTAAAAATAAATGCTTTTTTGTTTTGTTTTAAATTCATCATTCAATTATTTCAGAACCAATGACCACTATATCTGGCATAGGTGGAAGGCGTATAGAGACTGAAGTGGGTGCTCCCTGCTCCCAATGCGTTAGCCCTGACACACTGCACTGCTCCGTGAACCAAACAGAAAACTGTGCGTTGGAGGCCATATGCAAATGACAATTACTCCATTCCTTGGTTAAGGAAAATAAGTGCATTCAAAAAGAAATTAACATACAGAACTGGCTCCTCCAAGTAGTGCATTGAGGGTCCTTCAGAAGCTATTATTTCAGGATGACTTCCATAGATGAGTTGGAGAGTGATTCAGAGATGTTTAGAGGAAACTCAAGGTAAGTCCTTAAGAGTTAAAATGGCAAGTCTCAGAAAGAGAATACAGTGAGAAATAGATTATTATCTCTGGCTTTTTCATATAAAATTCATATATAATCTCAGATCACTTTTAAAATTCCTTCCCAATTTCTGGGAAGGAACATTTTTAAGGATTTTTTTTTAAGTTTAAAAATGAAACTATTATTTGCTCCTTGAGCAATATGGTTTTGTTTCTTCTGCTATCAGAAAATATTTGCCACTAATGCAAATGAAGACCTGAGTCCTCAAGAGTGGGGATTATATATTATTTATCTCTAGAACCAACATCCAGGACTGTTCCTAGAATACACAAGCCCTTTATACACAATGAAGCTCTTGTCGAATTGCAGGCTGGTTAATTTTGAAAGTCTATTCTGTTCCTGAGCCTGACCAGCGCATAAGTCCTGTGACACCTATTTGCTGTAAGCCTGGGTCAGAGGCTCAGGAAGAAAAGCTCATGACTTGGAAATGACTTTTAGTTGTCAGTCAGAGGACAAAGCATTCATTTCTCTGCACCCCACAAAGTGTGGACTTAATATTAATTCTAACATCAGCAGAACTCTGTCAGAGTTACCTAGAGAGCTATAAAATGGTGATTGGAACCATCTTTTAAAACTCAATTGCTTTCTAATAGTCACTACTATTACTACTGAAACAGCAGGAAATAATGTTCTTGCTCGCCCTAATTCCCAGAAATGGATATAGGTATACAGGCTTAAGACTCACAGAATTTGGGGACATCTTACAGAAGAATAATTTTTAAAAATTATAAATATGAAATGACTAGGGTCCCTCCAGAACCATGGAAGGAGCCCAGGTGGTCATTGCACTGGTCCTAAATCTGAAACTCCATTAGCTCCACCATAAATTTACCTCTAGTTTACTTGTGCTTCATGAATGTTTACACGGGATATAAGTCCCTGTGTTCATGGACAAACATATCTTATATTTTAGAGAATAGCTTTTGAAACCTATATGATAGAAAATAAATTTCTAAGCATCATCAATCTATATCTATTCCTAATATCTTCCATTAGCCAACACAAACCACCCAGTGAAAGAAAAGAAAAAAGCGTACCAATAACTTACTTTCAGAAATCGTACTGCAGGCCTAGTCCTCTATCAGGCTCTCCTACAAGATAACTTGGTCTAGAAACATAAGCCAGACACAGAGGAGAACATGTGTGATTCATTCCATTAACCACAGAAACAGTCCAAACTAATGTCTGATATTATAAGTCAGACTTATAGTTATCCTTAGTGGCAGCTGGTTTTGTTAGCATATAGACCAAGGAGTATCCCAAGACCCTCAAACTTGCACATTCTAATGAGGTCCAGCCATCAATACATACAAAGAGAGAATATACACTGTGAAAGATCTTTAATAGAATTCATTTGCATAGAGAGAGAAGAATAGAAAGGATAATAGTTTCTCAATAAATCACCCTATGTTACCCATCATCAACTCATGGGCAAGTTCCCAGTTGGTGTTGATATAATACAGGGCACCTGAGGTCCAGAAGGTTGCCACAAATCTAAGGTACCTGCTGGTGGGGAACTATAGTAATGGGGAGAAAAAGGCCAGGCAAGTCTGGGATGAAAGGAGCAAACACAAAATATAAATCAAGATATTGGCTGCCATTGTCAGCCTCCCCATGTGTCTCTCACCCAGATGTCTCTGCCATGTCCCCCAAGTCCCCAGTAAAAGTGCAAAGCCAAGAAGCAAGTGAGCCCTTCTTCATGTGTCTCACAGCCCACCTACCTTCCCTGTTACAGAGCTTCACCTGGCCGCTCAGTTCTGCCCCCTAGTTCCCAACACCTAGTCCACTGTGGCTACTTGTAATTGGCAGCAGGAAACATGATACCTCCCCCTTTTACGGAGCTGCCTGCTACAGTTTAACTAGAGTTTTATGATAATAGTACATTTTGCTTCATGTATATAAACTTCAATGCAAAGTTTAAAAACATTTATAATAATAACTTTGCCTGCAAAGTTGGCTGTGGATGTTTTCCTTCTGATGCTATGAAGTCAAGTCAAAGTAGACAGCCCTCTGTAGAAATCTTTGAGCGACTTCCTTGGGGAAATTTTCAGGTCCTATGTGAAGTTTCTTTTCATCTTCGCAGTGCTGTTGCAAATGTTGCTAAAATCCAGACGATGGATGCCCTCAGTGACACACTGGAGAAGGTGAGCGGTGGCTGAGACATGGCCTGGAGGTCGCTAGTCAGCATTTACCTAACTGTTCAGGCTCCAGGGGTGGGTGAGCAAGGTGATGACCACTGGGTTTTTTTTTTTTTTTCCAACTCAGAGGTTTGATATCCTGAAAGAATTTGCTCCCAGTCTGATGCACACGAACTTGTTTTGGTTAGAAAAACTTCTCGCAAGTTGCTAGTGTCTGTTTAATAAATCCCTTCCAAAATAAGATGGGAAACAAAGCAAGAATCCTGATATAAAACTGGCAGAACTTCAATATGCCATCTCAACTATTTCTCGGCAACATTGGCATGTCTTTATAAAAAGGCAGCCCATGCAATGGAAATGCAGCAATTTTTCAACTTCCTCCCCACCACTGCATTCCCACAAGGAAACAACCTGATGTGAGGTCAGTGTGGGTGGGGGAGGGTTGCACACTTCAGAGCGGGAGGAAGGCTGGGCGCTGGGGGGAGTCCACAGGAAAGTCTGTTTATTAAAGTGGGTTGACTATTGCTATTTTTATTTCTGTATTTTGAATTTCTTCTAAGTTGTTCAAGAGACTGAGAAAACACTTACCAGATAGAGATAGTGGTTTGGATTCAGTATTTTATTTTATTTTTTATTTATTTATTTTTTAAAGATTTATTTATTTATGCATACAAGAGTTGGGGTACAGGCCAGAGTCACGGGAGGTGAGAGGATTCACCAGACAGAGTGGGGAGCAGAACAGGCAGACTGACCGAAACACACTGCTGAGGGCAGCAGCGGGCAAGGCAGGAGAGGTCTGCTTGCCCATGTGGGTCCCCTCCCTGGCCAGGGGCAGGGATCGAACTCATGCTGCAGTGGCTGAGGTCTGCTTCATAGTGTGTTGCTTAACCCACTGTGCCACCAGGGAGACCCCAGTATTTTATTTTTAAATGTTGTAGGTCAGCTGAGTGAGGGTCCTTCATTTACTTCTGGAGGCAGTCGCATTGCATTCAGGCAATGGAGAGCCACCCTTTCTCCTGCCCCCCACCCCCAATTTATTAAAGAGACAGTATGGGAGGGAGTCCTCGTACAAGGTAGACTTTCTATCACTGCCAAAATCAGAGGTCTGAAAAAGAACAAAAACAGCAACTAGACTCCATTTGGCATTGACTCCTCCATTTGCTGTCTGTCTGACCTTGAACAAGTTATGTACTCTGTGCCCCACATTCATCATTTGTACAATGGAGATAAGGAAGAGTCTGTAGTTCACAGGGTTGTTCTGTAGAATAAATGAGCTCATACATATGAAGCTCTTAGAACAGTACCTGGCACAGAGTAATCCATTTGCCCTGACTATTTCGGTTAGGAATGTTGGCTTTATGACAATGAGGAAAGTATGACTACGTCCATGGGATGTTACAAGACAGATGGTACCAGGCAAGGTCTTGATTATAGGCTACGGAACCTCCTGATGCAGGGGGCTTGGTTCTCCCATCAGCTAGATTTTATGTGATTATGGGCTCTGCTTCTTGGCTTCAGAAGAAGAGCTGTGGTGGACAGTGCTGGCCAGGGTACTGGAAGCTACCCATTCCTGACTTTCACATTCCCTTCCTCCCTGCCTGGTAAATAAATGCCTCTTCTTTAGGGCAAGACTATGTTCAACTGTGTAAGTGAAACTGGATGAAATAGACACATTCTTCTAAAATCTCTGTTAACCCAAAATAACATGTATCCTGAGAGTGGTCAGTAAAGGTTGATTGTACTGTAACTGGTCAGACGCCAAGTATGTATGTACGTGTGCATTTATCTATGACATCGAGGGATTCTTTCCTTTTCAGTTAAAAATAACACTTCTTTACTTCAAAGATAAAAGGAAAACTCAAATAACTAGAAATTATAAACTGTATTTGGAAACCATAAGATAATATTGAGATGGTGTGCTGTCCTAAATGTATTTACATTTATACCTTCAACACTTGGGTCAGCGCCTACTGGAGAAGGACTATAGCTAACACTGCAGCAGTGACTAGTTAAAACAGGTCTGGCATCAGACAACAGATGTGTGGGTCTTATGCTGATCTGTCACTCACTAGCTGGCCAGGTTCCTTCACTTTTCTGTACCACTGCTTTATCATATGTAAGTGGTAATGCAATTAATAGTACCCACCTCACAATGTTGTAAGAATAAAATGAAGTTTTATAACATGTGCAATGTACTTAGCACAGTCAGACACAAATAGCCCTCAGAAATTAATTGCTTCTATTCCCAGGCAGTTATCCCACGGGGCATGGCTTGTAATCCCAGGCAAAGAATAAGAAGCCAGAAGCAAAATCAGATCCCAAGACTACCATAAGTGATGAAGTGCACTAAACTGTAGTCTGTTAAGTGTGCAATAGCAGTAATGTACACATCTTAATTAAAACTACGTGCACATCTTAATTTAAAAAAATACTCAAAAATGCTAGCCATCATCTGTGCCTTCTGCAAGTTGTAATCTTTTTGCTGGTCTCATATAAAAGCATTATCTGCAAAGTGTGGTAAAGCACAGTAAAATGGGATCTACCTGTATCTCAAATATGGAAGTTGGTGGGATTTCACATGCTTTCTTATAACTAAGGCAAATGCTCTCTAAATCCGTAATTCGACAGGAAGCATACTAGGATGCCAACCTGGGGGAGAAAAACCAATGACTTTAGAAAAAATAGATCTGCTGAGATAAGCAGCTGTCAGGAGCTCCGGGCAGGAGGAGGGATTGACCACAAAGTGACAGGAGGGAACTGGATGGATGATGGACTGGTTCTATATTTTGATTGTGGTGGCGATCCCAGACTCCAAGCATTTGCACAAGGGTATTCTGTACTATCGGTAAACTATATATTAATTTTTACAAAAGAAAAAATTCATAAAAATTAAAGGGATAGGCCCTCCCTGGTGGCACAGCATGTTGAGCACTGCACTGTGAAACATCTACAGCACAGCAGCGTGAGTTTAATCCCTGGTGAGGGAAGGGCCCACATGGTGCAGCAGACCTCTCCTGCCTCGTCTGCTGCTCCCCGCAGCAGTGTATTTCAACCCATCTGCCTGTTCTGTTCCCCACTCTGTCTCTGGTGAATTCTCTCACCTACTGTGACTCTGGCCTGTACCCCAGCTTTTGTATGCATAAATAAATAAATCTTTAAAAAAATAAAGAGATATATAATATATAGATCTACCTATAGGCTAGTAAATTTCTACTTGCATTATGGTGGCTTCCTTTTCCCAATCCAGTATATATTTCCATGAAGAACTAACAATATACCAATATACAATTGTCAGAAGAAATACAGTAGCATTTATTAGTTTCCATTTATTAGTTTTCATTCCATTTATTAGTTTTCATTTATTAGTTTTCATTCAAGTACTTGGCAAGAACTATATGTAGTTCCAAGAACCCATGTTAATCCTCATGCCAGTTTAAGAATTTAGAAGCTAAATAAGGGGACTCCCTGGTGGTGCAAAGGGTTAAGCACCACACTATGAAGCATCTGCAGCCACTGCAGCACAAGTCCGATTCCTGCTGCTGGCCAGGGAGGGGACCCACATGGCGCAGCAGACCTCTCCTGCCTCACCCAGTGCTCCCCTTAGCAGTGTATTTCAGTAGATCCACCTGTTCTGTTTCCTGCTCTGTCTCTGGTGAGTCCTCTCATCCCCCCAGCAGCTCTGGCCTGTACCCCAGTTCTTGTATGAATAAATAAATCTTAAAAAAAAAAAAGAATCTAAATAAGACTGAATGTGGCCCTAGCCATAGGATTTAATTAACCATTTAGTCATGGCAAGAGATTTCTATCCATATGCTATTCATCTCTGGATTCACCACTTTAATACCATCCCAGGTGGGAGATGATAAAACAATCCCAAATCAGTGGGAAGTAACATATAATTTCCCTTCCTACTCTGTCCCTCCCTCCCCTCTGCACATAATGCTCTCCCTAGCACATTTCTCTTTCAATCCCTTCCTCTCCAATCTGCCTTCCCCCAACTGTTCCAACCTTAAAAATTAAGAGAATTTGTTTCGCCCAGTTGAGTTATGTAACCTGGAAAGCTCTCTAGGTTAAAAGTCTGGGAGATTTGGTCTTAGACCAAGTTCCCCCTATTAAGAGGTTATTTGACATTTTTGAAGTCACATATCTCCTCTGAGATTTATAGTTGCACATTCAGTAAATTTTGTTTAAGGGGGGGGAGAGAGAAAGAAGGATACTGTCAAATATACTAATTCTCTGGATAGTTAATGGAAGTTAAATTTAGCAATGGTTGTGAAGCTTCTCAGAACATTAAAGCATCCAGTGAAAACATTAGGAACAGGGCTTTGTTAGAGTCTGTGGGGGGTGGGGGGGGGTGGAATGTTGAAGCCCAGTTAAATTTGGGGCCACTTTTCAAGTTGCCAGATGCCTCACCCCTGCCAAAGTTAGTGAGATGAATGTGAAATGGGATCCTGGGGAAGAGGAAACTATCAAAAACATCTGCAAATCTAAAAAGGTTTCCCTTGTTCTGTAGATTAACATCACCCTTGGAATATCCTTGCATTTCATTGACTAGAGCTGCATGTTTTGTTTTAAGCACTTTGCTTCACAGGGTGTGGAAATCCAAGTGCCAACATATGAGTGGGAAGTTAACACCCTAGAAAGATGAATGGAATAGCTGCCAGTCTGCTAATACTACCTAACTTCTGGCTCTCTATAAAACCTGCTGCTGATTTTCTTGCATCTAGAATTTATTCAGCAGCTCCAAACATTAGGACTTTTATCATACATTCTTAGCTTTTTTCTCTGAAACCAAAAATATAGGTTCTGAGGTCATAGCTACCCAGGCTGGGAGTTTCTATTGATCTATTTTTCAAAGTTCACCTGTTGCCCCTTATGTGATGGGCCCAGAGCAAGGCAGAGTCCTCATTCAGATACTGGCCTTAAATTCTTTCTCTTGCGGTTATCTAGATTCTCTTACCCTAATGGATCAAACAAGAAATATCTTTCATTTTACAAAACCTATCATTTTATAAAGACTAATGATGAAAAAGCCAAAGCTTCCTCAAAGATACCAAACTAAAGCACAGCTGGTTGTAGGTTGAACTCTGGAAAGCAATTCCTACTTATTTCTACAGACTTAAAAATAAAATCTTGCTATCTCCATTGACTCATAATCTGCAGTAAAGAATCTGTGCATTTAGGGAATGCCCATTTTGTTTACAGTTTTGTTAGTCTGGGAGAAATATTGTAGTCTCCACTTACAACCCCCAAGCCCTCACTATAGAATGTTCCTGATTGAGGGGCTAAGAGAACTTTTCTCTCCTGTTGTATTTTCAAGTGTTTCTGTGAAACTCTAGTACTGACTCTCCAACCTGTATATTTGTAAGTTAATAATAGTGGGAAGTTTCTCTAAGGCTATTATTTTTGCTAGAATTATTTCTACTGCCTTCTCTATACCATTCACTTCTTTTTTTCCCCTAAACTTTTCCAGACCAGTTCACAGGTGGCCAAAAGTCCTCAGTGGCTCATTCAGTCTTTCATTCACTCTAGTCTGTGGTATGACTCTCCTAAGAAGAAACTGAACAGAACTTTTAGAACCTCAGTAAATGCCTTAGTTAAAAATGTAATTCTGAGCCCTTATACATTAGAGGTGGGAATGAAGAAAGTGTAGCTGCTCTGGAAAACAATATAGCAATTCCTCAAAACATTGAAGGCAGACTTTCTGTATAATTTGGCAATTCTACTTCTGAATGCATATCCCAAAGTATTGAAAGCAAGAATTCAAACAGGTATTTGTGCAGGTGTCCCTGGTTATTCACAAGTTAAATGGTAAAAGCAACCCAAGTGTCTATCAACATATGAATAGATAAACAAAATGTTACAAACACATACAGTAGAATATTATTCAGTCTTTAAAAAGAAGGAATTTTCTAGACATACTACTTATTATACGAATGAACCATGAAAACATTAGGCTAAGTGAAAGGAACCAGACCAAAAAAAAAAGGGGGGGGAGATAATATTGCATGATTCCACTTACATGAGATGCTTAGAGTAGTCAAATTCAAAAAAACTAATAAAAATATTAGTGTCTATAGGTACACGATTTCAATTTGGAATGATGGAAAAGTGTTGGATATATTTGTTTCTGAAGGTTGCACCAAAATGTGGATATAGTTAATGCTACTAAGCTGAACAAATGGCTATCATAATCAATTTTATAACTGCACATTTTACCACAAATGTTTAAATGGCAAAGGAAATATAGCCCTGAAATTGTGGGGATAACCCTGGAGATGATCCAATAACAGGTTAATGCTAAATTGCAAAAGAAGTATTTTCTAACCCACTGTTCTTCCTTTCCATTTCCTACCTCCACCCAACATCTCTTCATGCCTTAAGACCAGCAATCTACTTGTGGTTTTTCTCTCTTCTAGTCTCAACTTGTCATCTTGCCCCCATCTCACCTTGGAAAATTGCCCAGATTTCTGACATATCAAACTAACTTATTCATTTCCTTTAGCTTCCCCCTTTACCTTATATTTGACTTTAATTAACTTGACAAATCATTCATCCTACCTGTAATCTTTTGAACATGATTTAAAGCTAACCTGAAATAATCTATCTGTTATAGTTGACACTGTAGACACTCAGTCTGGAAGCAAACTACTGAAGTCAATAACCTCTGAAGGTTCCTTCTAGTTCTAATGTTAAGAGAAAAACAAAAACCACACTGCCTTTACCACACTGTGAAATGTATGCCATATGACCTGATGACAATTGAGCTACCAAAAAAAAAAGAAAAAAAAATCAATGGCTTTTATTTGTCTTCTGAAGCAACATTTATGACCAATACTTCAATTGGCCTATTCCACTAGAATGCCAGTAGAGACCATTCATGGGTTTAATTATTATATAAATTATACTTGCTCATTGTAGAAAAAAATATTAGAAAAATACTGATAAGCAAAGTAAAGAAAAAGACTAGAAATTGCCCATAATTCTGTCCTTCAGAGATAATCATTGTTAACATTTCATTACATATTCTTCTAGTGTGTTTAATTTTTTAAGACCAAGAAGAGAGACTCTCTAGAGTCAAGTCTCACATGAAAGGAAATGCTGTGTGCCTAGAGCTCAGGGATATGTGAGAAGAGATATATGTTTTCCCTGGCTTAAAAGAGCCCAAACAAACCATAAACAATGTGATATCCAGGGTTTATCTGTGATGAACAGTTTATCTCCCCTTTTATTTGATTTGAGTGTCAAGGTAAGGGCATCAAAGTTCAATAGTGGTAAGTGAATTTCCCAGAGAACCTCCTTGATGGCAAGGAAGATGCTCTTAGCTACCTTTGTGTTTTATCCAGGGGCTTGGAAACTAAGAACCCAAAAGGTCACTGGGTCCAAATTCCCCTAGGAAAACTACATCTGACATGCTCTCAGTATTGGGCATTCTTTCCATTATAGCTGTTCTTAATGTAAATTCCATTAGATCCTTGTTTCCACATGAAATTTCTTCTTGGGCCTGTTTCCCTACAGATGTCTGCTGTGGAAATGGCTAATAAGAACTTCTGTTACCTGAGCTAATAAGTCATTCACAGTCTTTTCCTGATCAGGGTGTTTAGATTAAGCCAGATGAAATGGCCAGGGTAGACCATTTTTTGACCTACAAAAAGAACTAACTTTACTCACTTCAATGTAATAAATAAACCTAGCATTTCTTAACTTCTTCCAGCAGTTTGTTACTTCTGATCTTCAAACAACAGAGGGGTTCTATCCAGCCTTGGGACTGTCTCCACTGTCCCTATAGCTACTTGGAATATAGTGATCACTATGTGCACTGTAATGCCAGAATAATTGCTGATATTAAGGTATTGATGCAGATGCAATTAACCATTTTTACCTTTAATAATGTCACTTTAAGACATACCCATACAGATATGTATACTCTGTGTGTGTGTGTATATAAATTTTAAAATTAGAGGCAGGTTAGCAGAATCCAGGTCAACATGTATACCCATGGGTTCAAAGTTAGAAGTGGTATGGGAAAAAAAAGAGATAGTATCAAGAAGAAAATGAAAATTTGAAATTCTCCAGTATTTCCTTCTACTACTTTAAAACTTCATGACTAAAATGATCTAACATGCCTTTTTTTCTTTCCTTCTCACCTTTAGCTCAGTCATAAATTTCCAGCAATAGTGCACATGGCACATCAAAAACCCAGACCTGCTCTGGAGAAGGTCACTCCACTGAAAAGGATCTACATTATTCAGCAGCCTCGAAAATTTTAAGCGAAGATGTAAAACAGCCGTCTGGCCAACTGCCTCCAGCACCTGACAGCGTAGCGAAAATGACCAAAACTTTCCATAGACATAGTGCACTTGTTTGGTAAATAAAACAGCTTTTGTATCTTTTCTATTGACTTTAGATCATGAAAGGCTCCAAAATTGCAAATCCAGCACATTATTGGAAGTCGTTTTTTTCTTTTGGTCTAGGATCCCATTGAGATTTGCATAAGGAATTCACGTGTGATGCTTAAATAACAAATGTGGAGAGAATCCAGAATATTTGACTCTTCCACTCCTGCTCTTTGGATAGTCGTCTTTTCCTTGATACTGACCTTGAACTGTCCCACTCACATTGAGTCCTTCTTGAAGATAAGAGTTAAAGACTACTACTCTAAGTTTCACAAAGGTCAATATTCTGTGCAAACTGAGGAATGATTCTTCTTTGTATGTTTGTCTTAATAAGCACTTGCTTTTAATCCAGGTGTAATGTCTTTCCCAGTTTGCTATATAAATACATAATTTGTTTTGAAGGTTCAGTGAGGAAACACAAACTAAATTTAATACAAAAATATACTCACTTCTGCAAAGCAATCAGTGACAGAAGTTAAAATGAGAGTGTTGGGATTTTGCTCAGGGCCTTCCAGATAATTCATGCTCTAGAACTGAGGGCACGTGGTTGTGGTATAGAAGTTGGTTTTAACTGAGGTGAGAGGGCAAGTGTTGCCATAGTGAAATCTGCTCTAGCTCTCCTGCCGGTCAACACACACACACACACACACACACACACTCCAACAACAACAACAACATGTACTTGTAGAGGATACCGTTTTCATTTTCCACAGAGATTAGCTAGCAGTTTTACTCTTCTGCATCTCTGATACTAATGACAACAAGCACTTCTCTTCACCCAAGGAAGGGGGTTGGCTTTTGAGTCCATCACTTTACAGGTTGACAACCTTTGCAGGATGTCTTTCTCAGAGTTCTTAAAATCCACAGGCACCTGCCTCAGGCCCAGTAGGCATGATGATGCAACCCACCTGCTCCCCTGCTTTGTTTCACTCTTTTTCAGAAATAAGAGAATTGTTTGAGCCATGCCAGCATGAACCAATAAAACAGCCCTAACCGCCCCACTTTGGCTTAGTTTAGTTCCAAATCCTTTGGGACTATTGTCAAAAATAATCCAGAAATGTGTTATAAGACAGATAAACACACAGAAGTTTGGAGATGAACCACTACAACCCCAAGGGACAGTAGCAAAGTAGAAGCCAGATGGTGGGTGCTAGCTGGAACACTAGACTGAGGTTAAGAGATTGGGGTTCTACTTGTACTTCTTAAACCTTAAGCAAGCCACTCAATCTCTCTGTTCTTTCAGACCAGCATAATACATCTGACCCTCCCACGTGAACCCTCCCAATGTCTTTCTGAGAAGAAGACTAGGTGACACTGAGATTTGCAATAAATCATTTAAAAAGTATTGAGCACAAGGTGGTAGTATCAGGATGACTTTTGTAGAATTTGCCAGAACTATAGTAAGAGGAGGAGAATGATAAGAGATGTTATAAGTAGAGCCTCAAATAGGAAATTAAAGGGAAACCTAAAGATGTTGGCTTAATGGAAGCCGGGAGGAAACTGAGGGGATGATAAAGAAAATGGAAAGCAAAGATGGCAGCACAGCTAGATTTGTTTTTCCTTAGGGTGAAATGAGGGCCAGTCACCCAGTGAAAGTAGAAAGAGATAGGTCAGTTTTCCCTGTCTAAAGATAGAAAGACGTATCACAGGAGAAAAAGACCACCCAAAGGGATACTGTACAGGGAGCACGCTGACATGTTAGTTTACAACATTGTGATTTAGAAGTATAGACTCTCTTCCTTCAATGTTGTTACTACCCCAAGCCCACCACCAAAATACCCCTATTCCACTGTGATTCTTCCCCATTTTGTTCTCTCTCCTCCTCCTTACTCTGGTAGCCCAGTTCTATAGTCATAGTTGTAGGATCTGCAATTGGCTCGTCTTTATTTGATCCTTTGTTTCTTTGTATTCCACATGGTACTTGTGTTTCTGCTTTTGACTTATTTCAGTTAACCCTCCAATTCCATCCATGTTGTTGCAAATGGCAAGAGTTTATCTTTCTTAATATAGCTGAGTAGTATTCCACTGTGTATAGATACCGCATCTTCCTGATTCAATCATTTGTTTGGGGGCTTTAGGTCAGTGTCTTAGTGTGGCTATTGTAAATATGCTGCAGTGAGCCCAGGAATGCAGGTATTTCTTCCAGTTACTCAGCACTGCTTCAATTGCAGCCTCTTAAATCACCAAGAAAGAAATTTGATGTGAACTTCAGGTCTGAAGGAAAATAGGGGACTATATTGGGGACTGTATCAGAAGAGAAAGAACCAGGTTAATATGAACTTAGAGGTGATACATACCATGGGAAAGCAAAGGGGCTGTTCCCACTTCCTCCTGAGGAATAAGCCCCAGGATGTGCTGTGGCTCCCTCAGGATGTGTTCACAGGCCCACCAAAGCCGTGACAGTCAGTAGGAGTGTTTGTAGGTGCATGGCTAGGCATTCAAAATGAGTTTTTCTTTATCTTATGAATTTCAGTTCAGCAGACTGGATGCTGGATGCTGGGACACAGAGATGAGCAAGATACTTCCCTGCCCCCAGGAGCAATTAGAGCAAAGAGAAACAGGATACCAACAAATCAGTGTGACGAGAGCATTCAGTAATTACTTACTAGGGACAGGCAGGGCCTCCCTGGTGGCGCAGTGGGTTAAGCAACACACTATTACTAGGGACAGGGTACATGCTGGGATGAGGTCATGCACAGTCAAAAAATAATGCGGAGCTCAATAATCCACATGCAGATATTTAATAAACAGACTTCAGTTAAGTTTTTTATTATGGATGTTTTCAGACATACAAAAAGTTGAGTGAATATTGTAGGAACTAGTAGGGTCCACATCACAGAATTTTAACAATGTAACCAATCTTGTTTTATCTATAACATCCAGCAGCTCACTTCTTCCTCTTCCTTTTTTCCTTCTGGGTTATTTTGAGCAACTTCCAAATATCGTATCATTTCATCTGGAAACGCTTCAGAATGTCAGCTTCAAAAGATAAACACTCTTATATGTGCTCATATGCTCTCTCTCTCTCTCTCTCTCTATATATATATATATCATCTCTATGCTTCTTTCTCTCTCTGTAAACTGAATTTTGCAAATATTGTCGAGTAAAAGGGAGTATTTATGTAAATCACCCAAGAATCTTTTACCATAAAACGGAGACTAGAATTGCTATTCCAGTCGCAAAACCAAAAACACAGGACTAAGCCAGTCACACCCACAGAGAGGACAATTGTAAAACTTGAGAAAGCTTTTCATAAAAGATGAAACCTCTAGAGGGGAGAGGAAAATGAAGATGACTTGCAGGTTGAAAGAATGAAAAGGTAAACTTGAAGTTGCTGGAGGTAAACAAGAGCTACAGAAAGAACACACTAAGGAAAATTAATTCTTACTGGAGAAAAGGATATACAAATAGCTTCTTCTTCGGTCGCTTAGAGAAAAAAATGGCATAAGATAGGAACAAAGGAGGATGAATTAATTGCAGAAAAAAACTAAACCCAACATTCACCAAATCTCTACCAGATTCCTCCTCTCTGATTGATGGACTCTCTGTATATGGAACCCAAGTCTGAGAAGAATGTGACTGGAATTTGTTACAACAAATATCTAGATGTCAGCTGGTCACCACCCCTTGCACAGATCAGATTAGTTCAAATTCTCATCCTACTCCTAGTGAATATTCAAAGTTCTCCCCAGGGGTCTGTGAAGCTCCAGGAGGGTTATATTGTCATGGTCATCTCTAATTTTTAGTAAATGTCTTTATTACCTGCTGGCCTGTGCCCATAACCCTGATCTGGACTTGGGACTTAGCCCAATTTTATGATTTCCTCGAAAGACGGTTTCACCCAGGACTTGGTGGAGTTTATGTCACTATAACCAGATAACCTGCAATCAAACATTAGATATCCCTGATTTGTATAAATGTCCTTCTATCCCTTCCCACTCCTCCCAAACTGGATTTAGTTCAGTGCTCATTGCCCTTGGCAGTCCTCCATTCCTCACACCATTGTGCTGGTGTCTTCTCTACTCTTCTTTTCCTCACTTTTCTCCTCATTTTCCTCCTCCATACCATACCTTCTCCCAATTTCTATTCAGTTCCAAGTCAGCCATTAATACGTCTCTTGTCTTAACTGCTGAAAACCTCATCATCTGGGTCACTTGCCCCAAACTGGTCTCCCCAGCTCCAACAAGTCTGATATCAACTGTCAGGATGTCAACATTTCCATGCAGATAGGATGGAATAGATTAAAGATTAATTAATTGGTTGATGAATTGATTAGAGCAAAGTGACAGAGTACCTGAGTCACAAAAAGGAAAAGGGAGAATTCTCAAAAAGAAATGTTGAAGGATTGAAAGAAAAAAATATGTGCACACACATTTAAAGTTAGCACAAGAAAAGTTTCAACTAAGAAATATGTAGTATAGATTGAAGTTTTATACATGATTTTGCAGGCAGTATCCCATGAAATCTTCACAAGTATCCTGAGCAATGGTAGCTATTGTTACCCATTTTTATGAGAAGAAAAATGAGCTTCAGATAAGAGATTCCTCAAGGTTTCATGACTTGTTGAGTGGAGGAACATGACAAGGAATCTCTTCATGCCAAGTCTACAGCTGTCTCTAGAGCTATAGCATAACGCAGACTGGAAGCAAACCTTAGAAATCTCCAAAGGAAAGAATCTGATAATTTTGATCTAAGAAACAGAACTAAATTTGAAGAAAGAAGTCTGTGTGTGAAAATGTTACAGGGCAACCTTAATACAAGACATGTTTTCTGTGTACAGAAAAAGGCAAGAAGCTGGAGGAGATAATCATGTGCATCCTAGGGTGGAAGATAAGGCAGTAAATAAACAAAAGTGATCCATAGGCTGAAGTGTTTATGATCAGCCTGTGAGATGCAGAAACAAAGCTGTGAATGTTTTCTCCAACGACTTTCCAAATCAATCTAAGTAACAGCTGGAAAGCCTCCCTTGGTGTCACAGGGGTTAGTCTCAGCATTATCAAGCTATCACCAGTCACTGCATCATGAGTTCAATGCCCAACCAGGGAGTTGACCCACATAGCGCAGAAGATCTCTCCTGTCTCACCCGTTGCTCCCCTCAGCAGTATATTTCAGCCCATCTGACTGTTCTGTTCTCCACTCTGTCTACTGAATCCTCTCACCCCCTGCCTACACCCAAGTTCCTGTGTGCATAAATAAATAAATCTTTAAGAAAAAAAATAATGGCCGGAGCATATTTTGAATGACCTGTACACCCCCTTGTGAGCAAGTGAGCTACAGGGCCGCAGCGGTCCCTGGTATTCTCAACCCATGAGGGTCAACAATGCCGCTGCTATAACTATCAGACATCTATGCGAAAAGTAAAAGAGTAAGACTTCACTCCTAAATAACTGTTCCTTTTGAACGAAAGTTTCAGGGAAGTGTGAAAAGAAAAAGATACTACACTTGATCTTAGCCAAAAGGTTGAGAAGCGATTGAAAAGAAAAAGATGTGAGAAAATTGAATCATCATAGGCTTGTTGAAGTCAAGAAACTGCCAAGATGAGCCAGAACCATATCCATATTAAAAGAGAAGTTTATTATTAAAAAAAAAATAAGTCAACAGTGTGGGCCCAGAAGAAATTTCTTTTGTCTTTTGTAAAAAGTGTCCATCAGTAATTCAAGCTTAAAAACATTAGATTGGAAAGAGGGATATTTACTTAGCTGCCCTGCCAGCCATCTGAACATAGGAGGATTGAGAGTGTTATAAGCAAAGAAGCTAGAGGTCATAAAATGTGAACTAAAAGATTTTATCATTTCTATTCATGCAACACTAGCGATTGAAATTAATTTCGTAAAACACAGGGAATTGGGCAAAGAAATGAAGACGAGAAGTTCTGCTCCCCTTTAAAGTCTTCAGAATAATGAAACATTTTTTTAAATGACATAAAAAGAACTTTTCAGAGAAATATAGCCAAAGGTTTTCAAGAATAAAATAGATATTGCTGCAGAAGCATTTACAGGAGAGCACAGACATAAAACCAAGGTGAAGACACCGGGGCAGAAATAGCGAAATCAAAGAACAGATGAAACAGAAGGGAGGCCAGGAGAGCAGGAAAGGGTCACACAAGAACAAAAACGCTCCCTTCAGAAATCTACGGTCTATGAGAAGAGAAAAGATGGCTGCAAGATTAAAATGGGTAGAATAAGGCACCCAAAGAGAGCCTAGAGATAATGGCAGGGTTTAACCAAGTGGGACAAGTGCAAGGAAAAATTGAGTGACGAGCCTGGCATGGGCTGATGAAGAAATAAGCGAGCTGCCAGGAGCCACAGTGGGTCAAGCGTTCTACGTGAATCAAGGAAACACTCCCTAGTCTGCCAGCCATGCCACTTATTTCCACCAGGTTTTTAAGAATTGAGTAAACTGCTGGTGCCAATGGCAGACACTTGAGAGGAAGGTGAAGCAAACCACACAGGGACACAAGAAGCTGTGATAATACTTAAAAAGGAAAGAGGCTTGGAAACTAAATACCACTATCTTTATAACCATGGAGTAGGAGATGTTTGGAAGGAAATTTTCCACAACACAACATAGCACCATGCTTAACAAAGTGGAAAAAAAATTGTTTGGCTGGGTGTGAAATCACAAAACATGCCAGAGGATTAGCAAAGATGAAAATGGGAGGACGAGAGTGAGCAGAGATGGCGTCATAGTCCCACAACGAATTGTAAAATAATTGTCTTTGCCATGACTCCGTGAACTGGCCACTTCCCTCCCTTCACTGCAGCCCTGTGATGCCTCCAAAGGAAGGAGCTGGAGCAGCCTACTTTTATCATGCAAAATTTAAGGCCCAATATTCGCACATCTTCTAATATTTTTTAAAGCAATTGGAAATGTAGTTTGTGTTAAAGCTTCTGATTTTTACATTTTGGTTCAACTTTTTGTTTTTTTATTGTACACTGTACAAACTAAACAATGCCTGCCTGGGGGCTATGTGTTACCCATGAACCTCCATTTTGTACAGGCTGTGACAGTCACCTTGTGTCACACAACCATCCTAAATCCCTGATGACCTAAGGATATAAGAGAAGGGCTGACCTCTCATCCATACAGTAAGGATAGAGGGGGAAAGTTTAATAACATAGAGAATTCAGGAAGTAGGAGGATACAAAGATGAAAAGCAAAGAAATGAAAAGCTTCAAGCACAGCCCAGCTTTCATTTCTCCAAGTGGTATTACACTCCTAGGGCTGACAAAATAATATATGATATCAAAATGAAACTCCAGGGAAATATGATGAATTTTGATGATATAGATAAATGAAGAGGCTAGTCCCATGATGATTTTCACTTCAAGATTTGGAGGATATGGAATAGTAGCTAGCTTTTGTAAAAATGTACTATATGCCAGGGACCTTCCATTAACTCCAATCTCTAACATTTCAACAACCCATTTTACAGACGCTGAATGCATTGTCCAGAGGGGCTAGACCAGAATACCCAGCCCCCAGGGCCTGAAAGTATGCTTCTCCTTTAACATGGAAGTCTCCCCAGGCCTTTTTACCAAGATATTATTAGAATATTAAAAAATCAACCGATGATAGAGTAATTGCACTTTTAGGTATATCAAGAAATAAAAACATATCCACACAGAAACTTGTGCAGAGATGGTCATCACAGCAATTATTCATAGTAGCAAAACACTGGAAACATCCCAAATGTCCATCAACTTATGAATGCATAAAGATGCATTCCATACACTGAAACTGGAAGGCAAGTGAACTGCCACATGCTTCGTGAATGAATCTTGAAAACATTGTGGTAAGTGAAAGAGTCACAAAGGATCATGTCATGTATAAGTCCATTTACACAAAATGTCCAGAATTGACCAACGTATAGAGACAGAAGTTAGGTTGATCATCACTCCAAAAAGATGTTATAAAATTGATTGTATTTATGTTTATGCAACTCTGAATATAATAAATATCATTGAATTGTGTATTTAAATAGGTGAATTGACAGCTCTCAAAAAGCTGTCACCAAAAACATAAACACACTAAAATGTATAAGAACTGGCTTTGAAGCATCAGTCGTGTATCATAAAACACAAAAGAGAGGTAATGGGAGTTGGCACAGTTTTTATAGTCTAGTTCTCTCACCAAAGCTAAGGGCCCAGTCCCAGGCCCCATGCTATCAGTACTAGGGCCTGGCCCTGCTCCACCCTGAGGCGTGGTGAGGCAGCTGGGAAGCTATTATAAGACTTGGACTAGAGCTAGATGCTAACCAGGTGGCAGGCACTAAACACAGTAGCTCACTCACTTCCATGACAGCCCTGTGAGAGGATATTATTACCATTCCTCTTAACAGGAAGAGGAAGTACTTAGTGAGATTACATCATTTACTAGAGAGTGAAGCTAATCATATGCTGCCAAGCCAGGGATTGTACCTCCAAGCCTCCAGGGCCATGGTTCCTAAGTGGGTGTTCGCACCCTCATAGCTGCTAGTGGGTTGGAAATTGGTGCTCATTTGCTGGAGTATAATTTGGCAAGAGGTATCAACTGTCATAAAACGTCTTTTTTTTTTTGATCCAGCAATTCCACTTCCAGAAATTTACTGGACAAAGAACAGTGATATATGCACACGCACACACACATCAGGGTTTTCATTGCAGTATTATATATTAATACAGAACAATGTAAAAAAGAAGCTTCTATAAAGAAAAATCCTTATTTCTATCCACATCCCTCTGCCATGGAGGCAGAGCTCTGGAAGGCCATGTTCTGGGAGAGCGGGATGGTGACAGGAAACGGGAGCAGGAGGGAGAAGCCTGCCCCTGAACAGACCACATATTCCAGCCTGTCATAGGAAGGTCACTCCTTACCAAGGCTCCACACAGATTGTATTAATAACAAAACCACTTTTCATGTTGTTTACCCAAAACGTGACACTTGATGCTAATATGCTTGTGGAATGCTCCTGAAATACTAAAAAAAATAAAAATAAAAATCCTAGATTTATGGAAGACTCAAGGACTTTGCCATAACTTGGGCCAGCGGGAACAAGGGGAGCTGCCTTTCCCTCCTTAGTCCTCTCAGGCTTACCTCTATGTCCATATTCTCCTCTTTCTCCAATAGGAGACAACTCAGCTGAGAGTAAGAAAATGTAGGACCAGAACCTGACCAAATTTACGACTGCTGCAGACTGAAGCAAGTCAGGGATTTGAAGCAGGTACTGTTTAAATATTTTAAATTACATTTAAATAATGTGCAGTTGAACAATTCTCAGTCCTACTACTGAATAACAAAGGGAGCATATACAATTATTTTAGTATTTTGGGAATGCAATGGATTTTAGCAATGAGTGACTTTATTTGTACCAAAGGGAAAAGGAAATAAGAATATCTCCTGGCACTGACTTATAAACACCATTTGGAGTGCTTGATGCTCTGCATGGTGACACATTTAATTGACCCCTCACCTAAAACAGTAGATCACCCAATGACTATTTGGAACAAAATAAAAGTTAAGATGGGATTTATGTTTTGGAAACCTTTATTTCCACAAGAATACTCTAACTCACTATATATCACTATATATCACTGAAGATGATAATTGACTGTAGTGATAGTCTTAGGAAGCACATACTGAGATATTTGGAGGTAGAATATCTTGAACTTTGTATGGTTCAGACACAAAATTAGTTTCATTAGAGATGCTAGGTAGACAGTTGATAGCTAAGTAGATGAAAAAGTGAGCAAATTCATATGAGATAAAAATGGCAATAGATTAATCTGATAAAAAAAACCCACTGATCTTTGTGATATCTTTATTTTTGTGATTTTTTAAAAAGTTGTATGATATCTAAATCAATTGTTAAAAATTTTAAAAATTTCTCTCACCCATAAACTGAAAATATACTATTACTTCCCAAATAGTAATAAATAATGTGGGGAAAATAATTGGCTTACATTTGGTATTACTTTATTCTTTATAATTATTTTAAATAATTACACATTTATTTTAAATAAGTATACACGATAAAAAGGGAGATACTGAAAACTGTCGTTTCTATCTATTCCTGCCTCACACTTTGCAGATAGCAGATTTGTTAGTTTCTGACTTATATTTCCAGTGATTTCTTCATAAATAAGTTTAAATTTAGGGGATTATCAAGCAAAAATGAGTATGTTATTTTCCCCTCCTTACACTAAATGAGCTATGCTGTACACACCATTCTCTTTAGATCTCTCCACTCTGAATTTGCTTTAGAGCTTACACTGTTTATAAAGAGATAAGCGTAATAGCTATTTCCTTTATTCACACAGAAAGTGTGTCCAACCGTAACACTTGAGGAGGGTTTAAATTAAATGTGCTTTAATTTACATTTCAGAACTCACTAAAAAAGTTAAATTCTAGATTTGTCAAAGGTCAAATTTGAAATGTCTAGATGCTTTCTTAAATATTCTGACAAGTCTGAGCATCAAAGAATAACCAAACTTCAAGTATTTTTCTTGAAAAAGTACCGAGAAATTAGGTTAACCACTGAGTTTACTTACATTTTTACTTTTCCTTGTTTAAATGCTTCATTCTGGGAATTTTCAGGTAATATTTGTTGTATGTTCCTATTCTTTTGCTATATATGGCCAAAGTCCAGAGTCATTGGGGGATATTTCGTTTGTAAAAGTAAAGTTTCTCAGCTTTTGAAAATATTATACCAAAGAAAGCACTTTTTTCCCTTCCTGCAATACAACTCAATTCCGTTCAACATTTACCTGACCTCATTCAAACCACTGAACTTTGAAAGATATCTGGGCCATTGTTCTAGCCTCCTGATGCTTATACATGATGTCTCTTTCACATGGGAACAGCCATGCAGCAGAAGCAGGTACTACCTACTACAAGAACATAAAGGAATGACACCTAGATGCCCTCATTAGAGAGGGTCAGATAAATCCTAAAGATGAATATAAATTAACCAGGAAAGGAAGGATGGGCCAGCACAAGTAAAGGGCATAGATTTTCATGAAACAGGAAAGTACCTTGTACAAGGTGGAAAAATGGCAAACAGTTCGGTGTCATTACAGTTCAAAACAGGGAACAGCAGATGTGGCTGGTCAGGGGAGACCCTTGTGTGAAAGAGCTGGGATTTGATCCTAGAGTTGTTAAAGGAAGGAACTTGGGCAGGTTTGCCTTTTAGAAGGTCCATGTTGACTTTGGGGAAGAGAAGGGATTTGAGGAGGGGAGAAATCCATAGTCAGAGAACCACTAGAAGAAAGAAGAAAGGGCATATTTGAAAAAGGTTTATGCAACAAACACTGCAGGGCTTGATGATTAATGGGTGGGATGATGATGAATACAATAATTGATGATTATTGATCCTGCATTCTGATTCTTGTGGCCCAGGGAATGGTGGTTCCATTAAATGAAACAGAGAAACAGGAGGAAAGTAGTGGGGGGTTCTGTTTGTGTCTTGTGGAATTTGAGACTAACAGGATATACAGCTACGGTTCTGATAATCAGAGGGGCATTTTGGTGTTAGAGATAGAGATGTGGACATTATACAAGATTCCTGGGGCTACTGCAGCAAATTACCACAAACTTAGTTACTTAAAACAACACAAATGTATTGTCTAACAGTTCTGGAGGTCAGAGGTTTAAAGTCAGTCCCAACTGAGCAAAAATCAAGATGCCAGTAAGGCTAGTTGTTTCTGGAAACTTTGGAATCCTTTCCTTGTCTTTTCTCTGCTTCTAGAGGCTGGCTATGTTCCTTGGCTTGTGGTCCTTCCTCCCACTGTAAGGCTAGCAGTGTAGCATCCTGCTTCTATCATTACACTGCTTTTTCTTCTGTAGTCAAGTCTTGCTCTGCTTCCCGTTTATTAGGCCGTTTGTGATTACCTTGGGTCCACAGGGATGATCCAGGATAATTTCCCCATATCAAGTCCTCAACTTAATCATCTCTGCAAACTTCCTTTT
Source organism: Galemys pyrenaicus (assembly GCA_019455555.1). NCBI lineage: Eukaryota > Metazoa > Chordata > Mammalia > Eulipotyphla > Talpidae > Galemys > Galemys pyrenaicus. The sequence continues at coordinate 9,717,029 of JAGFMF010011870.1, forward strand.
GCCACATAAGGTGGCATCCACAGGTTCCAAAGATTAAGACATAGATGTATTTGGGACCATTATTCAGCCTATACAGTGTTGCTGGCATAATTAGTGAGGGTACATACAATCAATGGAGTAAATGTGCATGGAGAGAAGAGAATTTGTTCAAGAATAGGGGGACATCAAAGTTAAGGGGTTAAGCACCAAAAAAAGGTGAAGAAGGAAGTTTGACTGGGAAAGGGAGTACCAGCAAAGAACTGGTATCATAAAAGCTAAGAGTGCCGCTGCACAGGAAGGAGGGAGCAGGAGATGAAGTTGGGTAAACCACCTGGAAGTGGAATGGAACTTATAGGAAACACATGGTGGGGGATAGCAGCAGTGGGTACTGAGGAGGATAGACCATTCTTTCAACAAAATGTCTAAAAAGGAAAGAAAGGAGCTATAATGAACTAGAAAAAAATGCAGACTGAAGGAAAGTTGTTTTTACTCTGCTTGTTTCTTAGGTCTGACTCTGAGGTATGTGTGTAAGCTGAGAAGAGCGAGCTCATAGATGGGAGAGGCTAAAGATTTATGCAGGAATGGAAATCCCTGATAGAATAAAGTCCCAAAATAGGCTGATGGATATGAATGCCGGGAGCACAGTATCTAAAACAGGCCTAGCCTATGATCCAGCTTCTAGCAATTTGTCTTACAGAAATAATTCTTACCCAAAAACCTTGTAAAAATGCTCACATAGGAGAAAAAATGTACACAATTCTTCAAAAGCAAAGAGATCTGTACAAAAGTGTTCAAGGCAGTATTTTCTATATTTAATAGAGAAAATTTAAAACAATTTACTTGACTATCAGCAAAGGACTAGTTCAGCTCTGGAGTAGAGAATAGCTTGAAAATCTTGAAAACTAAAGAATTCCCTATATGTGATATGATATCCAGATACCATGAAGGAAGGTTTTACAGAATTTATGACAAAAGATACAGCTTCTACAGTCCTTATAATCAAATAAGAGTTGTAAAAACATTTTTTTAAAGATTTACTTATTTATGCATACAAGAACTGGGGTACAGGACCTCCCTGGTGGTGCAGAGGGTTAAGCAACACACTATGAAGCAAACCACAGCCGCTGCAACACGAGATTAATCCCTGCTGCCGGCCAGGGAGGGGACCCACATGGCACAGCAGACCTCTCCTGCTGTGCCCACTGCTCCCCTCAGCAGTGTGTTTCAGTCAGTCTGCCTGTTCTGCTCCCAGCTCTGTCTCTGGTGAATCCTCTCACCTCCCTGGACTCTGGCCTGTACCCCAGCTCTTGTATGTATAAATAAATAAATCTTTGAAAAAAAAAAAGAAGTGGGGTACAGGCCAGAGGTTCGGGGGTGAGCAGATTCACCAGAGACAGAGTGGGGAACAGAACAGGCAAATGTGCTGAAACACAGGGCTGAGGGGAGCAGAGGGCCAGACAGAAGAGGTCTGCTGCGCCATTTGAATCAGCTCCCTGACTGGGATCAAACTCGTGCTAGAGTGGCTGCCAGTAGCTTTATAGTGCTGTGCTTTAACCCTTTGTGCCATCAAGGAGGCCACTGTAAAACATTTCTAATCTATATAATGACAAAATTCTTGAAATTCATTTTTTAAATGACAACAGGAACATAGACAAAAGCTATAAACTGGCGTTTTGAAGAAGAAAATCAATACCTAGTAAATATATATCTTTAATGATCAATCAAATTGAGGATCAAAGATTGTCAGGAAATACCATCCTTTGACCTACAACTCAACAATAAGAATCCTGTTGTTTCTGTTCTTTTGAAAAGGTCTGTTTTAAGCATGATTTGTTGTTCTTAACTGTATCTTACCTTCCCCTGAAACAAGCTTCAGTGAGTTAAAAGATACTGGGTTTTATAAATAAGAATAAAATAATACCAAGAGTAATATTAGAGGGGAATAAAATACACACACATTCCCCACAACCATGGGCTGTCAGGATTTTTGCGGTCTGGTAGTGTTTAAAATATTTCACTAGTTGCCAGTATTTTCACTTGGATGAGTTCATCCCAAAGCCGTGTTTCTATCTTCCTTCGGGGCCCTGCTCACAGGGCACACTTTTGGTCATCCTGTCCAGCCCTGTTGGCTGAAGCCCTCCAGTTTTCCTCACATTGGCCTCATGCTTTTGTAACCTCTACCCTAGAATAGCCAACATCTTCCCTGGGCATTCTTCTTATTTTCAATTAAGTAGAAATGAAAATACAACACTGTATTTCTTAGAAACAAAGACTTTTCCAAAACAACGCTGGTCACTAGGGTTATGTTTTGGAAGCTCATGCCGTATTGCAGGTCCAAGATACAGTAAAGTACCAATTTCAGCCTTGAATTAAAAATCTTCATTCTGGCCTTGAAACAAGTAACTGATGGCATCATAACCACCAAACTCTTGTGCTCATGATACAAAAAAGATGAAAGTCCACCTTTCTTTATGGGATTTTATGATCTTTCCTGGTTAAACCTCTTCATACATTCTGAAAAATATCAAAAAATTCTAAGAACAGTATTTAAACAATACCCAAAACCAACTAATTTCTGGATCTTTTCATCATCTTTAGCACAGAAACAGGTTTCAGGGAATTAAAGCATTCTAATAAAAATTCATGCCTGGAAAAAAAAAAAAGTTGCTCCAGAACTGTGCCCTTTCCTTAACCCCCTCCCCTTTGCAACACCTTTTCCCTGCACGCTCACCAGATGACCCACTTCATTGAGAAAATGGAGGCCCAAGTGACTGACTCTTCTAACTACAGTCCAACCTGCAATATATTCCCTATATCCATGTAGATCTTGCCTCCACTCTCAGGATGGATAATCTCCCTTATATCCTTTTCATTATGCTGTTTTAAAAGCACACTGTTTTTTAAAGACAGAAAACTTCCAGTGCCAATATGCTCAGATTCCTTCCGAACATTCACAGTTCCTGTTAGCCTCACATTCCCAATATTGGAACTTCATTCATTGTAGCCCCACAGATGGGTTACACTGCATCATAAATTTGCAGAAGATACTAACTAACCTAAGTACACATTGATGACTGCATATTTTTCTCAGGGCCAGATTTTAACAAAATTAAGATCCATATGAGAATTATTTACTGCACTGCTTACTTTGTTTCCTATTAAACATTTATATAAACGTCTCAATTTTTCAGTTCATGAAAAGAAGCATGCTATCTGTGGAATTTGCTTTCAAGTACTTTAAGGTAAGCCCAAGCTATCAAGGGAGCCCATCCCATGAATTTTTCCTTGATAAAGAAAAATTGCAGAGAGAATAAATACCTGTTTTTTTAAGTCTCTGGAGAAAATGACTCCCCAGGAGTGATTTTTTTTAAAAACATGTTTAATTTTCTTTGTGCCAAACAAGTATTCCTGAGGGAAAGCAGAGCCTCTCAGGGAATCTAGACTCAGCACCATGCTATGCAATTCTGAGTAAATTAACATTTTTCCTCCTGAGATGAGTAAAAAACAGGTTGTAAGAAAATCCATGTTGACTCCCAGTTAGACTTTCGTTTTACCACTCATTAGGCTGTCTTTCTCCTTAATGATTTAAGTATCTGATATTAAGCTTTCTTGTCAAATAAACAATAAGTCTGGCTTTATTCTATCTAGAAGTTTGTAGCTAAATATTTATCTCTTGTCTGAAGAAAGAGGAAAAAGATCAAGCAGGTTATGGAAGAATGCTTTTCTGCACACAACATCAGAAACTGTTGAAAACGGTAAAATAATTATACCATTTGAAGTATCCAGGCAGCCAAGCAAAGGGAGTTCTTTTTGTTTTCCCAACAAAAAAATTAATTTTCTCCACTTTTTCTCTTACTTTGCTATTGAGACTTCTGCCAGACCTGAGGCTACATAGGATCCAGCCTAGGGATTTGTAGTTTGAGGCACAACCTTCTGAAAATGAAAGCAAGAGAGTGGGGGAAGGGAGAAACAAGAGGAAATGTGAGGAAAGTCATGGATGACATGGTCATCCTTTTCATTGAGTTTGAGCTCCTATCCCAATGTCTGGACTTTGATGTCACACAGCAGTGTGCTAAGCTGCAGTGCTCACAGGGTCTGGACAGAGATACTGCTAGGCCTGTGTTATCTCCTTGGAATTTCCGAAACTTGGAGGGAAGGGTGTGTTGTGGTATGGAGACTCTTTGGGGGAAAAAAGATCTGAGAATTGCCAGGGTAACCCCAATAGAAAAGTTTCTATTCTGCTTTAAACCAGGTGTATTACCTTTCTATTGAGACTGTAACAAACTTTGGCTTTACACACTCACACAGTATGAAATTCGCCACCATCATTTTCCCTTTGTGTTTATTTTAATTAAAATGAACTAAATTATATTTAAAAACAAGTACCATGTTAACATCTTATTGTGGTCAGGAATTAAGAGAATAATTTCAAAACAAACACTAGAGCTGATTCTTCTGTGACTAAGGAGCTCTGGATCTCTGCATTTCCACAACATTGTGAAGTAACATAAATTCATTTTTTTAAATCCAATACCTTTTCAAGCTGAGTTTTGAAGATAGTACTCAAAATGTGCTTTTGTCTAAAAGAGTGTTTAGTAATTTTTTTTTCCTTCTCTTTTCTACTAGTTCTTAAAATTCTTCACTCTGTAGCTTTATATTCCAGACCCTTCCACATTTGGGCTTGTGAGCCCACAAATAACTTCTCATCCATGTTCTTCTTCTACGTTAAGGAATATCTGGAACGCAAGAGTCACTGATGAAAAGATAATGGTTTTCTTCACCATAACAACCACTACTTGTAGCCCTTCACGGCTTACACAGTGTCTGCTTGTCGATTTCCTCCTTTGATCCTTATGTACAAGGGTGAGGCAAGTGAGTGAAACCTAGCTAGAAGAAGAGAGGGTAAGGGTGGGTACCTAACATTTAGTGAGAGCTATTTTTTTTCACATTTATTATTTCATTCAATGTCCATAATGAACATATAAGGTAGGTATGGAAACCCAGGAAACCAAGGCTCAGAAAGATTAAGTCCTTTACCCAAAGTCACACAGCCAGTGTGCCCTTTGCTGTACCATACATTTAGTCTCCTCTCCTGAACTAGAACTTGATCAGTTACTCATAAAAAGTTTTGAAATTCACCCTATGTCAGGAAAAAAAAAGTTTAGAGGTGTTTTTGTTTTTTTTTTTCTGTTTTATTAGATCTTAATGCCAGCAGAAAGCCAGATGGCCAAAAAGGAGTAGACTTTTATAGCTCCCCATTTTGGCATTTAAGAGAGAGTGTAAAGGAGCATGAATTCGAGGAAATAGCAATACAAGGCATCACGCATCTTTGTAAAATGATTACTTTGGGAGCAATCAAGCCAAGATAAACACCGCACATTTCAAGTGAGACAAACACAATCCCAGCTCCAACTCTACAGTCCTCATTAGGAGCAGCAGCACAGAGCGCAAGGGACTGGTGGTGGAAGGTCAAATTCTGGAGCTCTCCTGTAAATATTTCCAGGACCTCCTTTGCCCTTTGCCAGCTGCACATTAAAGAGCTTCCACCAGCCAAGGGGCCTCTTCTTAGCAGTCCTCTGGTGGGCAGAGACTTCTACCCATCATTTCTTCCTTTCCCTGTCATTTTAGGAAAACCCTACTAACTCCCTTCATTTGTGAGTTCTGTTCTACCCTGAATACTCAGACTTTGCCCAGCTCTTTGGTCACCCAAGTTTTAAAGCTTTACCTACTCCTCTACACAATAGTTCTTCATAATGCATGGTGCTCTTTGTTGCCTTTATGCACATTCAATATTACTACTATCGGGGCTGCATAAATCACTGAGTGGTGACAAAGAACTGTGGCATGCAAGCTCAAATGATGCTTTACTGGACACAGGAAATTTTTTTTAAAAACAAAGAGCATCAGTATTTAACAGTGGTTATGTGGCTACACACCAGAAGTGGGTGACTGACTAGCACTCATCAGAGAAAGTGGTAAATATATGTAAATATATGTAAATATATGTAAATAATGGGGGAGGGATTAAGAAAAATGCAAGGCAAACCTCAAATCTGAATGACTCACCAAAAGGAAAGTCTCTTCTTTGAACTCTATAACCTCACTTCAAAGCAATTTTATTTTTTTTTATTATTTACATAATACAATATAGCATCAATGCTGAGTTTTTTTTTATTATTTACATAATACAATATAGCATCAATGCTGAGTTGTTTTTTTTTTATTATTTACATAATACAATATGCTAGTAATGCAAAAGCTGGGAAGGATGAACATAATGAACTTGCCTTTCACAGTGATCAAGGATGAAGTGTGTTCTACTTGAGAATCCCTGTTGGTCTGATTTCTCATATCTAACCACCATGAAAGCTTCAGCTTGCCTTATTTATGATATAGAGTCACTTCTGTCAGAACCCTGTTTCTGATCCAGTCTGCCTAAATGAAGTTGGCAGGGCTCATGTCACATGATAGAACAGGTTGGGTAAGAGACAAGGATGCAAAGGTTGTGGGTGATGGGCCTGTGGCGGTCCCTGAGCCTGTCGTTAGAATGTCCATATTCCACCACCGGAAAGCAGTGGCCTGGGCTCTCCAATTTATAAGTCTCTGGGTTTAGTTTTAGAGCACATATCATTGCAGCAGGAAGGTTGCAAACGCTTTTCATCTTTAAGACTTCTCTAATCTTTATCCTCTTATAAGTTCACATTACCAGGGATATATATAATTAAATGTAAACTTGATGGCCACTGTTAATTCCCCAAAGACCATCAGAAAAAAACTGTTGCTAGATACCACCTTGTAAGTTATGATATTTTCAGGTTTTTAGGATCTGAGGTGATTTTTTTTTTTTCCCCAGGAAAGTCTTGCAAGGTGAGGAACTGGTTGGAATTTAGCAGAGTTTAGGACACAATAGCTTTGTATTCCTGGACTCAGTGAGGCAAAGGTCTTGAGGGGCCTGTTGATGAACAAATTGTTATTTTTAATTGCAAAACTCTTCTGTTAGCTTATACCCTTACCTTCCTGGAGTAGGGATTTCCTGGAGAAGGAAACTAACTTATTTTTGCTTTATCCTAATATGAGTTAACACAGGAATAGGAAACTGTTGTTTTAATTGATTTACTTGTAAAACTTTCATGCATTTTCTCACATATTCAATTTTAATCTCCTAGTTTCAAATCAATCAGTCACAAGCAAGGCTGCAATTGTTGGTGACCTTGGTCAGTGAGAGCAGGTTGTGATAGGGTGGCTATTGTTTCTTAAGTTCCTGTGAGACAGTAGGATGTTTTTTACATTATACTCAATGTTTTAATTCCATTAAGTTTCTGAGTCAGTGCACTCCTTAGTTTTTTTACTTATAAAATAGGAATAGCAAGGATATCTATACTCATGGAATTATTGTAAGAATGAAATGAGTTTCATAATGTAAAGAAACTGAAAGCAATTATTACTATTTCCTCTTTATTCTCCAGCCCAGACTCTGTAGGAATCTGTTATGACATGAACATCTCTTGGCAAGACACACTCTTGCACATGCCCCCAGGTCTTTTCCTGCACCCCATCTCTCACCTTCAGTAACCAGGGGCACCTATCTGGCCATTGTAGATATTTACAATATTCAGAAATTTCCATCCAGGTAGACAAGTCCCACAAGTTACTCCACCACCACCTCCCTCCTGGGACACTCCATGTTTTCATTTTGGCTTCACTGGGTTTCCAGAAAGGGATGCCAAGACCTTGCTCAGCACCACTACCCCTCTACTCCCTAGCTCTGCTCTTGGTTCAGCCCAGACACCTTTTGTTACTCCTTCTCCCAATATTAACCTGTCCAGATAATAGCATGAATTTATTATTTTTATTATTACCATAAGTCACTGGTTTACAATACTACATACGTTTCAGGAGTATAGCTTCACCCCTCAATAAATGTGCATAACATCCCACACCTACCACCAAATTTTTGGTACAGTCACATGAACAATCACACCTCCCTCTTTATCTTTCCTCCCATTCCCCTTTCCCTTCCTCTCTGGTAACCACCGTTTTTGTTCTCAGTGTCTAAGGGATATTTTTGTTAACGTTTTGTTAGTTCATTTGCATTGTGTTTTTTTATTTCACATGAGTAAAATCATCCAGTATTTGTCTTTCTCTTTCTGACTTACTGCTCTTAACTCACTCAAGTTCTATCTATGCTGTCACAAAAGACAAGATTTCATCTTTTCTCTAGCTGAGTAGTATTCCATTTATATATATACATCAATGGACATTTAGATTGTTTCCATGACTTGGCTACTGTGGATAGCGCTGCAGTAATTATAAGAGTGTATGTATCTTTTTGAATTAGTGTTTCTGTATTCATCAGATAAATACTAGATATGGAATTTTTGGTTATTCTATATTTTATATATTGAGGAATCTCCATGTTATTTTCCATAAAAGCGAGTGTGCAGCTTTGGTTTGTTGTATGTATGTGTTTTTAATGATGCTATGATCCATGGATTATATTCAGGTGTGCACAGTTGTAAATAAGGAATCTCAGTAAATTAATCACTTGAGTTAGTTCCATTTAAGAATCATTTACCTGACCTGGCATTATTCTGAGTTGGGGTCTACCAAACAAGAAATACTTCTCAAATCCTCAGCTGGTAAGACTAAATCTACATAATCCCAAACAAAGGCCAAGGGTCCAATAGGTCATATTTGCCTCTGGAGCTCAGCCAACTCCCTGGTCACCAAATTGAAGCCCTTTCCCTTCACTAGCAGTGTCTCTGCTCTGTACTCAGTTGCCAGGATTCACCTGTTTCTTGGAACTGTTGGTGGAAGGGTAGTCCTGAATAGATTACACAGATGGGTTTGTGGATGCCAACCCCCATTCCAGACCACCGGTATTCCAAACCCACAAATCCCATAATATAATTTTCAAAAAGTGAATCACTGAAACCTGAGGGTGAAATTAAGCAGCCAGGCTGGTTATAAAACCAGAGAGGTGAGCCTTGGGCTCTCTTCCTTTGGAGCCATCTCCCTTGATTCAGAGCCAGCTCTCACGCGCAGTTGGGTAACAACTCGAAAGATCTGGTAGGATATTTACAAACTTGTCTCCCTCTCTTCCCTTGGTGTTATTTCTACTTTATTCCCCTTCTTTTGTAAAATAAAACCCTTTAATAACTTTTATCGCATGTGCCTGAAGTTGAGGCTTATTATGAAAGTCTTCTAAGCACACAGGTGAAAACCCAGTCAGGAAAACCCATTTTATATTAGGGTTGCCCTGTAACAGAATGAGAGACAATTTGCTGAAAAGGATAAGAGACATTCTTTCTTACCTACTTAGTGCTACAGTCAGGCACCACAGTAAGATATCATATCAAATATTCAGACCCAACCCCAAGGTGGGAGTTGGGAGGGAGCATTCTCCACAGGCCTTCCTTCCTGAGCCCTCCCCACCATTGCAAATGTCAGCAGCAGAAGTTCTGTTGGCTCAGGAGTGGGAGGAGGCACAGTTTGTGTGTGAAGAAACAGATGGCTGCAGGGAGGGGGAGACTAAGCCACTCTCACTGCCCTGCCTGGCATGTCCTGGCAAGTTCTCCGACACAGCACAGTCACCTCCCTGGCCTCCCACCTCCACTCACTCCCACTGCTCACCCTGCACTGAAGCCAGTTTTCTCCTCTTCAACAAGGAATCCTGTCACAGCTCAACAGCCTTTGTTGACCGTCTAGCTACAGAATAAAATGTCAATTTTTAGCTTCTCCCGGTCTCATTCCATGGCTTACTAATCACAGAGCGTTCCTGTTGTTCCTAAGGTGATTGTATCTGCAGCCACTGTCTGGACTCGGCCCAAGGGGACCAGTTATTCCTTCCACTTAGAATTCCTCGAAGCTTCCTTCACACTTCCCACCTATAAAGCTCCTACTCACCCTTTAGGACCCACTCTTTATCTGAAAAGTTTTCCCAAAGACCTCTTAGAGTTGCTCCCTCCTTAAGGTTTCTGAAGCACTGGATTCATGCATCTAACCAACTATTTTGGGTTTTATTTTAATTTGCATGTTTATATATATATATCCCTATTAAACAGTAAGATCCTAAAGTAAATAATCTGTCATAAATTGATAGTTAATATGTTAGGGGGAAGGGTAGTCTTAAATAAATTACACAGATGGGTTTGTAGACTCCAACCCACACTCCAAGCCACCAGTGTTCCAAGCCACAAATCCAGTAAAATAATTATCAAAGAATGGATCACTGGGACCTGAGAGTAAAGTTAAGCAGCCAGGCTGGCTATAAAACCAAAAAGGTGAGCCTTGGGCTCTCTCTTCCTTTGGAACCATCTCCCTTGATTCAGAGCCAGCTCTCAACATGCCATTGCATTCCAGCTCAAAAAATCTAGTAAAATATTTAGAAATTTGTATCCCTCTCTTCTCTTTGTAATATTACTACTTTATTCCCCTTATTTTGTAAAATAAAACCCTTGAATAACTTTTATCATGTGTACCTGCAGTTAAAGCTTATTAAAAAAGCCTTTGAAGCGTGCAAGTAAAAACCCCATATTATATTAAAGTTGCCCTGTAACAAATATAGTTAGAGAATAAAGTAACACATACTACTTACACTTTCTTCCTAAGTTTCAAGATGCTTCTCAGTATCAATGATTTTCTCGTGCTATTCTTTTCCCTCCTGTTTGACCCTTCTTGGGGCTTGGGGGTTACAGGAAAAAGGCAATTATAATAACTATGAGGTAGGCGCCCATATCTCTGAAATATTCTATCTGTTCTTTTCTGAGGCCCTTTTCCCTTTTGGAGAAACCTCCCCTCCTCCAGATAACCAGGTGGAGAGCAAAGTGAAATGCCAATTATTAGTGTGTGACCATGAGTGAGTCATTCAACATTCTAGACTGCAGTTTATCTGAGAAATGAGAGATTTCAGTGAGGTGGTGTCTAAGGTTCTTTGTTGTTCTAACAACCTGTAAGTCATAGAGACAGTAACTGGACTTTTGGGCATTCCCAAAATATAAGAAAATTATTTCTGTGCAGAGGGTCTTTCAGTGTTCCTTATAGCATCTGTTTATCCTTGGAGGAGGTCAACCCCGGGGCTCCTTCTTCCCCACCTCCCACCACTTCTGACTCAAAGCTACTGCCTAGTTCACCAGCTGGGTGTCTCAGGAGACTTCAGTTTTGACTTACTCACTTTGAAGCAACAGCACTTGCACCAGTTACAACCTATGTAATCCAAACTCTCCATTACAAACATTCTTGTGTTTCCCCATCTCCTGGAGTTTCTGCAGGGCCTCTTAGACCTGGAGAAGCCCCTGCCCTTGTAATTCGAGAAAAGCTCAGGTAGAGATTCTATGAACATCTGTGCAGCTGGCCTCTCACACAATACTAGGTCCCCCTTCACACCAAGATCATGGTTGGCTTTATGTTCATTAAAATGAGTCCTGGCAGATGGTAGCAAAGCCTTGAAGGAAAAGTACCTTTCTCACTTGTGCAACGTTACCAGGGCGCTCACTGCAGTGCTGCCTTTGTTCTCGATTTTTCATTTTCTTTTTTTTTTTTAAGATTTTATTTATTTATGCATACAAGAGCTGGGGTACAGGCCAAAGTGTGGAGGGTTAAAGGACTCATCAGAGACAGAGTAGGGAGCAGAACAGGCAGATCAACTGAAATACACTGCTAAGGTGAGCAGCAGGCAAGGCAGGAGAGGTCTAGTGCACCATGTGGGTCCCCTCCCTGGCCAGGGATTAAACTGGCATTGCAGTGGCTATGATGCTCAACCCCTTGTGCCACTAGGGAGGCCCTTGTTTTGATTTTTAATGCCTGTATTAACATACTTTACTCTCCCAGAAAATTCTCTATCAGAAAGATAAAGTTAAATTTCCTGAAAAAGTCATCCAACTAATAGACCTTTGCCCTTAACAAGGTGTCTTAGTTCAGGCTACTCTAGCAAAATATCATAAATGGGGTAATTTAAACCCAGACATTTATTTTCTCACGGTTCTGGAGGCAGGAAGTCCGAAACAGAGATGGCAACAGATTAGTTCTTGGTGAGAGCACCCTTCCTGCCTTGTGGACCTCGCCTTCTCACTACATGCTCATGTGGCCTTTCCTCATCATGTGCAGGTGAAGATAAAGTTCTGGTGTCTCTTCATCTTCGTAGAGGGGCATTAATCCCATTCGTGGAGGGTCCACTCACAGGACCTCCTTTAAACCTAATTGCTTCCCAAAGGCCCCAGCCACGTACCATCTCACTGTGAATATAGGGGAAGATACAAACACTCTGTCCCTAACACTACAACTGCCTCATAAAGCAATAGTTAACTGTATTTATCAATTAGTTGTTTACATTTTGAAGATTAACTTCAAATTCTTTTTTTTTAAAGATTTATTTATTTATGCATACAAGAGCTGGAGTACAGGCCAGAGTTCAGGGCGGTGAGAGGATTCACCAGACAGAGTGGGGAGCATAACAGGCAGACTGACTGAAACACACTGCCAAGGGCAGCAGCGGGTAAGGGCAGCAGCGGGAAAGGGCAGCAGCAGGCAAGGCAGGAGAGGTCTTCTATGCCGTGTGGGGCCCCTCCCTGGCTGGAGGTAGGGATCAAACTCATGCTGCAGTGGCTGTGGTTTGCTTTATAGTGCGTTACTTACCCACTGCGCCACTAGGGAGGCCCTAACTTCAAATTCTAACTCCAACATATTAACCAATACTAATATATTATCTCATGAATTTGTTCAGCCCCAATTACATAGACATTGAAAGACACACTTAAATGAGACCCCAGAAACCTCTTAAATATCTCAACTCTGATCTCTCTTTGAAGAGGCTAAGATTCCCTCAAGGTACTGACCTCCATAGGGCACCAGCAGTCATCAGCACAATCAAGTATGTAAAAACAATTTTTTTAATTAAAAAACAAATAATACAGAACAAAAAGGAAATAGGTAATAGATCAATATTTTTGAAATATGTTAATTTCTTTTGAAAAGTAGAAATATAGCACTATACCTACATTTGATGTTGCAGTAATAAATGGCATTAGTTTCCATTTTTAAACCTTTCCTTCTGCACATTTGTCAGTGACTATAAAAATCAAACTTCATCGGCTAAAAAAACAGCATAGTTGCCCTTACTTCTATTAAAGAATACGTTTAGTTATTTTAATTTTGAAAATCTTCTAAATGAAATAAGCATACATAAAGAGTAAAAAAAAAAGGATGATATTGGCAGTGATTCATAATAATCCAACTCAGAGATTACAGTACAATCCATGTCCTCATTTCATGATAACTTGTAGCAATTTCCAAGTATCTCTGCAGTCAAAATAAAGAGCCCCTAATATCTTCACAAAAAGTCACACAGAGCCTCCCTGGTGGTACAAGGGGTTTAGTCAGAGCACTGTGAAGCTACCAGCAGTCACTGTAGCGCAAGTTCGATTCCCGGCCAGGGAGGACCCACACGGCACAGCAGACCTCTCCTGTCTCACCCACTGCAGTGTGTTTCAGTCCTGTTCTGCTCCCCACTCTGTCTCTGGTGAATCCTCTCACCCTCCCACACACACCTCTGGCCTGCACCCCAGCTCTTGTATGCATAAATAAATAAAGTAAATCTTTTAAAAAAAATCCACATATAAATTTCTATTGCATTTGGTTAAGCCTTACAAATTTTTTTTTTTGAGAGAATGTGGCTGAATGATAGTAAACATTAATCCTTTACTTTAGAAGATGGACCCAGTGATTGGTGAAAATGATCAAGGCATTTAAACATTGTCCTTTGATTTCTTCTGGCAATTTAAGACCGGCATTTTTGTTACTTCTCCTGACATTCATTTTTGAAAAATCCATTTCTTTTTCTCTTTTTTTCTGTTTTTGCGAACTTAATGGTATTCTTCATAATGTCTGTGTTTCAGTCTTCAATGAACAAGTTTAAAGCTTAGTATTTCATTTTACATTATTCTAAGTTGATTATAGCAGTTTATAAACATTTGTATAGTCATATAGAAAAAGAATTAAAGTTACTCCATTTCTCTTAACAATTGCTGTATTATTATTCATTATTTCCAATCTGCTATTTCAACTCAGGAATATGTAGCCCAAAACTGAAGTCTAATGATTCCAATTTATCACAAATTTATTCCTAAAACAAATGTTTGTTGCTGAGTCTGCATGTGTCATAGGCCAACTGTGTAACTGGAAGTTCTCCAAATTCACTTCCATGAAACAGAACACAATGTTTATGAAAGCTAAGTAACAAAAATGTGTCCATTAGAAACATATGTTATATATAATAACAATTATTATTATCACTATCATTATCCAAACTAAACAGAAGCCGAAATAGTCAGACCAGAAACATTTTTTTCAGGAAGAATTGTTTTAGCACTGCGTCGTTTACAATTGCAGGCTGATGGGGATAATAAAAAGCAGGATACCTTTTAGTTAGTGTATTGTTATTTTCCAATTCCCTTTGGACAATGCATCCCAGAATGTCTGCATGAGGATTGTTCCCTGCCTTCTCTCAGGCCACCACCTCCTGAGGTCAGCAAGGGGTGGAACCTGGGGTGGAGGACAAGAGACACCTACCTAGGACTGTGACGTACCCCTGTGGCAGGACATCTTCCGTGTAAACAGAATACCGACTTTCTTTAGGTCTCTCTCCGCCTCTCAGGGAGGGGAGTTCTAGTCTGAATTTAGCAAATTATGCCCATTAAGCTAAAATTTTGTGCCTATCTAATTCCCCATGTTGTGATTGCTTTAGGCATAGATATATGTTGGCATTCTAGCCAAAGAAACTTAACATCAACTGGGGAGGGCTTTCAAAGCCATCAATTCACCCTAGCAACATCGATAGCTAAGACTTATAAGTATCTCACACAGACACACACACACACGTGTGTGTGTGTGTATATATATATAGTATGTGCATGTATCTGTTTATATACATGTATATATTGAAAACAAAATTACATATATAATGATATCTCATATATGTGCATAGCATTGTGTTTCCAATGTATATGTAATTATTGAGATTAATAAAAATACAGTCACTCTGTCAGGGTAACTTTTTGTTTTTATATATTTTTCTCAGTAAAAATATACTAAAAGTATAAATACTATCAACAGAGCTTCGTGATTTATTTTTAAAGGGGTCCTCTTAATGGACAGTATTCTATTTCTTTGTCATCAAATAACCATCTTGTCAGAATTTTCTATCAACCACTAGAGGGTAGTATAAACCAGCAAAAATTACAGTCATCCAAAGGACTGAAACCTGAAAATGCCTAAGTACTGATAAACAGTCACTTCATTACATTGGCCAGTTCAGGCAAGCCAATGAAGATTTCAATTTTCTTTTAACTTAAAATGAAAATGTCTTCCTGTATAGTCTAACCGGTTAGACAACCTTAGACATTTAGTCTAGGGTCAAAGTGACTGAGTTTAAATCTCACCTCTACCCTTCATGTTCATGTGACCATAGGATACTTTTTTCTAGCATTCTGTTTCCTTATCTGTAAAATGACAGTAATAATGCAATTAGAACATTGCCTGCCTCACACACAGTGAGCACGCTCTGAAAGAGTTAGCTCTTACCAATTGTTAAACACTAAGGCTCTAGAATTTCACTGCCTGCATTCAAGCACTGGCTCACTAAGCTGAAAAGCTAGGTAACACTGGATAAATACTTTTCTTAACTTTGTGTTCTCATCTGAAAAATGGGACTAATGAAACCAATGCCATGGTAACTGTTTAAAGATTAAATACATCAGAACTTAATAGTGTATGTAGTAAAAATGTAATACATTTTTATTGTGTTAATTTTAATATTCTTTTTTAAATTACTTATGATAGATTCATTAGACTTGCAGTGAAAAACTTAGCAATGGTGTTTGTGCCATTTTTTGTTTACCTTGTGGCATATTGGAGAAATAACAACATGGAGGACATTTTCTGATTCTTCTGAAGCAGGCTCCCTACCACAAACTGCTCAGCACTGTTCTAAAGCTTTGCCTTTACCAGAAAGACTAAATGGAAAATCATAGAGTTAAGTGAACTTGATCTTTGTCAACAGTGTGTTCAATTTGTGCCCCTTTAAAACTTATTTTCTTTTCTCAATGGTGAAATTTCATTGGCATCATCCAAAAGCATTGCATTTCTGCTATAAAACTGTGTACAAGGTGTCACTCCTTGTTTATTTCTGGATAGGCTTTTACAGATCAAAGTGTGCATCTGATTTCACCCTAAGTTGGTATCTGTCTGGTCTATTTGTCATTGAACAAGAGTGACTTGACTTATGTTCTCCTACTTCCATAAAGAAGCTTGTCCATTAACCAAATCTATTCCAAAATGGTATAAAAATATCATCAGTCATTGAAGTGTCTTATCTGTTTTTCTCCTCTTTTTTGTAAAGGTTACTTTTATTTATTAATGCATACAAGAACTGGAGTGTAAGCCAGTGGTGCAGGGGTGGGAGTGGAGAGGGGCATGAGAGCATTCACCAGAGACAGAGTAGGGAGCAGAACAGGTGGACTGACTGAAATACACTGCTGAGGGGAGCAGCAGGCAAGGCAGGAGAGGTCTGCTGTGCCTTGTGGGTCAGCTCCCTGGCTAACTCAAGCGCAGTGGCTGGTGATAGCTTGATAGTGTTGAGACTTTAACCCCTATACCACCAGGGAAACCCTTAAGTATCTTATATAATAAAAGAGTTTGACATTACTGGATTATTGCTTAGCTTGCAGACTTTATTTGTAATCAAGAAAGGAGCTTTTGGGGGCCTCCCTAGTGTACAAGGGGTTAAGCCCTAGCACTGTAGGGCTGTCCACAGCCACTGCAGCACAAGTTTGATCCCCGACCAGGGAGGTGACCCACATGGCACAACACACCTCTCCTGTCTCACCCACTGCTCTCCTCAGCGGTGTATTTCAGTCAATCTGCCTGTTCTGCTCCCCACTCTGTCTCTGGTGAATCCTCTCAATTCCCCACCCCTGCTTCTGGCCTGCACCCCAGTTCTTGTATGCCTAAGTAAATAAATATTTTTAAAGCTTTTTTTTTTTTATGTTGTTAACTAAAGCAAATTGATTTCATGAGCTTGCCAATAATACTTGAGGATTTAGAGTTTGCCAAAATGAACCAAGAGTTCCAGTCTGCTTTGGCCAACATCTAAACCCCATAGTTGCCAGTCAACATGATCAATTCTTGACCAACCTTACTCAGATCAACCCCATTAATGCCAGAACTTTAGTGATAATATCATGGAAAGACAGAAAATGAGTGGGCTAGACTATAACCCTGAATCACTTCCAGAAGACAACATCCCTATGTGAGCCAATGAATAAGTCTGTTTTTGCCAAGTTGAGAGTTCAAAAGACTTATCCAAAAAGACAGAATTTTGGTAGTTGACCGCCTGGAGTTCCAGTGTAATATGACTGCCCTTTCAATGTAAAAACTGAAGCACTTTGTAAAACCTGAAAACAGTTTAAGACATTAAAAAGATGACCCCCCGCCAAAAAAAAGAAGGAATTTTAATGCACTGAAGAAACCATTCAGAGGCAAAACATCACATCCTAGTGAATATAATAGGGTCTTGCATCCCCTTTTTATTTGAACACAACTCTCATTGACTTAAAAATGGCATTTCCAAACTGACTGCAAGAGTGATTTTATCCTTTGAACAAAGCAGGCTGCATTTGTTCTAGTAGAATGGCTTCTCTTCTTTGTCTCCAGATAATTTGATACAGCATTCATTCATTCAAGTGTGACTCTCATTTGAAAAATTTCTCAATAGAACCATTTAAAAATTATGTTTTATTCTGGAGCTTTCATGACTTACTCAAGGCTTCCTTCAGCCTCAGCCTTGTCCCTGTTAGCTTAATAGAATTGGCAAAAATTGATCTTTTGAAATAAAATTTTCCACAGTAAATTTACGCTAACAACATTTTCTCTAAAATTTTGAACTCTATATATACAGCTTGTGTAGAAAATTTAAGACCAGGAATTTTTCTAATTGCTTCAGGATATTTTTCCAAATTAAATGACAAGTTAACAGCCTTTAGTCTTGGAGAAAAAAAAAAAGGGAAGTCACCTAAATGAAATCTAGTATCTTCCATATGCCTGAGGCTATTTCACAAGAAGAAACAAATCTCTGTGTTTTTAAAATAAAGGCTGTAGAAACTAGAGCTGTGGGTAATATTTTCTGTTGGGATAAATGCACCCCTTCCGTGGGGCCAGTCTCCTTGCTACACACCTTCTCCAGTCTCATGCACTTCCTGGCCCCTTAGGTCAGGACTGCCATAAATTTTAGGGCCTGGCACTTTCTCAGGGCAGAAGTGAGACTGGGGAAGAGGAGACTACAAAATCACATCTTCATTAATTCAAACAACGCAGACTTGAAGGGTTTACATTTTAAGCCTATGAATCTTTTTCATAATGGTTCCCATGTCTCTTGAAATAAACAATGTGGGAAGAAAAATATCATGGCCTCTGCAGCATTTTGAACAGGAAAGGTGTACTAGTGACAGAGGTCTGAGAGAAGCTGTCTACTTGATTTTCGCCATCGCCTTTCTAATGAACATTCCTACCTAAAATATGAGTTTATTTGGACTAACCAAAAAGCAGTCCTTTCAGTGGTATTTTGCCTTCAACTGCTGTTTTGCTTCAAATCTTGCATATGAACAGGGTGTAAAAGCATAATCAGTAAATCCATGTAGCCCTTTCAGATATAAATAACAGACAATCGGTGAGATTGTTAAATATCAAAGAGGTTACTATGACATCCTAAAATTTCCCATGAGTGGGAAGCAAATGATCAAATTCAGAAACACTTCATTCGATAAAGCTAAATGCGATCCTTCTCCCTACTAATCTCCCCCTGAGATTTTGCTCTTCACTTGAACAAATTAGCTGAGGGTGAACGATGATCAAAAGGAAAAACTTAAGAAGAGCAAATTCCATAAATTGCTGGTGAGTCTGAAAAATAGATTAAAAAGAAGCAGTCTTTCGTCAGATAGAGATCAGAAGCAAAAGGCTTGAGAGGTCTGCTATAAAATAAATAGAAAACAGAAACAGGAAGGTTTGGAGAGTGATTAGGATGTCACAATCAACAGACCTTGCACCCTGCGGCCCCTCACAGCCCCTCATTCACCTTTCCTGCCAGCTAGAGCCTCACATAGGAGTTGTTCCTGATTTGTAACCTCTGCATGCCCACTCCACCCCACTCCCAAACATATACCACCCACACACCAATTTTCTTTTTTATAAATAGTGTTTTCACAAATGCTCTTGAGCTGAGTTGAAGTGAAAGAAGGAAGTTTATATAGGAGTTAGGACAGGCCATGTTTAAGAAATGGTCATCTGAAATTCACTTCTGGAATATATCCTACAAATCTAACTGACAGAGATGAAAGGAGCTGTACAAGGTTATTTGTTGTAGTGTGGTTTGTAAAGAATGAATGGAAACAACTCAAATATCCATAGGGGACTGGTAAATAAGCCTTATTTTCAAAACAGAATAACATTTGACTATTAAAAAAAAGTACTAACTCAGAGGATTTCTCTGGGATATACTGGTGTTGAACAGTTTATATAGTGCTTTATTTCTGGTGTCACAGTGGGGAGAAGATAGGAATATTTCTGTTGGTATTTACATCAATGATATCTGGAAAGAAAGATAGGAAATTAGTGATGGTGTTATCTGAGACTGTTATTGGGGCACTTCTCAGTGAATGACTTTTTAAATCATTTTTGGTTTTTTAATCATGTGAATATATTATCTATTCATAGTTTTTATTTAAAATAATAATTCAAATCAATAATAAAACATTACAAATTTTTACAACGAACAACAAATTTGGACACTTTACCAAAAGATCCAGACAGCAGCTAAGCATACAAAAAGATTCAGCATCTTGAGTCATCAGAGAAATGCAAATTAAAATCAGAGTAGCTCAAAGAGAGAAACCTGACAATACCAGTGCTGAGTAGCATGTGAACCAACTGGAATCCATACATTCCTGGTGGGAATGAAAATGGCTAGTCACTTTGGAAAACCTAGTATCCGTTTCTCATAACATTTAACATCCCCTGATCCATTCCTACATATTTAACCAAGAGAAATGGATACTTATGTACCACCCCCCAAATCCAACAGTTCTGTTCACAGATGTTTATAGTAGCTTTAATCATAGTTACTAAAAACTGGAAACAATCCAAGTATCTACCAACAGCAGTGGAGTAAAAGTTCTATTATTGGGATACCACTTAGCAAAAAACGAATGAACTGCTGGGTCATGTAACAAAATGAATAAACTTCAAATTCATTCTTCTAAGTGAAAGAAACCAGACTCAAAGACTACATATTGTAAGATTACATTTATGTGACAGTGTGAAAAGGTAATAGAATAGAGACAGAAAACAGATTATTGACCGAGGGCTAAAGATAGAGGCAAGTTTGCTCGAAGTTCTAGGGAACTCTTGGAGATGATGGAATTGTTCTAAATCTTGATTGTGGTGAGAGTTAACACAACAGTGTGCAATTGTTAAATTTATAAAATTATACACATTCCAGGGGTGAATTTCAGTATATATAAACCTGACTCTTAAAAAATTACAGTAAATAGTATGGAACCTTGGTGAAACATCTGTTTTGGAAAGGTCATTCTGGTCACTACATGGTAAAGGACTGGATCAAGATAGAGTAAAAACTGGCTTGGTCCTGTAATTCCCATGAGACCTCTCCCCTGATAGCTTGGTCTAAGGTGGTGGTGGTGATGGCAAAGATGGAGAAAAGCAGTCCCACCAGAGACGTATTTTGGAGTGAGAACTGGAAGTACTAGACTGGAAGAGGGTCAGGAGAAACAAAAATCTCAAAGGAGACTCCAAATAGCTTTTTTAATTCCCATTGTATCTTATTCCACTTGGGCTACTATAGCAATAATACCATACTATGGAAAATAAGGACTTAATTCTCTTTCATCAGAACACACTACCTAGACATACACGCATACACGCACACTTTTCCCTCCTTGCATATCTTAAACAACTGTTGTATTAAATGAATATTCAGTTTTTATAATAGAATGACAATGCAAACATTGTTCATGTGTAAGAAATACTGTTTACATTCTTTGCATATGTATTTTTTTTCCTGGAGTTAAATATTGATTAATTTATTCCTACTGTTTTGGTCTATATGGGGATGTGTGTGTGTGTCTGTATATACATATATACAATTTTTCTTACACTTCTCCAATTCTAATCCCAGTTACAAGGTTAAGTACCTCAAGTATTCTAATAGCTTATTTTTGTTTTTAATGGAAACATTGATCCTGAATCTTTCCCTTCTGTTTCTATCAGCATTGGTTGATCTCTGGAACTCTTATGTACTTTGGAATCCTAGTAAATTTTTCCACATCATTCTAGAAATTCAACTTCCCTCTTCATTGGAATCTTTGTTTCCTCATTCAGATTGTCCTCTTTCTTTGTGTATTCCCTTCTTTTGATGGCATACATGCTCTAGAAACATGCTCCAGGGGCAGGGAGAAGAAAAATTTAAAGAAATCAGAGTCTTTGAAATAACTTCATTTATTTAAAAATACTTTCTCTTGCTCTTCTCATATTTGGTAGCATGACTGAGAATCAGGTTGAAAAGATTTTTCTCTTGGAATTTTGAAGGCATTTCTCCATTAGCTTTTAACTGTGAGTTAGTTGAAAGTCCAATGCCAGTTGTTTTTATGTGACCTGTTTTTTTGTTACCTGAAGATTTTAGATTTTTATTCTTACAGGAAATTTTACAGTAATGTGCCTTGATATGTGTCATTTTCTTTTTTTTTTTTTAAAGATTTATTTATTTATGCATACACGCACTGGGGTACAGGCCAGAGGTGTTGGGGGGGGGGGGTGAGGGGATTCACNTTTAAAGATTTATTTATTTATGCATACACGCACTGGGGTACAGGCCAGAGGTGTTGGGGGGGGGGGGTGAGAGGATTCACCACAGAGAGCAGGGAGCAGAACAGGCAGAGCAACTGAACTACACTGCTGAGGGGAGCAGCGGGCACAGCAGGAGAGGTCTGCTGCGCCATGTGGGTCCCCTCCCTGGCCGGCAGCAGGGATCGAACTCGCACTGCAGTGGCTGCGGGTTTGCTTCATAGTGCGTTGCTTAACCCACTGCGCCACCAGGGAGGCCCAGATATGTGTCATTTTCATTTCTTGTTCTCAGGGAGACCCTTCACGTCCTTTATTCTGGCTTGTGTTTCTATGCCACATCTTTTTTTTTTTTTTTAAAGATTTATTTATGCATACAAGAACTGGGGTACAGGCCAGCAAAGGAGGAGGTGAGAGGACTCACCAGAGACAGAGTGGGAACAGAACAGGCAGATTGACTGAAACACACTGCTGAGGGGAGCAGCAGGCGAGGCAGGGGAGGTCATCTCCCTGGCCCGGAATTGAACTCATGCTACTGTGGCTACAGATACTTCATAGTGTGGCGCTTAACCTCTTGCGCCACCAGGGAGGCCCCTATGCCACATCTTGATGGTTAAATTTATGTCACCTTGACTGAGCCACAGGGTATTTAAAATTTGGTTAAACATTATTCTGGGTGCATTCATGAATGTTTCTGCATGAGTAACATTTGAATCAGCACACCAAATAAGGCAAATTTCCCTTTCCAATGTAGGTAGGCCTCTTTCATCCCATTGAAATCTGAAGAGAACATAAAAACTGAGTAAGAGAGAATTCACTTTTTCTGCCTGGCTGTCATAGAGCTAGAGTATTGGTCTACTCCTGCCTTTGGACTCAAACTTGAATTAGAACACCACTGGCTCTCCTGGATCTCCAGCTTGCTGTTTGCAGATCTTGGGACTTGTTGGCTTCCATAATCATTTTAACCATTTCTTTATAATAAATGTATATAAATGCAGTATATAAATGCAGTAATTCCTCACTTAACATCATCCATGGATTCTTGGAAACTGCTATTTTTAAATGAACTGACATATAACAAAATCAAGTCTTCAAGTAACATTGTTTAATTCAACTTCAAGTTGGCCAGAATTTTTCTTTTTCAGTCAATGTTATAATGAAAAAACGATGCTCAATGAAACAGTGTTATTCAAGGACCTGCTCTGTGTGTGCGTGTATCTCCTATTTGGTTCTGTATTCCTCAGAGCACACACTAATACAGTATCCTTTACAATTTCTGCTTCTCCCTTTTGTTTTTCTCTGAATTCACTATTAATTAGATATTAATTGCCCTAATTTCTTATCTTTTGTTTTCTAGCATCTTTGTTCTACTTTTCAGGGATCCTTCAACTTTATCTTTCAACCCTTCTGTTGAATGTTTTACATAAACCAACACATTTTTAATTTCTAAAGTGTTCTCTTATTGTTTGGTTATCCTGTTTTCTTAACAACCAGTTTGTATTTCATGGATACAGTATGCTCTCTTATCTTTTAGCAATATTAAGGGTTTGTTTGAAGTTTTCTTCTGTACCTTGAACTGTCCTTGTGGGCATTTTTTCTGTTGTTTTGTTCTATTTTTGCTTGTGAAGTCTTTCCTCAAAAGTCTGCTATTCATATTAAAATTATGTGTTAAAAGGGTGATTAGAAGCACTGAGCACATGAATGAAGCTTGTTGATTGGTAAGTTTCATTTACTCAACAACCCCAAGTGTTGATAGGGCTTTTTTTTTTTTTTTTTGTGAACTTCCCCAAAGTGGTTGACTGAGGTTTATAAGCCTTCCTGTCAGCTGACTGAGGGTTATAAGCCTTCCTGCCAGCATTCTGGGGGCTGAGTAAAGGAGAAGTCCTGAGCATCCCCATGTGCTATCTTTAGCCTTTATACAATCCTGTCCAATGCCTCATCTCACCTTCATTGTCTCTAACTTATCCATGTGTCCTGAGCCTCTCTGGCATAATTTCTCTGTGGATCAAATCTCTTATTTCCTTCTAGGGTTGGAAGAGGGTATAATCACTACCTTCAGGAAATGAAGCCCATGTTCAAAAGTTCTAATGAGAGTTTATAAAAACTCTCATATTTATATCACATCTTGTTGCCTCTTTGAAAATACATGGATTTATCATGTATCAGTTCAATTCCCATTGACAAATACTTCAGAAACTAAGTTTCAGTCTTCCCTATTCTAAGACCCTGTTACCACTTATCCTCTACTTTCAACCTTCCAAAATTTTCTCAATATCTCTAATCCACTATGTGGTCTCTCTATTCTATTTGCCCCTTATTGTCTTTTCATGGTTTTACTGTTGTTTCATTGAGGTTTTATGAGGAAGCATAGATTAACACAAAACATATGTTGTTAAAAAGATACGCCAGATTCTTTATAACATGTAAGTATAAAAAAGCATCATTCTCACAAACAGTCACTAGCTCTGGTCTTGTACAAACACCCTTCCCAGTCTGCTGTTGATGATTCACTTGCACAAATCATTTGATGCTATAATTTTTTTGTTCTGGTATTGATTTTGCCACTTAATAAAATGTCTATTTTTTAGTATAGACCTATAGCATTCTTTTTAATGAATATATATAATACTGTAATGTAAATATATCATGCTTTATTTAACTTCTTTTTTTAAAAAAAAAGATTTGTGGGCCTCCCCTGGTGGCGCAGTGGGTTAAGCAACGCACTATGAAGCAAAACGCAGCCACTGCAGCACCAGTTCGATTCCTGCTGCCGGCCGGGGAGGGACCCACATGGCGCGGCAGACCTCTCCTGCTATGCCCGCTGCTCCCCTCAGCAGTGTACTTCCATTGATCTGCCTGTTCTGCTCCCCGCTCTCTGTGGTGAATCCTCTCACCCCCCCACACCTCTGGCCTGTACCCCAGTGCTTGTATGCATAAATAAATAAATCTTTAAAAAAAAAAAAAAGATTTGTTTTATTATGCATACAAGAGCTGGGGTATAGGCCAGAGGTGAGGGGTTGAGGGTGTGTGAGAGTATTCACCAGAGACAGAATGGGGAACAGAATCACAGATTGGCTGAAATACACTGCTGAGGAGAGACAGGAAGGGTCTGCTGCACCATGTTAGTCACCTCCATGGCTGGGTATCGAACTCCTGCTCCTGTAGCTGCGGATAGTCCCATAGTGCTGAAACGTAACCCCTTGTACCACCAGGGAGGCCCTATTTAACTTCTTAACTGCTTTCTTTTTAAAGTTTTTATACGTAGACATATGTATACACACACACACAAATATATTCTTGAAAGGTTAGCATATTAAATAATGAGAATTTCATAAATTCCAAATAATTGTATATATGTCAAGAAAACAGCAAAAGAATAATTGTGCCATATAAATAGACATGATCACCATTGTTGTGTCTAATAGTAAGTAGAACCATCTCCAATGCTTCCAAAATCAGAGATTTTAGGGTTTGCCTCCAGTTTAAGATGCACCACAAATTAACCTAAATCAGCCTTGAAGTAATGTAAACCTACAGTCATGGAGTTCTGTAAATCAATAATTCTATGGTTCAATTTCCAACTTTTATTTTCACAAATATGTATTCTCCACAAGTAAGAAGCACTTTCTGTAGACTCCTGACAAGAAAGAGATGGTGCTTTCAAATGAGGAATTGAGGAGAATGTAATGTGTCTTAAAGACTTTAATGAATCTTCATTGGTGCAGGCATAGATAATGGAAATCAGAACGGGATGGTGCAGCACCCTGGCAAGTCAAAAGACCCTCTTTTTTTTTTTTTTTTTTTTCATTTTTTTTTATTAAAATATTTTAGAATTTACATATACTTGCCATTAATTGTAATCCCCATGTATTCCCCATCACCATCTCACCAGTGCACCATCACCT
>JAGFMF010011870.1:9748332-9779778 GCA_019455555.1 Galemys pyrenaicus
ACCTCTGGCCTGTACCCCCGTGCTTGTATGCATAAATAAATAAATCTTTAAAAAAAAAAAAAAAAGAGGATTCACCAGAGACAGAGCGGGTAGCATAACAGGCAGACTGATTGAAACACACTGCTGAGGGGAGCAGCGGGCAAGGCAGGAGAGGTCTGCTGCGTTAGGTGGGTCCCCTCCCTAACGCAGGGATCGAACTCATGCTGCAATGGCTGTGGCTTGCTTCATAGTACGTTGCTAAACCCGCTGCACCACCTGGGAGGTCCCCCATTGTGCATATTTAACACATCGTTTTTATCCACTCATCTGTCTCTGTGCACGTAGGTTATTACTGTAATGTGACTTCGTGAACAGCTCTGTAATGAACATAGGAGTGCACATATCCCTACAAATCAGTGGTTTTGAATTGAAAATAAAATCGAAATAGATTAAAGACTTAGATGTAAGGTCTGAAGCCATAAAATACGTAGAAGAAAACATATGACATTGGCTTCCATGATATATTTGGGTACTTAAAGTGGAATTGCTAGATCATATAAGATATCGATATTTAATATTTTGAGAAATCTCCAAAATGTTTACCATCAAGGCTGGACCACCAGTCTACATTCCCACCAACAGTGTGTAAGGGTTACTTTTTCTGTACACCCTTACCAAACACTTGTTTCTGGTCTTTTTGATTTGGGCTCTTCTCACCAGTGTGAGGTGTTATCTCATTATGGTTTTGATTTTCATTTCCCTGATGCAAATCAAAGCAAATCCATCTTTAATACAATCAAAGCAAAAAAGGTGATGATGAACATTTTTTCATGTGTCTGTTGGCCACCTACGTGTCTTCTTTGGAGATGTGTCTATTTAGATTTTCTGCCCATTTTCAGATTTTTTTCTTGTTGAGTTGTATGAATTCTTTCTATATTTTGGATATTAACCCCTTGTCATATATGTGATGTGCAAAATTTTTCTCCCATTTAATCAGGTTTTTGTTTTTGTTTTGTTTTTTTTTGCTTTTGTTTCCCCTGCTGTTATTGTCACCATCCAAAGATACCAAGGAAGCCAATGATATGAAGTGTCTTGCCTATCTATTTAATAGTTTTTCCTATCTTACATCCAAATCTTTAATCTATTTTGAATTAATTTTTGTTTATGATGTAAGATAATGGCCTGGTTTCATTTTCTTGTTTGTGACTGTCTAGTTTTTCCAACCATTTGGGACTTGACCCTTTACATTATATACTGTTGATGTCTTTGTTGAGATTTACTGTCCAGGTAAGTGTGGGTTTATTTCTTTTTTTTTTTTAATATTTATTTATTTATACATGCAAGAACTGCAGTACAGATCAGAGGTATGAGAGGATTCACCAGAGACAGAGTGGGGAACAGAACAGGTACATTGACTGAAGTACACCGCTGAGGAGAGACAGGAAGGGTCTGATCTGCTGCACTGTGTGGGTCACCTCCCTGGCCGGGGATTGAACTTGTGCTGCAGTGGCTGTGGATGCTTCACAGTGCGGTGCTTAACCCATTGCACTACCAGGGAGGCCCCAAGTGTGGGTTTATTTCTGAGCACTTAATTCTGTTCCATATATCTGTGAATGAATTTTCATTCCAATACGCTACTGATTTTATTACTGTAGCTTTGTAGTATAGTTTGATGTGTGGGAGCATAATGTCTCCATTCTTTTCTGTCAGGATTGCTTTGACTCTTCATAGTCTTTTGTGGTCCACACAAACTTCAATAATGTTCTACTTATTTGAAGAATGCCACTGAAATTTTGAGGGGACTTTCACTGAATCTGTATATTGCCTTGGGTAAGATGGCACACCTATTACTTCTTACTATTCTTTTGAATAGTAGCTATTCTCACAGGTGTGAGATGTTACTTAGATTTACATTTCTCCAATAATAAGAGATGATGAACATCTTTTCAAGTGCCTCTTGGCCATCTCTAAGTCTTTTGAAAAGTGACTATTCAGATCCTCTGCCCACTTTTTTATTGTTTTGTGTGTATCTAATTATGTTTATTGTGTTTTTTGTATATGGAATTGATTGTGTTTTGTTGTTGAGCTTTCTGAGATTTTTATCATTTTGAATATTAACACTTTGTTGAATGAATGTACAAATATTTTCTTCCAATTATTAGAATATCTTGTTACTTTGATGCCAATTTCTTTTGCTGTGTGGAAACTTTTTAGTTTTATCTAGTCCTATTTATTTTTGCTTTTGTCTCCCTTGCCATTGGAGTCAAGTCCCCAAATACATTACTGAAGCCACTGTCATAAAGTGTTTTGCCTGTGTTTTCCTTTATGTATTTGTGGTTTCAGGTCTTAGATTCAAATATCTAATCTGCTTTGCATTAATTTTTTGTTTGGTAGGTAGATAGTGGTTTAGTTTCATTTTGCATGTGGCCATCCAGTTTTCCCAACACCATTTGAAAAGGAGACTTTCCTCGCCCCATTGTATGCTCTTTTTGATTCTGACACATATTTATTTTATATCTGCAGGAAAGTCACAATTAACTTTTGGGGAAATTTATCCTCTAACAATTTTATACCTGGACAATGCTCAGAGGCAATGTGAAATTGTAATATAAACACTCTACATTGCATCAGATATAGTCATTTTGACTGTTTTGAAGTACCTGGAATGTTAGTGTCACATAAGTAAATAATTCTGATAATCAAATAAAATTTTATTTTCCTTACTACAATTGCTTTAAGCACAGAGGTTCCTCAATAAATATTTTCTAGATGCATAAATTGAATTGATAATTCATCTGAGATTGCCCAATCAGATGATGAGATTTTTGTACACATAGGTTAAGGTAAAGCTTCATAATGCACTTCATTTCTTATTTATGGTTGTTCTAAATTATATCAGTTAGGAAGAACCAAATGGAAACAAACAGCACCCAACAGTTTAACAAAGCAAAATTTATTTCTCACTGTTCAATGCCAATTGGAAGAGTGCTCTTTTAATCATTGTCACTCAAGGAGTCTGGCTCTGGTGACTCCACACCAACATTTACAACCATGACAGCAGTGGGAATGGTGTCTGAGGAATCATAGACTGATTTTTAAAGTTTTCATTGAGAAATGATGTATGTCATGGCTCACATTCCATAGACTAAAGCAAATCACATGGTCTCACCTGACTGTTCGACAGACAGAGAGGTATAGTCCTACCATGTGCCAGGAGAAAAGAAAGCCCAAATGAGCATTCAGTTCCACATCATTATGGTCAGAGATAAGTGAACACAGAAGGACGGGGTGCCCAGCAGTAGACTTGTGATAATATTTCTAATAAAATTTACTTTACCATTCTTCCCCTCACAAAAACTTTCCCCCCACAACTGTCCCACAAGAAGAAATATCATTTGAAATTTCTTTCTTTTTAATTAGAGTCTTACCTTTTTACTCGCACCATCAGAAATACCACTGAGGTTCCCTGGTAGAATAAGGAGAAGCTATGGGATCTAATCTCAGAAAAACAATAGTCTTAATATCTACGGGAAGACAAAATTTAGGGGGGAAATCAAAATAAAATTTTGAGTAAAGGGGAAAAGGGAGGAATGATAAATAGTTCTAACTAGAATAAGGTAAAAGGTTCTTCTAAAAACAGATCTATGGATCTGATAAAATATTTACCTGTTAATCTACCAATGGGATGGCCACAGCATCCAGGCTGATTTGGTAAAAACAAAATTATTATGCTCTGGCACAGTTTTAAAACAGGAAGAATGAAGGCTTTAAATCACTGTTTTATTGACGGAAAAATGTCATCTGCACCAGAGGACTCAGAAAACCCAGGAAGTGAAGTGTAGCCCGTTGCTGCCTGGGAGCCTGGGGGGGGGGGGGGGGGGGGGAGGGTACCTGGATCCAAACCAAGTCTGCTTCATGTTTATTTGATTGAGGATTTCATTTTGAAAAGAGTACTTCACAGGACCTTTGGGAGCTGTCAAACTCTGCCCCAGGACAGAAGATTAACTACTCTGCGGACCAGCAGGGAAAAGCCTAGTAAATCAGAGGCCCCTTGTTTGTGGGTCTGTGGGCATACAGGTGGCCGTGTAACAGGCCGTGCCTCTCTGCAGGCGCCTCCAAGACTCACAGTTTATGGGTAGAAATAACACTGTGGATAGAAAGGAGCATCTGAATCCATTCTTCAAAGTGCTGATTGAAAAATGGGCTTGAATAAGCCTACCAAAAAAAAAAAGTCCTTGAATCATCTCTCTTCTGGAAGAATCCCCAGGAAATGGGTAACAGTAGTGGCTTTTGGGGAGGAGAACAGGCCTTCTGTGTCTTATTGAGGGGGTAGTCAAGTGTAGCGGTTAAGAGCATGACCTTGGAAGCTTTGGTCCATCCTTTGGGGGTTGTGTGGGCTTTCAACCTTAAATGGTTTCAGATGTAAAATAAGGATTATAAGGAGGATTAAGGGAGTAAATTTTTTTTAAAGATTTATTTATTTATGCTTACAAGAACTGGGGCACAAGCCAGACGTGTGGGGGGTGAGAGGACTCACCAGAGGCAGAGTGGGAAACAGAACAGGCAGATTAACTGAAGTACACTGCTGAGGGGAGAAGTGGGGGAGGCAGGAGAGATCTGCTGCACCATGTGGGTCCCCTCCCTGGCCAGGGATTGAACTGTGCTGCAGTGGCTGCAGATGCTTCATAGTGCAGTGCTTAACCCCTTGTACCACCAGGGAGACGCCCTAGGTTAGTAAATTTTATGAAAACAGATAAATGAACAAGTTAAATGTTATATTACTTTTGGCTTTTATTATTACATGCATTTGTATGTATTATCTATTGGAGGAATTTTATGTGTTTATAAAGTATTAGGAATAGTTCTGTAAAGCAAATAACTATCTCATTTGTCTTTGTTTTCTGGGATTTTATTTGCATTAATAACGCTTCCTTATAGACACAACTATAATATCCCTTCCTCCCTCATCTCCCTTCTGTGCATTTTTCGTCCATGATCCTGCCCCACCAAGTACAAGGCTGCTCTTAACTCTGTGGTAGACTGGAACACTGAGGGGTCATTTCCATCACGTACACCTACAACTCAGTTTTCCAGTTATCACCTGACTGCACCCCAGAGAGCTTATCAATAGTAGAGAAAATGAAATAATATCTACTACTCCTCGGGCAGTGCCCTACCTTATAGACATTCCTGCAAAAAGAAGAGGGTGTTTCATTCCTCCAGATTATTTTTCAGTTAGTAAAAACAAGGAAATGCCTTCTCAAATCTATGCTTAAAGGAATGCATGTTAAATTAAAACCACCACCCCCTTTATTTAATGTTTTTCAAATATGCAAAATAGAAAAATAGTATATATAACAAACTCCCAAGTATCCAACACCTGGATTTAACAATTCTGCTTTTCCACGTGTGCTTCTTTTTATTTTTTTAAAAAGATTTATTTATTTACAAGAACTGGGGTATAGGCCAGAGGTGCAGGGTGAGAGAAGTCACCAGAGACTGTGGGGAGCAGAACAGGTGCATTGACTGAAATACTTTACTGAGGGGAGTAGGAGGTGAGACAGAAGAGGTCTGCTGTGCCATGTGGGTCAGCTCCCTGGCCAAGGATTGAACCTGTGCTGCAGTGACTGTGATAGCCTCACAGTGCTGCTCCTTAAGCACTTGTGCCACCAGGTAGGCCCTGTGCTTCTTTATGAACTTATTTTAAACAAAGTTGCAGAACATGACTTTGCCCCCCCCCCCCTTTTTGCTCTTTTTTAAAGACATTTTAATCAAAGTATAATTGACACACTGTACAATTTACAAATTTTAGTTGTACAATTCAATTTTTTCGTATATTCATAAGCCTGTGCTATGGTCACCAAAAATCAGTTTTAAAGTGTTTCATCACCCGTAAGGATACTGAATTCTTTAGCTGTTAACCCCACTTCCCTTTTCATCTCCAGTTCTAGATAATCACTATTCTACTTTCTGTTTTTACTATACATTTACCTATTCTAAATATTTCTTTAAATGGAATTATACAGTATGTGGCCTTTATGTGTCTATATATTGTTAGCCCAGGAAAAGATTAAAATTCAAAATTTGAAGTGAGGTTTCTATTGACTGCATATTGCTTCATACTATCATTAAAAAAAAAAATCACTATGTCAAAGTATCCTAAATCTGGGACTGTCTGTACTTATTAGAACACTGGAAATTACAAATATGGCTCAACTGATATTTCTGTTGGACAGTGTGCCACTTTTCATGTGGCCATTCCTTCACTCTTCTTCTCTGCCACAGTGAGACAGGATGACTATGGTGTTTTATCAACTCTACAAACTCTACTTTGCAGTGGAGTTCCGCAGGGTAGGAGGTAGTGCCTAGGCCTCTTTCCGGGGAACACACACAAATATCTGACTTGCTTCTTTTCTTCAACTTTCCTTTTCCCTCCCAGTTAGACCATATTTTGTCTGGTGGTGGGTAATTTATCTTTTCAGCCAGTCTTTTAAATATGTTGTCTATACCCCACCTGAGTTTTTGAAAGTCAAAAGTCAAAAATTTGACTTTGGTTCTGCTGTGTTATTTTTGCCCAGAGGCAATCTGTGCAGGGAGCACCCCAGCTGCTGCTGGAGCTGGAAAACAGGAAACACTAGGACTGAAAACCCCTCTTTATTATTTCTAAACATTTACCCATCATTCCAGAAATGTGTATGCAATGATTCTGTGTCAAATTCTGTGCTAGGAGAAGGGAATACCAAAATGAATGAAACTTGAGTCTCAGCGAAGACCCAAGGTCTCATTTTCAAAGAGTACAGGCCTAGTGGATGAGATAGGCATTGTGAAATCACTGGGGCAATGAAATATTAGAGCTACTGCAGCTGAACTCTGTTTAAGACACACTGCAACAAGAAAAGGGCTAGATTGGTCAGTTTGCTATGGGATAGGGCAGAGTAACCAGGAAATGAAAGTCAAAGCAATGTGGAAACCGCAGAGCATTGTAGAAAGCAAACACTTTGTTATGGATTATTTTAGTGTCATGGGAAAGTTACTTTCCGAGTCTTCGGTTCCTCAGCTGAGAATAAAGTGGATGATTTGACCTGTTCTACTTCCAACACTGTTGTGAAGGGGAAATGTTCATTCTACAAATATACCAAACTCTTAGCTTGGCTTGGCATTGGGTGGTGGGATTATGGATAAGTAGTATTTTGCTCTTATATAGACTGTATTACCCAATTTTTATATAATGAACAATTGTTACATTTATGACAAGTAAAAGAAGAAATAATTTTATTTAAAAATTTGCCTTTGCTGCCAAACTCCTTGAATTAGTGGGCTATACCAGCTCCTTCCACTTCCTCTCCATCCACTAAATCCAACCATTGTAATCTGACTTCCACCCCTTCATCTAAAGGTCTTCAATAGCCTCCACTTGCCAAGGCCAATGACCTCTTTCCAACCCTCATACGACTGGACTTCTCCACGGCACTAACACAGCTCCTTAAACTTTCTGAAAAACTGTTGTTTCAGCTAGAGAAGTAATGAAACTGCATTACAGATGAAATAAAACAAAAACGAAAGTGTCATCTACAAGGTCATCATGAAAACACAATCAAGGTCATTTTGGTCACGTCCTTATATTTTTCCTTTAATATGCCAGAGTTTATGACTCAGAATATGATTTTGCATTTTTGTTATCTTAAATTCACATTTGAAGAACATTTTAAAAGTCTACTATTCAAATATAGTTTTCTTATCTCTAAGTACAAATATTTTAAATAATTTTTGAAATGTTGACTTTATGATTATTTGATGATATATGCCAAAACAATATCTATTTGTCTTAATATTTGGATTATTTTTCATTCTATACTAATTTTAGTATTGTTTATTCTACTTCCATGAAAAAATGCATTGGAATTTTGATAGGAATTCCATTGAAATTACTTTGGCTAAGACAGCCATTTAAATTATCCTAATGTCTCTAATATGTGAGCACAGAATATCTTTCCATTTCTTTTTGTCTTCTATTTCTTTTAGTAGCAGCTTATAGTTTTTTTGTATGGATCTTTTCTTTTGTTAAGTTTATTTTTTATGATGCAATTGTAAATGGAATTGTTTTTCTTAATTTTTTGTAGTATTTTTTATTGAGGCAACATTGGTTTATAATACTGTATATGATTTAGAGTTATATGTTAACATCTCTTCAGAGATATTTTACCACATCACACCCATTACCAAGCACCCCAAATCCTCTACCATAGTCCATTGGGCTCCTCCTCTTTCCTTGCTCCTCACCCTCTCTCTCATTATGGCATGAATGTATATACAATTTTGAGTTCATCACATCCTTTTTGAAATTTTCTTTATTACCACAAAACAACTATTTACTGGTTTTCCACCATTTATCCATCTCTCAAAGTTGCACACTAATGCACTAATGTACATATACACTTACTAAAGTGCTCGTGAAATTCAGATTCCTGGGTCTCATTCTACCCCTCACAAAGATCCTATTTCATTAGGACTGTTTTGGGCCTAAGAGCCTATATTTCCTGTTTCCTGTAGTGTGTGGCCTAGAGACCTTATTTAGAAAAATTACTGTAGACATACCCCGCCACAGCAACTAGCTAAGCAACCAATTAAAAACAAAAACATCCTTGGAAAAACAAACAGTGTTTCATAGTCATCAGATTCTCTGAGACCCGGGTTTGAATATCTGCATATTTTTCTTCTCCTCCTGATGATTCTGAAGAACTCAAGTACAGCACTGCCCTCTTGTACTTCCTGAACACGAGTCACCTTCAAGTCTCAGAGGCTTTGTTTGGTTTCCCTGTGCCTAGATTTCCATCTCTCTCCAAGCCCATCTTTGAAGCCACTTCAAAGGGGGCCTTCTCAATAAACTTTGCAGAGGCTTCTTTGCCATCCCCTCTCTCTTCCTTTCCTGCTCACAAATCGGAGATAAGTCATTTAAATATCTGTCTTTAGGCTGAGTAAGGAGCAACTTAAGAATAAATGCAGTCGATATATTAGTTACATAGTCCTCAGTAACAAATTATCCCAGAATTTATTGAGTTCAAACAACAATAAACATTTGCTGTGTCCCAGATCTCACTGTGACTCCAGGATTCAGAAGTAGCATAGTTGGGGGGTTCAAACTTAAATATCTCATGAAGTTGCAGTCAAGGTAGAGTCCAGGGCTGTGTGTCAACTGAAGGTCTGACTCCCTCTCAACATGGCACAGATGTTGGTACCAGCAGGTGACAGAGGGTCTCAGTTCGTTTTCACTTGATCCCTTCATAGGCCTGCTTGAGCCTCCTCATAACGTGGTGCCTGATATTATTCAGAGCATGGAATGTAGGAGAGAACAAGATGAAGACAGCAGTAACTCGCATGACCTAACCTTGAAGGTCATACATACATCATCCCTTCTGTAGAATTCTACTGGTCACAAAGTCCAATTGTGATAGCGTGCAGGAGAATATTACACAGCAACATAAATATCAGAAAGTGAGACCACCTTTGAGGTTGGCTACCCCAGTGAATATAGGTTCTTTATTGTCTATCCATCACGCTTTTCTCTGTATGGAAAACATATTTCATGTTGTAATTCCTCATCCGAGGGGCAATTAGATAACCCAACTCTGGCCAATCTAAATATCACATTCCCTCACCAAAGTCAAATCCAGTCAAATGGTCATAACTAATCAGAATGTTTTTTGATTTTTTAATATATAGAATTAGAAAGGTAGAGGGTCTCTGTTCCTCAGCTATTTTAAGCTGTAAGGATGATCTAACTTGGAACTTCTTATAGCCATTTGTTCAGGTTGTATCGGAAGAAGCTATCTTTAGTAAGAGAAAATTAGGCCAACACACAGAGAGGCAAAGATGAGCAGAGATGAAAAGAGAAATGGGAGTCTCCATGAACTAATTTAAGTCCCCTTGTTCCAGCCATGTCTGAAATTTACACTTGAACATTTCAATTACATGAGTCAATAAGGTTCCTTTTTGTTCAAACTAGTTTAAGTTAGATTCCTACCGTTTGCAACCAAAACAGCTCTAACAAGTCAGCAGGGTCCATTTTATTCTTGAATTTCTAGCACTGGGTTCAGTTCATAGTACTCAATACAAGTTTAACGAATGCATTAGTTCCATATTTTCATATAAAAGCAATCTGACACGTGCAAACATTGGGAATTTTAAAAGATATTAGCAATTTGCCACATAAATAACAGATACAAGAACCTTAAAAATCCTATAACCTTAAAATATAGAGATCTGGCAGCTCCCAGAGCAATTGCGTTGGTCTGCTACACCCAGAGTCAGCTTCCTGCAGTTGTGCGTGATGTGGTTGAGTGAGTGCATTGACAGGATCTGAGTATACACAGAGCTAGGCTGAGAGAAGAGGACTGCTGAGATGTGCACCAGGTTGCTTGGTGAGCAAGAAATGGAAAAATTTCCTGGTGGACCTCTAAACTGTCACATAGTATATGGATAAAACTATGCATCAGGAATTAAACTGAATAAACAGATACCATAGAATCCTGGCTGTAGTCTTGTGGTTTCTGTCCCCTCTAAGAACCACACACAGAGAGGAAGTCACAAAAGCAAGATGCAAAATCCTAGTTTCTATAGCTGCAGTGAGAGAGTTCACTAAATAATTGCTAGTCACAAGATTACCCCAACTCCTGCCCCAGCTGAGGACTAAAAAGAGCAGAGGACAATAGGACTTCACAAAGGAATGTTTTGCTGTGCCTTAGATTAGGAACTTCACATGTATGAGTGGTTATTCCAGTATAGGATGATCTAGGGAGATATAAAAGGAAGAAAGTCAAATATGGAAAAGAGAGAGGCAGCTTGTCTGCTGTCTGTGTTTCTCTTCAAAGTCTTCTAATACTCGACAGCTTTGTTGCGTCTAGGAAAACTGTTATACACATCATCAACCAAGTGACAGGTCTTTATTTTTAATTCATCACAGAAGCCCTGCTGCCCAAATGATGCTTGACAGAAAAAAATCTCTTGTTGATAAGGACCTTTTTTTTAGCCAAGGAAAACCTCAGTATTCCTGTTTTTTTCCCCTGGGCTCTTATATCAAGTCCAGTTTTGTTTCTTTTTAACTCTACAAATTCCTGTGTTTTCTTGTCACAGACCTACTCTATTTTTCAGGAAGGAAACTCTAGAATCTATTAACAGTAAGAGCCTAAATCCTGGAATCAAACTGTTTCCTTGCTTGCTTGATCTGTGTGATCTAGGACAGGTCACACTATGAGTCTCAGTTTCTTTATCAATTAAGTAGAGTTCCTAATATGACAATTATTATTTCTTGGAAAAATTGTAGCAAATATTAAATGTATTTATATATGCATGTATAGATAGAGTGTTTAAAAGAATGCCTGAGCACTATAAACTTGTAATATGTAGACAAAATCATATTTCTCTATGAATCTTCTGCAAATCTTTTTCATTATACATAGATTGTTTTTCCTACTTAGCCCTATTCTTTTCATTAAATATATTTCTTGCTAACTCTTTGTGAGCCAAATGTCATTAAGTGGCTGAAGCCACCGTGATGGTTTATAATTGTCAGTGTCATGGTGGGGCCCTTGCCAAGGTCACCTTAGAGCCTGGGCCTCCCTTCCATTCACAGGGACACCAGGTGGTGAAGTATATGAATATCCGCTTCCAAACAAATGGTCCCTATAAACTCCATGAGCTCCCGGCTCATGACCAGAAACTCCTGTTCTCTCCAACCAGAGATCACAGTGTCCTAGAACAGGATCCAGCCACGTTGCTTGCTGGATCAAGTGACAGAATCCTACGTTAAGTGACAGGCACAGGAATAAACAGATCCCAAAGCTGATAGCACCATTCTGAACTCACCCCAACTTATACACCCCATTCATTTAAGCGTAAGGTGCTTGTGCCGTATACATACCTCAAAAAAAACATACATTTCATCCATAAAAAGTTATGCCTAACATATCTTATGCTAAAGAATAAATCTTCTAGTATAGATGCAGAAACAAATTGATGAAGGAGCTGTAGTAACCACAGATTCCAAGTCTAAGGTCCTGATTAGGGCCCTTCAGTGCTAACAAACCACCCCCTGGAGGGTGTATTCCCCATTAGAGTACTTCAAAGTGTTAATTAACAGCTCCTAGGGTGAATAGCAGAACTTGCTTGTAAAGCACACATATATGACTTGCTCTCTAAGCTGAGGAATTTAAATTATGACAATAATTGCCTTATGTCATTGAAATCCTCAGACCGTAACTTAGTTTTTCTTTTTTAGTGACAGTCTACCTATTGACTCTGATTTTTGAAGACAGTCATAGATTCCTCATTAAAAATGAATAATTAAAATAACATCAGCTGATAAAATGCTCTCTTTGCAAGGAAGCTTCACAGCCCTTGATTTTATAATAGCTGAAAAATGTGTTTCAGACACGTGGGTGAGTTGGAAGTAATTCTGCATGTGACTCAGGCACATCAGAGGTGACACTAACAAAAGCTCTTAAATACCAGGACTATCAGTGAGAAACGGCCCTCAAGGCAATAGACTTTTGATGAAGCACGTGGAATTTTGGAACCTAAATATCAACATGTTGACATAGACGAACTTTTTAACTTTTGCTGAATCTAGAAAATAACTTTGGTTTGTGGTACAAAGCTGTGTGGCCAAAACTGTGAAACAGTTCATTGGCATGTTTATTTAGGACAACACTTCACCCCCTTGCTTTTGAAATTGAACTAAAAGTAGGTCACAGTAGGCAAAATATTAAAAGAAAATACAGATATTTATTTTCAGTGTCCTTGATGGTATAGAAGTTTAGCTCTGGTTAATTACACAGGGGCAGCAGGAGGGCACTGAATTTCTGCAGGATGAGGGAGAGAAGGCAGAAGGGAGGAAAGCTCAAGAAAGGGCAGTTGTCAAAGACAAGCTTTGGATAGTTTATTTATTTTAAAATTTTATTTTGAGTGCTTATAAGGACTACTTTTTTTTAAAAAGATTTTTATATATTTTTTAAAAAAGATTTTTTTTTAAAGATTTATTTATTTATGCATACAAGAGCTGGGGTACAGGCCAGAGGTGTGGGGGTGGGGGTGAGAGGATTCACCAGAGACAGAGCTGGGAACAGAACAGGCAGATCTACTGATGTACACTGCCGAGGGGAGCAGCGCGCAAGGCAGGAGAGGTCTGCTGCACCAGGTGGGTCCCCTCCCTGCCTGGGGATGCAACTGTGCTGCAGTGGCCCTGGAACCTCCACAGTGAGGCGTTCAACCCTTTGCGCCACCAGGGAGGCCCAGCTTTGGATAGCTTAAAGTGGATTGTGTATCACTAAAAACCTGAACCACGTTTTTTCTTTTCCTGTTTTTCAACTTATTTTTTAATCTTGTACTTTTTCCAAAACAAATATTTGTGTTTATTGAGGTGTGATTGTCACATAACATGTTATCTTAGTAACATAGTAATATATTAGTATCAGGTGTATAACACAGTGATTTGGTATTTGTGTGTATTGAAGTGATCCTCACAGTAAATTTAGTTAACATCTGTCTTGTACAGTGCTAAAATTTTTTTCTTGTGTTGAAGACTTAAAATTGACTTTTAGCCACTTTCAAATATGAAATACAGAAGTACAAACTATAGTCACTATGCTGTACATCACATTCCCAAAATGAAATAAAGATTATCAGTCTGGCTTCATAAGAAATACTTCGTAACTCTGTCAAGTGTTATCGGGGAAGTGAAGAGGCCCCATGATCATTGAGACATACAATTCTTTGAGGTGCAAGCATGAAACTATTTAATTGAGGCCTTCCTGGTGGCACAAGGGGTTAAGTCAAGCACTATGAAGCTATCAGCAGCCACTGCAGCACGAGTTTGATCCCCTACCAGGGAGTCGACCCACATGGCACAGAAGACCTCTTCTGTCTCTCCCACTGCTCCCCTCAGCAGTGAATTTCAGTAGATCCACCTGTTCTGCTCCCGACTCTGTCTCTGGTGAATCCTCTCACTATCCTCCTCTCCACCCCCAACTATGGCCTACACCCTAGCACTTGTATGCATAAATAAATAAACTTTTAAAAAAGAAAAGAAGCTATTTAATTGCTCTGGGAGAACCCCTGCTTTACACTGAGCAGTCTGCTTCCTTAATGAATCTCCATGTAATTCCCTAACCTCCTAGTCCAATTTCTAATGCTCAACCCTATTCATTTGTGAGATTCAATCTCAAAACCAAAATAACACAAAACTTTGATGTCAGGCTGGTGGCAGCAGGGGTGGGAAATGTGTCTGCTCTTGTTAGGGGGAAAGGTAGTCCTAAATAAATTACACAAATAAATTTATGGACTCCAACCTCCACTCCAGACCACCAGTGTTCCAAACCCACAAATCCGATAATATGATTATCGAAGAGTGAATCACTGGGACCTGAGGGTAAAGTTAAGCAGCCAGGCTGGCTATAAAACCAGAGAGGTGAGCCTTGGGCTCGCTCTTCCTTTGCAGCCATCATTCTTTTCCTTGGGAGCCAGCTCTCAGCACACCATTGGGTTTCAGCTCCAAAAAACTAGCAAAACATTTATGGATTTGTATCCCTCTATTCTCTTTATATTATTACTATTTTATTCCTCATCTTTTGTAAAATAAAAACCCTTTAATAACTTTTATTGCGCATGCCTAAAATTAAGGCTTATTATAAAAGTCTCCTAAACGCACGGGTAAGGACTCATTCAAAAAACCCATTTTATATTAGAGTTGTCCTGTAACACTCTTACTCATCTCTCTCCTTCCCCGGGAGGACCACCCTGGCTCTGGAGAATGGGATAGAGGCAGGATCTCCTTGTTTGACTCCTCTGGACAGAAAACAATGGGTGCTACCACTGAGGTTGCCACAGCCTCTAAAGCAAACAGCTCTTTCTCTACTTCTAGTGTCTCCTTGAGTCACAGGTCCTGGCACACTCAGTTGACACAGGAGTCTTACATGGGCTCAGGCCCTTCTTCCTTAGCCCAGGTCTCCCCCAAGCCAGTGGACCTCCTGTCCAACACCCTTTTGGATGTGGTACTGGCAAGATGGCTCTAGCTCAGCTCTTTGTTTACTCCACTTACAGGAAACACTATCCTTGCAGTGCAATTTGGTGAAAAAGCAGTCTGGAGCCTCATTAAGAGTGAATTAGAGCACTCTGTAGGAGACAAGAGGAACAATAGAAAATAATTTATCACTAACTCAAAAGGAATGCACCATTCCTGGAAGTAATGCAATTCCAGGCTGAGGCATGGAGTGGATAAAGCAAGCTTCCAAGCTAACTTCTAATTTTAACTGTTAAGTTAATGCTCAGTCCACAGATACACAACACAGCACATGCTTTAATTGGTGAGAACAGACACTGCATTTGATTTTAGACATTAGGCAGAGAAGGGGTAATAGCTCTACTAGAATCAACCCCACCCTCCACACTTGGAGAGCAGGCTGACCCCTCTGGAGTACCCCGCACCCCGACAGTGCTCTGATTCTTTCCCTGAACAGTACTGATGAACACTTCTGAAAACAAAAAATCATTTTCACTGAAAATGATCAGTTTTGATGTCTTCTTCCTGAAACCTGATCCAAACACCTCCTTTGTGTACACACACTTATTAAACTTAATTGGTCAGCTCCCAGGTCCATCTTTCCTGTATCCATGTGAGAGTCAGGGACAACTCAGAACTCAAATCAACAAACTGCTTTTTTTTTAAACTTTTTATTATGGAACTTTCCAAATGTAAACAGAAGTAAAGAATAGTTTGATAAACTATCGTGAGCTCACCACCCAGATCAACAGTTATCATCTCATGACTAATCTATATCCCCCACCTACTCTCCCTTCACCTGGGCCAAATGCCTAAAATGTAAGATCTCTTTTTGTTGTTTTAAACATAGCTGCAGGACCTCCCTGGTGGCGCAGTGGGTTAAGCAACACACTATGAAGCAAACCGCAGCCACTGCAGCATGAGTTCGATCCCTGCTGCCGGCCCGGGAGGTGACCCATATGGTGTGGCAGACCTCTCCTGCTGTGCCCACTGCTCCCCTCAGCAGTGTACTTCCATTGATCTGCCTGTTCTGCTCCCCGCTCTCTGTGGTGAATCCTCTCACCACCCCCCACACACCTCTGGCCTGTACCCCAGCTCTTGTATGCATAAATAAATAAATCTTTAAAAAAATAAACATAGCTGCAATACCGTCAACACACCTAAAAGATAAATAGCAATTATAAATCTTCATTAAATAATCAGTCCATATGCATATTTCTAAAAGAGTTTCACAAATTGAATCCTAACAAGATTTATGGGTTGTATTTGATTTAAACATTTCTTCTATGAATCAGATTGCACAAGGTTGTGCTGTGGTAGCAGACAACTCCAAAGTCACAGTGGCTTACAGAAACTCCAGTGGCTTACAGAAACTCCAGTTCACGTGAATTTCCATTGTGAGTC
The DNA here is from genome assembly GCA_019455555.1 of Galemys pyrenaicus. Lineage (NCBI taxonomy): Eukaryota > Metazoa > Chordata > Mammalia > Eulipotyphla > Talpidae > Galemys > Galemys pyrenaicus. Next base: position 9,764,768 of record JAGFMF010011870.1, read on the forward strand.
AGTTTTGCATCTTCATTCCTGGCCATGGCCTGAAGGAACAGTCTCTATTTGGGATACGCCCACTTCCTGCCAGATGGAAATGAGGAATGATTGAAACATACAATGACTTTTAAAACTTCTGCACAGAAGTAAAAAAACCTTCACATGTGCTCACATTTCATTGGTCAAAATCATGTGGTCAAAGCTGATGTCAGGAGAGAGAGAGAGAGAGAGAGAGATCATGTGGTCAAAGCTGATGTCAGGAGAGAGAGAGAGAGAGAGAGAGGTAATTCTCAGGAGAGGGCAGCAAATATTGGGAAGAATAAAAATCATTATACTCTATAAGTACCTTTCAATTTATTGGTTCCCCTCCCCATTTTTCCAATTTACTAATTGAAGAAATTGGGTCACTTTGTGCTATAGAATTTCCTACCTTCTGGATTTTGCTAATTTCATCTTTGTAGTGTATTTGTTTAATATCTTCCTCTATCATTTCTGGCAAAAATACTTCCTAGGTGGTCATTTGGGTTGTATCATCTCTTGCTTGTCATCCCCCATTGGCTTAAAACATCAATAATTACATATTATCTCATGGTTTCTTTGGGTCAGGAATTTAAACAGGGCACAGGAGTATCAATTGTCTCTGTTTAATGATTTCTAGGGTCTTTACTGGAAAACTCAAAGGCTAGAAGTTTGACTGAGATTGAAGGATCCTTGTCTAACATGAGTCACTCATTTGGTTAGTAAGGTGGTATTGGCAAATAGGTTCTTTTCTATATGGTCTGTCCCCAGGACTGCTTGAGCAACCCCACGTGGTGAGTGACTTCCCCTTAGAGTGATTGATCCAAATGACTAATGCCTGAACAGGCATGTCCTCTATCACCTGGCTTGTGAATTTATACGCTGACACCTATTGGTCACAAAATAAACTCTTTTTTTTTTTCCCAAAGATTTATTTATTTATACATACAAGAGCTGGGGTACAGGCTAGAGTCCAGGGCGTTGAGAGGATTCACCAGAGACAGAGTGGGGAGCAGAACAGGCAGACTGACTGAAACACATTGCTGAGGGGAGCAGCAGGCAAGGCAGGAGAGGTCTGCTGTGCCATGTGGGTCCCCTCTCTGGCCGCAGCAGGGATCGAACTAGTGCTGCAATGACTGTGGCTTGCTTCATAGTGCATTGCTTAACCCACTGCACCACCAGGGAGGCCCCCAAAATCAACTCTTATTCAGCATGGGAAGTATACACAAAGGCAAAAATACTGAAAGAGGACCTTCATGGGGGCTGTCTTAGGGACTGGCTTTGTGATGTATCAAGTGATTTTGATGTTAAAAAAAAGGCAAGAAGGAACGATTTATATTGGTTGGGATGAGCGTTTTCAGCATTTGAGCTATTATGGGTAGTAGAATTTCAGGGATAAAAAGTAGGGCCTAATTGAAATTAGTAGCTCTTAATGTTGCATATGAAGTTATTCCAAAAAAGCAGCCTGTTAAATGTATATTACCTTATTATTATTTCATTTTTAAAAATACCATTTTTAAAATACAATTTTTATTGGTTCATCATTGGTTTATAATACCATGCAAGCTTTGGGAGCATATGAATAGCTTCCCACCTTGTATACTACATGGCACCCATGGCACCACCATAGTTCTATCATAACTGTCCAATTGACCCCACCTCTTCCCATTCCTTCACCCTAGTCTCTTTCCCTATAGTAACCACCATATTTTTCTCAGAGTCTAAGAGTTGTTTTCGTTGTATTTTTTTCAGCTTCTTTGCTTTGTTTTGATTCCATTATGTAAGTGAAACCATCTAGTAATTGTCTTATTTCTTGATCAAGCATGATCACCTCAAGTTCCATCCATCTTGTTGCAAAAAGCAAGATTTCATCTTTTTTTTTTTAATGGTTGAGTCATATTGCACTGCTTATATTCACCACATCTTCCTTATCCAGTCATTGATTGACGGACATGTAGGTTGTTTCCAAGTCTTGGCTATACAGAAGTACATTACCTCAAAGTGAAGAATTTTCATTTTAGATATGGGTCAAGAGATTTCCTAAACTACTGTTGAAAATGTGTATTGGGATTTCACTTGGGCAACATTCTACAATCAAGTTGAGGATTCACATACTCTATCACCTAACAATTCCATTTTAGGTGTACACTCTAAAGAAATGCACACACACACTGGGAATCATGTATAAGAATATTCATAGCAGCATGTTAATAACAGTCTTGAGCTGGAAACCAACCAAATGTCCATCAACAGAATGGACAAAATGATGCATATTCATACTGTATGTTTCTATATTTACATAAAGTTCCCAAACCAGTGATTCTACACTGTAGTGCTTTTTGGGTACATGCTCAGATTAAAAAAAAATTACAAAGGAAAAACAGCAAGGACATGATTATTATAAATGTCAGGTTGTGGTTATCTTTGGGGAAAGGGAGGGTCTTCTGGTTGTGAAAAGACACAAGTTGAGAACTGCTAGGGTGTTGTTAATATTTTATTTATTGACCTTATTGATAGGTACAAAGATATTGCCTTGCGCATTAAATTGCACCTTTTAAGTTTTTCTCTATGCTATATTTTATAATAAAAAGGTCTTTTTTTAAAAAAAGAAAAAGTAGTCTTTCAGTTAAGAATTTTAGCTTTAGGGAAAACTTTTTTTTTTAAGGCCATCTGTTCTTTCTAGCTCTTTCATCACTTTCCTACCCCTTGCTCCATACGGGATGTCAGCAGGATCTGCTAGTTCCAGCACTGGTAACGTCACACTAGAGACACTTACATGTCCTTGAGTCAGTGGAGCATAACTGGATGTGTTCATATGTTGGCATGCACACACATGTATATGCATGCATGTTCACACACAGTCCTCTTCCTAGGTTGGTGAGACGATAGAATAGACTCTCCTCAGGAACTCTGTGGTCTCTTTAAAGGGTCCCCCACTTCTACTCTCATGACATCTGGATGGTAGACTTGATGGCTTTTCTGATGGACCCTCTCTGTAAGCCCCACCAGCTGCACCATGGCTCCAGATTTAGACTGTATTCTCAGCAGTAGATGTGCCTAGCACATTTGCTACTGATACTTTATAGCTTCCTGTTTCGCCACTGTCGATGGCAGGATTGTGCTAGTTGTTTTACATTGTGTAATGCTCTATAGTTTATAATAACATTTTACTTTCATAACAGTCCTATGGAATAGATAAAAAGATATCTAATTATTTCTACTTTTTTTTAAAAAAAGAATTATCCATGCACACAAGAGCTGAGGTATAGGACAGAGGTGCAGGGGTGGGGTGGGGTAAGGGGACCCACGAGAGACAGAGTGAGAAACAAAACAGGTAGACCAACCAAAATACAATGCTCAGAGGAGCAGTGGGCGAGGCAGGAGAGGTCTGCTGCACCATGTGGGTCCCCTCCCTGGCCAGGGACCAAACTCACACAGCAGTGGCAGTGGAAGCAGAAGCCCCACAGTGCAGCACTCAACCCCTTGTGCCACCAGGGAGGTCCTATTTCTAATTTTCAAAGGAGTCATTGAGGTGCCTAGACTAAAGACAAAGGGCTAACCATACCTCTGAGTCCTTGCCATACCCACAGCCTCTTAAAAGAAAAGTTGATAGGGTTTGTCTGAGTACATCACCATATCAACCTCCCCAAATCCATAGGTGGTTTTACAAGAAGCATTTAGTTAATTCAAAAACATCAAACTATATGACAGAGATATATGGAGTGACCTAGAAAAATAGGGCTGCCCAAACAGGAGTGATAGTGCTTAGGTAAATAATTCAATTATTTCAGAAGTATTTTGTGGAAAATACAACTGTTGGTACAACATTAAAAGCTTAAAGACAACAGAGATGGGATAGTTGTACATGGATAATATAAGAAATCATTAATAAACAGGGACTATGAGGAAGAGTAAGGTAACGGGGAACAGAAAACATGTATCTATCTGACACAAATGGAAAGGGAGTTTCATTGAATAGCATTGACAGGAATATTGGAAGCAAAGATTTCAGGACTAAGTTCCTTAAAGCATAAGGGAGTCATACTCTTGTTCAGTTCAATGTTTGTAATTCAGTTCCTTTTCTCTTTTACTTTTTGATTTGTGCAAATGACCAGACTATGAGAATAATGATCAAAGAAGACTGAGCTGATAGGCTACCTGAGGGGGAGGTGGAACAGAGAGGGCAGCATAGTGAAGGAACACAACGAACTACAGTTGAGGACTATGGGTGTCTTGGTGGTGGGTATGGTGTGGTACCATATACCTGAAAGGTGTGATCCTATACCTCTAAATCATATACAGCACGTAAACCAATGTTGCCTCAATAAAAATATAATTAAATAAACATAATCATACTATAACAAAATAGGCAAAGCCTATCCACAAGTATTTCAGTACTCCCTCTCCAAAAGGTGGGATCAAATTTCCCTCCCCTTGAGGTTGGGCTAGATTTAGTGTGTGTGTGAGTCCCAAGACTGGGTCATAAAAGACATTGGCTTCCTCGTTGGGTCACTTACCTTGGGTAGAGCCAACTTCCACTCTTTGAAAACACCCAGCAGCCCTACAGTGAGGTCTATGTGGAGAAGAACTATGGCTTCAGACCTATGGCTTCCTATCAGCAACCAGCACTAACTTGCCAGGTGTGTAAGTCATCTCAATAGGGGCTCCTTCAGCCCCAATCAACCCTTCAGATGATGACAGCCTCTGTTGGTGCTGTGACTGCAACCTCGGAGACACTCTAAATCAAAAACCACCCAACTAAGCCACTTTGGACTTTGGACCCACAGAAGCCTTATGAGATAATAAATGTGTATTGTCTTAAGCCATTACCTTTTAGTAGTTTGCAATGCAGCAATGGATAACTCACATGATTATGAAGAGAAGGGCAGAGGAGAACCATTTTACTTTAAAAAATATTTATATCCCCCTCAATTGCTTGCATTTTAAAAACTGACATGGTAATTTTATTTATTTTTTTTAAGAGGGTTTTTTAAAAAAGTTATTTATTGATGCCTACAAGAACTGGGGTACAGGCCAGAGTCACCAGAGGTGAGAGGATTCACCAAAGACAGAGCGGGGAGCAGAACAGGCAGATGGACTGAAGTACACTGCTGAGGGGAGTAGTGGGCGAAGCAGAGAGGTTCACTGTGCCATGTGGGTCCCCTCCGTGGCCGGGAATAGAACCAGCACTACTGTGCAGCAGATGCTTCACAGTGCGGCGCCCAACCTGCTGCGCCACCAGGGAGGCCCCACACGGTAATTTTTAAGTTAAGAAAGTTAAAGTTTAGAAGGGCCATCATTAAGGAAAATTCTTAATTAGTTTATAATTTGTTGAGTCTAGAAAGAATAATACATATTTCAAAAAACATGTAGGAAACTTTTTCAATGGCTAGCTGTGGTGCCTATATAAAGAAACAGGCCCAAAATATATAAAATATCTGCTCCAAGTGCTATAAACCCTGAAGTATTGCCAATTATCAATCATCATTATGTTTTTCTGACTGAATTAGTTTACCAGTGATCCTTGTAGTGTACTGTTGTTTACCAGTATTTCTAGCTGAATTAAATTACCCAGAAATCCTTGACTTGCAAGGGAGAAAATCCCAGAAGGATGTTTCTCTTTGTTGTACAAATGTTTATGTTTTTGTTAACAAAGGACAAAGAAGTCCTTTCTGGTTCTTTTCCTTGGAATACCCAAACGTAAACTTGCAGTACTGATTAATGGTAATGCCACTAGTTAAGATATCGGTTAAAGTATTTAACAGCTGCTTTTTCTCTCACAGCTTCCAAAGTCTTCCTCTAAGTTGTACCCATTAGAATCTGTCTTTTGCTCACATCACTTCTTTTCTACCCATTTATTTTATCTCTGCACTTCTTGGACAAACCCAGAAAAATCAGTCAGTCTAGCCAGTTTGCAAAGTGAAGTCATCTAAAAAAAATAAAACCACATTGACTTAATGATTTCCCCTGTTCATAGTTATGTTTAGTTCCTGTTGAGCTAATGGCACCAGGGGATTGATGTCTGCATTCTGTAGCAAATATCACCATCATTTCTTCCTCTCTACTTGAAAACATTCTTCAGCTCTTACTAAAGTTAAGGGTTCTTTGTATGAGTATTATGTACACTGTTATATGGATTTATCCATGTACCAGATTTTTTAAAAGTGAGTATTAATCTTGCCTGTTATATAAACCAAACATCTGCAATTTTGCAATATTTCATATGTAAGGATACCATCAAGGGAAGGATTGTAAAAGAAGGGGAAAAGTCATTAAAAAGAGAATGTTAGGCTAAGACAAAGGAATCTAGACGTAGACAGACTGTCTGAAAAGGTAAAGAAGTGGTTCAATATGAATTACATCATCAACCCAAGTTGGGGTGTTCAGGGCAATTTTAACATAGCCACCCCAGCTAACCACCCAAGTGGCATAAAAGCTGCTTTCAACTTGTTCTTGTTCATTTGGTATCCAGGATTAATTAGTGTTCAGACAGGAACCTATTTGACTAACTTAAAATGTGTTAGTAAAACAGTTGTCCCAAAAGCCTCCTCTAGTCCCCTTTGCTAACACAGTCGAAGCAACCACTATTGCACTCCCACAAGGAGTCAAGATATACACTGTTTTGACTATGGAAAGCGTGTCTACTGGGCACTGACTATTTTATGGTGTCATTTGGATTGTGCTGGGCGAATAAGAATGAGGTAAAGTCCAAATAAACTAGCACTGAAATTCTCATGCTTGTGTGGATTTATTTGGTCCTTTGATGTTTTTCTTGTTTTGCTGTTGGAATGTTTCAAATATGCACTTAAGTCACCCATAGAGAGAGCTGCTAATGTAAATGGACATGTGTTTTAAGTTGGCTGTCATCTTAACCTTCCCAGAGATGCAAAACCCATAAAACACAAAGGGTCAATTGGAATTACTTCTTCTGTTTCTTCTTTTAAATATGAGGGGTTGCAAAGTTCAGGTTGCCCTTTCCTTCTTGTCTCTCTATTTATTCAGGTGACTTAAGTTTTGGCTATTATAAGGAGGGGTTGACCCTCAACTCTATGACATTCCTCTTAAAATTAGTTTTGACTTCCATGCTTTACTGATTATTTTAAGAGTACTATTTGAGTCTTTGATACTCTATCTTCACAGTGAGTTCCTTTAAAAAAATCTATAGAAATATAGGAATGTGCAATCTTAAGTACTTGCTAATCTTATTGTAAAAGCTCTTTTCAAGTTTAAAAATGTTTTATCATAAAAGTGTTATAAAAGGAATACTAAAGAAAATTGAGAAGCAGGGGAGAGGCCATCTACCTGTAACTCAAACACAAATACTGCTAACATGGCCCTAATCAGAGGTGAGGTGGGGCATTAAGCCACCCAAGCTCATCCAGTGGGTAGATTGAAGTTGGGTGGGCTGGCTGCCTGGCAGTTCCAGATCCACAGTGCTGTAAACTCTGCCAACTGCTTTACATGTAACATTATATCACAGGTATTATTCCCTCAAGCCTCCCCCACCACTCACAACCTCACAGCCTTAGGGGAGCAGGAGAAATAAAGGGATAAGGAGTGGAGAAAGAGGTTTCTTTGAAAAGGGGTACATCCTGAGGCCTCTCTGGTGGTGCAAGGGGTTAAGCACTGCACTACAAAGTATCTGCAGCCACTGCAGCTCGACTTGGATGCCCGGCCAGGGAGGTGACCCCCATGGTATGGCAGACCTCTCCTGCCTTGCCCGCTGCTCCACTCAGCTGTATACACCAGTCAATCTGCCTGTTCTGTTCCCTACTCTGTCTCTGATGAATCCTCTCACCCTGCACCTCTGGCCCAGTTTCTTATATGCATAAATAAATAAGTCTTTAATAAAATAAAAGGGATACATCTAAATGTACAATCTTTATAAAAGAATGAATTCTATTCCTTCAGGTTTATACATTTTTTTAGACATATAGAAAATAAAAATCTAGGTATATTATATCAACATCTTCAACTTTGCTAGAATACTAAGGTCTTGCTGGTAGGCAGGTAGTAGAAATGAGACGCAGTATTTAAAAACACAATTTTAAAAGTTTAAAGGATCACCCTTTTCTTGCTGAAAATAACATCCCTCAGAGAAGCAGATCAGCGTAACACAGCCATGCCTGAGCCTTCTAGATAGAATCAGCCTCTCTGGCATGCTTGAGTGCCTACTTCACCTCAAAACGTGAACTCCTGTCAGAATTAGTACATTTAGAGCAGTCATAAAAATATATATGGGCATAGTGCTTTTAATGAACTTCTCAAAACTTGAACGGTCTTTCAGGATTAAAGGTGAGACTTGTGTAATAGCAAAGGGAGCTCTTTAAAGCAATTGGGTATCACCCTGGATAAGAGGAGACATTCTGATGTGATCACTTGAAGATTTTTAAAGAGCAAAAATAGCATAATGCTGCCTCTCAGTTTTATGGCACTCCCTGTCTGACCCACTTGGCATCCCTGGAATCTCCTCCACAATCTCGTTTTAGTCACTTTGGTTGTCGGCTCTTGTGGGGTTCAGTTTCAGATCTGTGGTCATCTCATTACACTCGCACGGCCAAAGAAGTATGGTTTTGTGGAGAGAAATGTTTCTTTAAAAGCAACCCCTTTTTCCCCTTTAATTCCCCTGTTTCCCCAAGGTTGTGAGGTTGTGAGTAGTGGAGGAGCCTTGAAGAAATAATAGAAAAAGCACAGGTTTTGAAATCAGATGAAACTGAATCACGTATTGTAGAAGGGACTCTCAGACAAACTGCCTGAACTGCCTAAGTCTCAGATTTCTCATAGGAAAAGTAAACAACATTAAAATTTATTATGATAATTAGATAACACAAGTGATACAACACAGAGCTGGCATTTAGTAAGTACTCAGTAATGCTTTTTCTTTAAGGTCATCGGTGGATTTACCAACTCTTTCTGGGGCTTGCCTTCCCGGTACAGGGTAGGCATTTCAGGGACTACTTTTTGGGTTTGTGGGGCTGTGGGACTGGTTCTGGCTAATGACTGTGAGTAAAATGACACATATTTTAAACTGCCAGTGCGAGGATCTTTCCTTTTGACACGATGACTGGCAACACCCAGGGTGATGAGTGCTCTCTCTGCTTGGATTCCGTGGCTCAAGTGAGAGTGTTCCTGCTAACCCATAGTGGGTGAATAGAATGAACAAGAAACAAATGCTGGTATTGTCAGTCATTGAGGATTTTTGTATTGTTATGGCAGCAGAACCCAAGCTATCCTGTTGTTTCTACTTAAACAAGAAAGTATAAAAACTGACAAAAAAGGGACACGATTTGATTTGTGGAATAAGACATCTGGAAGATTCTCTGCTTTCACCCTGGTCACATGATAAATTTTTATTTCTAGACTATAGCTAGAAATAGATTTTCTTGTGAGGATGGATCCATGTTTCAATCCAAATTGCTCATGGAGGCAGATCTATGAGGGCAAACTATTTATGGTGTCATATACTAAACCTTGGGAAAATCTTGAGGTATCTTGTAGGGTTTTTCTGTATTTCAGATTTACTCTGAGATGAATTAATAACATTCTATTCTCCCTAACCCCACCAACAGTCTTACTTAGAAAATGTTAAAATGTTTTCACGTTCCAAAGAAACTAAAGCAGTATATTCATAAATAAAAAAATTTAAAAAAAAGATCTCTTGGAAATGAACATTTCCTTCCACCAAGTAAAATTTAATTATGGAAAAAAGTAAACATTAGCCAAAATACTTAAATGTCCTATTCCCTTCTCCCACATAAAGGTATTAAATTTATCAATAAAAGCATCTTGGTAGGGGGTTAGTTGAATGTAACCTAACAGCGATCAAGGGGAAAAAAAATGTCAATACACAGATGTGAAATTCCGCTTTACCAATGTTATTATGGTCAGTGTCTCTGAAGAATAAGAATTTTTACCAGCTCATAAAGTTCGTAAACAACTTTATTAATTATTTACCATAACTAAATTCCAGAACAATAATTGTGAAGATCTGTTAGTGCTCTATACAATGATGCAGACTTACAATCTTGATACTTTATAGAAGAATAAAAGGTAACCTTTATTATGATATTATTATTGGCAGGCACTATGCTAAGTTCTTAGATCAGGACTGTATTCAGTTACATATTACAGAATCTTCACTACAGTGGCTTAACCAAATGCAGCTCATTTTTTCTTATGTCATAAGAAATCTTGAGGTAGAGAGCCGACTCCAGGTACAGCTGCTTGAGAAAGTCATCAAGAACCCAGGTTCCTCCTAGCTTCCTGAACTACCATTCTCAGCACTTGTTGCCAAAAGACTGCTGATCTTCCAGGTGTCCCGATGCAGAATGAAAAAGGAAGGGCAAAGAGCAAAATGTTCATGCCAACTGGCTCTATCCAGCACCCTTTAAAAAAAAAACACACACAACATTTGCTTTCCTGGAAACCTCTCCCTGTGGAAGGAATCATATGGTCACCATAGCTGTAAGAGAGTCTGTGGAGGGAATATTTCAGCTGGGCACATTGCCAACCCCAACAAAATTGTGTTTCTGTTAATAAAAAAGAAAGGTAGAATGGATCGTGGGTAGACAAGTAGCAATATCCGCCATTAGGCCTTAAGGGCATTATCCCAAATCTTTGCAACAAACTCTGAAGTAGCTACTGTTATTTCCCCTTTTAGGCATTAGGAAAACCAGGCCTAGAGGGCTGAAATAACTTAGCTAGGGTTACACAGATGGTAGGCGGTGAATCGGTATGTGCAGCTCGGCACCCTCTTTAGAAGATGATTCTCAAGTAATCACAAAAGGCAAAAATGGGAAGCTAATCAAGTTTGGAGCTAGGTTCTCCTTTAAGTCTTACTGTTCAATCAATCATACAGAGAGCCACCCTGAGCATGGCCAAGGTCTCTTGGGCAACCTGCCAGCAGGTCCCTATGGGAGGCAGTTATGCTGTCATACTTTCCCTGCTGTAATCACATACTCTCAGACTCCAAAGAGTCTTGAGGCAGCTGTGACAAGCATCTGTACAAGCCTGCTAATGAGACAGAGTTCATGAATCTAAAAAACTTGGCACCTCTTGGTTCTGGGAAAGCAACATGGACTGGGGGAGGGGCGAGTCAAAGGTGAGGCCTTTCTGCCCTCTGTGTTTAGAGTTTTGTTTCAGGCAAGATACAAGGCCCTTTGGGCTCTGGAAGGGAAAAAAATCACTGGGAAGCAATAAATATTTACAGAAATTCAAATAGTCATTAAAATGCTGGACTTTTTGGTCCTCAGTCTGTTATCTTTATTCATTGCTTTAGTTAATTTTAACAGCTCCTGGCCTGCAGTAAAATACATGAGGTATAACAACGAGAAGAAAGGCTCAACTCAGGGCAGGAGAGCAGAGGCCCTGGGAGGCAGCCAGTGTTCTCAGGTTGTAAAATAAAATCTCTAGACCAATCGGACACTGGCCTCGGGCCATGGCAGTGATTAATGCCAGAGTTGTAAAAGTGCTATGGTGGGAATGGTAAGCCAGCTTGTAGTGTGTGTGTGTGTGTGTGTGTGCGCGCGCGCGTGTTGGTTTTTTTCTTCAAAGGAGCTTAACATGAAACACATACTTTTCATTTGGTTTGGAATCTAAAAATAAAGACTCATTTAATTTTCTCTTTAAAGTAAGAACATAAGCAACTTTACAAAAGCCTAAGAAACACTAAGCTCTAAACGACTTATTTCACTCTGTCTCCCCCGACCTTTCATACTAGACTTGTGCATTTTTATATCACTGTAACTAGTATAACAGATATACATTTCCACTTTTGTGTTTTTCTCTTAAAATTATTTCATATGAACATTTTCATATTTGTTTGAAATACATGGGTTTTTGTTTTCTTTTGTCTTTTAAATGGTATTTTATAATGTTGATGATCTAGAGTGGTTTGCTTAATCATCACCCTATTGTTAAATATATAGTTTGTTTTCGTGATTTTGCTGTTCTAAATGATGCCACTTCCAATATCTTCATACAAATCCTTTACTTTTTTGCCTTTAGATTATTTCTTTCTGATTTTTTTCTCCCAAAGTGACATTATTTAGTCAAAGGGTATGAAGAGTTACTTATCTCTAATGTGCCCCAACTATTGTGTCATCAGCAATATAAAAATATACCAGCCTTTCCCCAATGGGGAATGTGTTGACTATTTACCTCATGTCTCTTAACTCCACATTACACTTCTATAATATGCTTCATAATGCTGGGACTAGGAACCTCATACTACATTTTCCTGGCTTCATTTCTACTTGTCTGGTTGTTAGGGTCAACTGACAGAAATCTGTGGAAAATTAGAAGGCATTTGAAGGAAAGTGGGGAGAAGTTATTGTTTCATCATTTCTGTTTCTGACAAAATCTCTGTAGTGACTTTCATTTCTGGATGTTCTTTCCTGGGTGTTCCCAGGATCCTACTTAGCACTCCCAGAGACACAATGAGAAATGCAATCCTGGGCTATCATAAAACAGTCTCCTCATTTTGTTCCGTTAGCAGCTTTCTGTCTTTTTGTCCTTACCAATCTTGGGATAACCTACTTTTCCCTTTGTGACCTTTCAGCTTTCCCAACAATATAGTTTCCTGTATTAAATAGGAATACCTAGCTTTTTGAAATACCTAGCAAGACTTGATTTTCCTGACTAGGTCCTGACTTCTAAGTGGGTCTTATAATTCTAATGTTACATTTTATTGGATAAAGTCTTATTTTGCATTTTTAAAAATTGTGGAAATGGATTTTCTTAAAAGTGTACATATTTTGCTCATTTGTCATCAACCTAATTGGCCTTCATGTCTTCAGTATAATGATAAAAACTTCTAGATTATTACATTATTTTAATATAACACATTATTTTAATATAACAAATTACTTGTAAGAATCGGAAAAAAATAAGAATAAAACATTAGCAAAATAATTGACTTGGATATTTAAATTTAGCTTTAGGATTTTTTTCAATTTTATAACCTTATTTTTCTGTGTAATAAATGGTGCGATGAGTGGGGGGCCCCCCAAAGTCTAAGGACCCCCAAACTGTAACTTATGAATGTTACCTCATATGGAAAAAGTCTCTCAGTAGACACAACTAAATTAAGGTGTATAAGATTAGATCATCCTTGGGGCCTCCCTGGTGGTGCAGGGGTTAAAGACACAGCACTATCAAGTTATTACCAGCCACTGTGGCATGAGTTCAATCCTTAGGCCAGGGAGCTGACCCACATGGTGCAGCAGAGCTCTCCTCTCTCGCCCACAGTTCCCCTCAGCAGTTCATTTCAGTGGCTCGGCCTCTTCTGCTCCCCACTCTGTCTCTGGTGAATCCTCTCCCTGCCCCACTTTCCCCAACACACACCCCTTGTCCCCGTACCTCTGACCTATTCCCTACATTTTGCATACATAAATAAGTGAAATAATTTTTTTTTTTAAAGATTAGATCATCTTGGATGATCTGAGTAGGGTCCTAAATCCAATGGCAAGTGTCCTTATAAGAGAAAGGCAGAGATTTGAGACAGAGAGAAGATGTGGACACACAGGAGGATAAGGCCTTGTGAAGATGGAGCAGAAACCGAAGTGGTGCAACCACAGCCAAGAAGTGCTTGGAGGCAGGCAAGCTAGAAGCTCTTCCCCAGAGCTTTCTGAGGAAGCAGAGGGCACTGCCCTGCTGACATCTTGCTTTCTGACTAATAGCCTCCGGAATTGTGAGAAAGTAAATTTCTGTTGCGTTAAGCTACCAACTAGCGGTAATTTGTTGCTGCTAATTACAGGAAACTAGTACAAATATTTAATAATTTCAGTATTTATCATTAAAAATTATTTTTTTCTTTATTTCATCTGTAGCATTCAAAATATTTCTTTTTTTTTTGCATTCAAAATATTTCTACATTAAAAGGGAAAAGGGTCATATAAATATTGCCATTAAAGAATTTGATTTTTGATACTACTTTACCTGTAAAAAGTACAATATAACTCTTATTTAGGATTTTTTTCTTCCTTTTTTAGATGAGATTTATTACAAGTTGTTCTTTCTCTGTTCCATTTTGCTGATGATTTAATAAGCCTTATAATTAGGTCCCTGTGTCATTTATATTCAAGAAAAAAAAATCGATTAGCTTCTTACTGAGACATGATGCTTAGAATTACTTTGTCTTTGTCTATGTTATTCTTTTCAATCTTCTTTTCTTTCTGTGTGACCTTCTTGACGTGCTCTCACACTCTGCAACTGAGTGAGTTATATTTTAATGACAAGGATTTTAACCACTTTTCAATGTAACGGTACATAGTAGATACTCAGTAAAGGGTAGCAACTCTAGTTTATTGACCGAAAACTCAAAGTTACATGACTTTTCATTTTCAGTCCTGTTCACTTCCCTTTCTTTGGCTTCTTGTTTATATCTGTGATTCCCAACCTGATTTTTTTTAAACTGAGGTAAAAAACACATAACTGCTTTTTTAAAAAACCATCAAAGTTTCCTGACATTATTTCCCACTAGATGGTTCATAATTTGAAGGATTTTATATGACTCCATTACTTGCCAGTTGTAATGAACATTTCTTGGTTTGCTTCTCCTAGTCAGATACTCATTTAGGAATTTACTCTTTTTCCCAGTGTACCCCACATGGATCAAGGTAAGGAAGCACACAGCCCCATTGGACGGCAATCATGTAGCTCATGTAGCTCATCTAGTACATAGATGTACAGAGGATGAAAATAAAATGGATCTTCGATAACTTTATCAAGTTTTGGATCAACCTAATTTTGAAACTTGCTCTTACCTGTGGTCTTGCCACTTCTGTGAGCTATTAATCCACGATTATTAAGTTCCTTATAGTTGAGTTTTCTCTATTTCCCACCTTAACTGGTATATCAAACAATAATTATTCATTTTTTATTAATTCATGTAACTTTGAGTTTTCGGTCAATAGAGTTGCTACCCTTTACTGAGTATCTACTATGTACCGTTACATTGAAAAGTGGTTAAAATCCTTGTCATTAAAATATAACTCACTCAGTTGCAGAGT
>JAGFMF010011870.1:9780331-9847892 GCA_019455555.1 Galemys pyrenaicus
CAGGGATCCTGGCTGGCAGCAGGGATCGAACTTGTGCTGCAGTGGCTGAGGTTTGCTTCATAGTGCGTTGCTTAACCCACTGCGCCACCAGGGAGGCCCCCCTAACATGAGTTTTATTTTATTTTATTTATTTATTTTTAAATATTTATTTATTCATGTACACAAGAGCAGGGATACAAGCCAGAGGTGGGAGTGGTGAGAGGATTCACCAGAGACAGAGTGGGGAGCAGGACAGGCAGATCTACTGAAATACACTGCTGAGGGGAGCAGCAGGCGAGGCAGGAGAGGTCTGCTGCGCCATGTGGGGCCCCTCCCTGGCCGGGGGTAGGGATCAAACTCCTGCTGCAGAGGTTACGGTTTGTTTCATAGTGTGTTGCTTAACCCACTGCGCCACCAGGGATGCCCCCCAAAGTGAGTTTTAAAGTATGCCGTGACTCCTAAGTCTGCGTTAGAAAAATCTGTGCTGCTTCAACTATTGCTCCTGGGAATTTACTATGGGGAGCCTTTAGTTGCCTTGTAAGGGGTTTGGCTATGCTGGGGCCACCATGTGGAGAAAGCACATGAAGACACATAGAGAGATGCCCACAAAGCCACGGCACTTCTGGGTCTTCCCAATCCAAGCATCAGACCCCATCTGTACAACATGTGAACTGCAGCTGCCTAAAGCCTCCTGAGTGAGAACAGACACTTGAGCCCAGTCAAACCCTGGGCCTTTATTGTATAGACACTGAGTTTGGGGTGTGTAGCACATAGCAAAGGATAACTGGGGAAATGCTAACTTTATATTCATTCTATCATGCAACCTGTTCCTTGTCCTGGTGGAACTCGCATATTAGCAGAAAAAACTGTCAAACTAAGACTAGCTTTTAAGCCACTCTGCTGTTTTATCATCAGCATTATTTATAGTATAGATCACTCTTCTCAAGGACCTCTGGATGGTAGGTGTTAACATCTGGACATAGTCTTTGCTTTTGATATGTTTGTCATTCTAATTGATGACACTCTTTGTAATGGCAAATTTTTATTATTATTTTGGTTTTCAGCTTCCTGAGTAATTTTTGCCATCTGATTTTTTAAAAATTAAACTTTCATGTTTGAGGTCATTAATTAATAACACAAGCAGTTATGAGAAATAGTAAGTTCTCCTATATTACGGCCAAGTTGTCCCAAATGGTGACCTTACAAACCATAGCACATTATCGTAAGGATATTGATATCTACCCAGTCAAGAAAAAGAGCATTTTTATTATAAGGTCTTTTCTGTTGTCTTTTTATAATTACAGTCCCTCCCCTCCCCTTTATACTGTCCCTGACTCCTGGCAACTGGTCATCTGTCTTCTGTTTCTATAATTTTGTCATTTCAAGAATGTTATATAAATAGAACATATAGTATGTAAACTTCTAGAGTTGGCTTTTTTCATTAGCATAATTCCTTGGAGGTTATATTTCATGTTGACAATTTATTGCCTTTTTTTTAAAAGATTATTTATTTATGCATACAAGCACTGGGGTACAGGCGGTGAGAGGCTCTACCAGAGACAGAGGGGAAACAGAACAGACAGACGGACTGAAATACATTGCTGAAGGGAGCAGCAGGTGAGGCAGGAGAGGTCTGCCATGCTGCAGTGGCTGTGGTTTGTTTCATAGTGTGTTGCTTAACCCATTGCACCACCAGGAAGGCCCCGATTTATTGCTTTTTTATTATTGAGAATTATTTCATGAAATAGATGGCCTTTTATCTGTAGGACATTTGTTTACACATTTTATCTATTACAAATAAAGCTGCTGTAAACATTTGCGCATCTGGGATAAATATTTAGGAGTACCATTAATTACTGGCTCACATGGTAGTTGTAGTTAAGCTTATTTAAAAAATTGCCCAAATGTTTTCCAGAGTGGCAGTATCATTTTTTATTTCCACTAGCAATGTATGAGTGATCTAGTTTCCCCACATGCCTCCTGGTGCTAAATAAGTTAAATATAACTTTCCAGATAAATATTAGGACAAATTTGGTTTTTAGATTGCAGGTACCATTTCTTTGTCAACAAGATTTAGGACTTTCACATTCTGGTTGGCTCCTGAGGGTGTGATAGGGGTGTGGAGAATTAAAAAAAAAAATGAAGAAACTAAATATGAGGACATAGCTCTTTTAACCCCCAGTGATTGTTGCATTATTTGGGGGATCCTGACTGCCTTGTTTTAGCCTGTTTCTATTGTAGTTGTATCAGTAATCTCTTTCCCTTCAGGTGGCCTTTTCAAAGGCACTGAAAACCTTGAAGATGGAGTGGCAATAGATTAGCTGAAAAAGCAAAAGGAGGTTTAGGTAGAACTTTGAATTCTCTGAAAAGTAACAGTACTGTAGCTACAGCTCACTAGGTAGTCAAATCAATCTTCACTAAGTAGCTGGTTTTTAGAACAACTGCTCGAGGTAAAGAGTGACTTCTCTAATGAAGCCCAGTAGTTTGATGTCTCCTGATAATTACGTAGTGCCCTAGTTTCTCTTAGGCAGACGTGACACCAGTTAAAGCCATTTCTGAACATTTAGATAGGACACACCTGCAATAATACAGAGACCACAAATGTATGTTTCAGAATTTCTGCCCAGAACCTAAAATGTTTAATCTTCAATAGACTATTTCAAATAGAACTTCTTATATCTGATTATTTAAATAATTTATTTAAACTAGTCCCAAGACTAGTTTAAAAAATAGTTTTCTAAATGCAGGACTCCACCTTTTTGTACTCTTGGCTTGAATGTTGCTTCAGTCTGTTATGAAAAACCTTTATTAGAAAGCTTTATCTGTTGTATCAAATTGATTATCATCATTATCAGTGACATCACTATTTCCAGATTAAATAGACTGATCATCAAAGGGGAAAACAACAAACTGTTGTTGATTTTTTTTAAATCAAACCAGTCAATACTTATCCTCTCCCCCCACCCCACTAAGCCACATTTTCCAGTAAGTATTATTCTCTGACTTATATTTTTTCAAAAAAAATCATGTAACTGAAAACTGCAAAGGAATTTTTACTAGTGCTTCTTGCAGAAAATATTTATTGGGTTCAAACTCATAAACTCATTAGTGTTTATCAGTGCTATTTCATAGAATTGAAAGGATGATGAGTAACTAATAATGTAAATAAGACTAGGGCTTCCCTGGTGGTGCAGGGGTTAAAGTCTCAGCATTATTATGCTGTTGGCAGCCACTGCAACATGAGTTTGATGCCTGGCCAGGGAGCTAACCCAAATGGTGAGCTGACCTCTCCTGTCTCACCCACTCCTCCCCTCAGTAGTGTATTTCAGTAGATCCACCTTTTCTGCCTCTGTTTCTGGTGAATCTTCTCACACCCCATAACTCTGGCCTACATCCCAGTTCATATATGCATAAATAAAGAAAATAAATCTTTTAAAAAAAAAAAGACTGTGGTGGCACTTGCAAAGAGTCTAAGCAAGAATGTTTTTTAAGGAAACACTTCCTTCATGTCAACATATTGTGGAATTTAGAATTTCCACATGTTGATTTGCATGAATTGAGGTATACCTGTATTGTATATATACTACAATTTTTCCTTTTTAATACTAACAGAGAAGAAAAATATAACTCTGTAAAGGCTCCTGTTTGCTACTGTTTGAGGCAAGGACTGCCAATTTACCCCCCAGATGAATCTCTAGCAGCTTAATTGGAGTTATTATCTACGACTAAATCATCTTTAAGACACTCTTCCTTCCACATTTGGCAAATGTGGACTGTTCTGATTAAGTCTTTAGGTTGTTATTATAACCAAAGTGGTCTTAGGTAATGGAAAGGAAAAAACAGCTTACTGTTTCTTAAGTAAAAGTTAACTTTTGTAGAATATCCTTTAACCTATTAAGTGCTTTCCACCTAATGTCATTTAGTCTTCCAAACAAAACTTGAAGGCCAAAATTCTATGCTATCATCCTTTCGTAAGTAAGGGACCTGAGGCTCAAAAGGACTAAATGAATTTCCAGGGGGTCATAAACAATAATGGCCAAAGTCATAACTGGAGTCTAGCTATTATGACTCCAATGTCTGTGCCTTTTAATCTAACTTGCTGGGAAGAGAGAAAGCACCCCTCTCAAGGTGAAGAACATTAAAATGTATTTGTTAAATTCAAACTTAACAGCACACTTTTTAAAGCCTCCTTAACCAGACTCAACAACATTTATTGGATAGATTACTGCCTGATTGCATGACCTCACCCTTCCCGAACATGGAAAATTTCTGTTACCCCCTTTGCGCACCCCCAGACCATTTCACCATCAGAAGAGTGCATGAAACCTGTCTTTGAAGTGGTAGTAAGATGGCATGCCTTCTTAAACCATATTCTCCCAGCATTGTAGTTACTCCCATATTCTCATAAAGATAGATCCAGAGGTTCATAAAGAAATATGAACCTCTGGATCTACCTCCCTATTTTCTTCCCTCAGTGGATCCTTATAAGTTTAAATAATTCACTGCCTAGGTCGTATTGGATGAGTTTCGACAATATTGGCAGACCATGTGCCAGACCTGCAGAGGGGTTTATATGTCTCATTAGATGACTCTTTTAATTTAACTGCCTGGCTAACTGAGCACAACTATGGCTTTCAATATCCCTTGACAAATGTCTGCCATTAGTCTACACCTGACCAGTGTTGCTATAAGCATGTGACCATGGGCCATTACACATGCAGGAAATGTGGAGGGGTATATAATTTCATTGCTTTTCCCAAGTGATTTCTAACCATACCCAACTTATTTTATTATTCCCCATGTCTTTCAAAGTTCTTCTCCCCAAAATGTTAAAAGGGACAGAAAGGATGAAGGCACCAAAGGAGAATGAATTCTGTAAGCATTAAAAGATATTACAAAGTAGGTGAAAGACTGTGTGCTGCATTATTTTGAGTCAGGATTTCCTACCTTGGCACAATTTTTTTTTAGCCCTGTCGCAGTTTTGGCATTTAATTACTATACTGTTTTAAACATTTCACTTCTCACTATGTATTCAATACTACACATACCATAATAAACACTGGCTATGCTATGATCCTAACTTAGACTTGATTTAAAATAGAAATACTTAAGAATCTGAGCAAGGGGGAAAAAAACATACTAACACTCACAAAGCACATTCTTTTCTCACCAGTTCCTCCGCCTATTGCCTTGGGCAATAAATTATAAGGTAAAATAACCATTTTATTATTTACTGTTTTCTTACACTCTACTGAGAAAAAAACTACATGGCCTGCAAACTGACAGAAAATTTAAAGTGAATTCAGTATGTTGTATGTATATTTGGGGAGTGTATTTAACATATGATGTTGATGTTACAATTTTTTTTCTGGCTGGAAACAACAGAAATGTAATGAGCAAGCTTTACAAACTGGATGAGCGAGGCAAAACTACCTTAAGAGTATTCCTTCCTAAAAATACAAATAAACTATCATCTAACAACTAACTCAAAACATCTTTTATTTTTTAAAAGGAAAAGCATATTTTTAAAAGCATTAAAATTAATTTTTGAACCCATGTTTACTTAATACTTGAAATATTTAGAGGTTTAGAAAATGTTCTTTTTTCTTAGCTTACAGATTTGATCTTAATGGAGCCCTCTTTTATTTCCTGACCCTTGCATTTTTATTACCCTGTTCTTGGACTTGTTTCTATAAAATGTACCATTTTCACTCTTGGCTTAAGACAGCTTTGATGTTCTTGGTATGACATACTGTATGTAATGTTAGCTGCTTAAAGCTGGACATCAGATTGTGCATAATCACATATGTAGTTTGGATTATATAAACACTACAGGAGACAGGGTTCTTCTGTGTACAAATTTCAGATTGCTAGCTGCATGCCTGTTTAGAATGTTAAACAGTCCTAAGTAGGCAGTGATGAAGTTACTTCTTAGTCACTATGACTTCTAAAATGATAAAGACAAAAATTTTCAACTAAAGATAATTTAAAGGATAAAAAATGAATTTCATTGTCTTCAAAGTCCAATACAGCTTAGCAATTTCACCCAAAACTTGGAGAATATACTTAGAAGGACAGAACGCAATAAACGTGTAAATTTTGTATGTTATACATTTCTCCTATTATAAATAAGTCTGGCTAGAGAACCATACTAATCTGTTTCCCCAAGATTGTTTCTTTTATTCCATAATATTTCAAATTAGTTAAGACTACCCTGGAGTTTTTTTTTTTTCTTTTGTTTATATCATTTGCCTATTCTTAAGGTTACAAGCTGGCTTCATGTGTTGTTGGAAAATTGGTAACTTAGCCATTCCAAGAGAAAGTAAATAAAACACATTACCATATTTTTCAGCAATGAGAAATTTCAGAATAAAGAAGTAAGTCAATAGCTTTTCTGTTTTAATTAGTTTATATTTTAAATATTCATATCCTGCTTTGTTTCAGGAAGACTTCAAGGCTGCTGATATGTTTACTGGTCGAATAATCACCATAGTCATCAGTCCTTTGAAATTGTGGGTTAAAAAATCCAGTAAATTTCAATCATCTTTTATGTATGTAGTGATTGTACTGCGTTTTGTTTCCTATCCTTTTTCCTAAGAACTGTAAATATGGACGTGCCTCTCAGGGTATCTTTATATTGGGGAGCTCTGTGTGAGGTTGAAGTTTTTATGGGGGAACTTGTTTAAAACAGTTGTTTTTAAAGGCTGGTTTGTCCCAGCCAGGTTAGGGGTTGCCAATAAATCCGTTTATAGGAACTTCTGTATTCCGTGCTCCAGACACAGCATTGGGGTGACAATTCTCACAGACCATGCAAGGCAGAGTGGCAGCCGCGGTTGATCCTTCTGTGATTGAGGCTGGTCAACGGGGTTGGGTGAGAGTGGGCTGAGCCCCTAACCTGAATCAGCTGCCTAGGATTCCGGGGTGGGGGGGGTAGGGCGGGGAATAGGGGTGAGAAGGTAAGGGGGGAGCTGGTGAAATCAGGACTTGTGCATCTGAAGGCCTNGGGGGGGGAATAGGGGTGAGAAGGTAAGGGGGGAGCTGGTGAAATCAGGACTTGTGCATCTGAAGGCCTTATCCAAGGCTTTCGCTGTAATAAGCGCATACATTTTTGCAACTCAGAAATTTAACTTACTGCTACCAAAGAAAACTATAACAGCTTTGTTTCTCCCACCTCCAAACCTCCCTCCTCCAGCCAGCGTTAGCAGGACGGTGGCCCTCACTGGAAGCAGAGACAACCCAGGGTCAGACCCCAGCAGTTGGAGGAGGCTGCGCACACGGGGTCCCGGGGACATGTGGACACTCACCGGTCCTTGAATGTCCACTTGTCTGTTGGGGAAGAAAAAGACGTAGTAGGTGAGATGACCTTATGCCCAGGGGTGGGGGAGGGGTAGTGGACGGGGCGGGTGGGGATGGAAGCAGAGAAAATTCAAGAACGCCACACAAGCCACCCGAACTTCTACCAAACTTCAGCTTGGTTAATTATTCCCATATGTCCTCCTCGGTTGTTTTCAAAAATCAGCATGGAGGGGGGGCCGGGTCACTTCAATGATTTTAAAGAGTTTGGGAAAGAGGGAAAAAAAAAAAGACGATCACTCATCTTGATCCCAGAGGGGCCCGGGCACAGCCCCGGACGACCAGCTCGCTCCGGGAAAAGTCAAGGACCGAGACGAGAAAGAACTCTCCGCTCGCCCCAGCTGGTGGGGAGCCGCCGCAGCCCCGGACGGGGAGGGGCGCGAGAGGCGCGGCCCGGGCGGGCGCGCGAGAGGAAGGTGCCTTCGGGAACACGCGCAAGGGCGGGGACTCGCGCTGCCAATGAGGCCCGGGTGTTGGCCGTGCTAGGCGGGGGACGGGCCGGAGCTCAGCCTTCGCTGTGGCAGCTGCGGGCGTCTTGGGAGCCGAGGAGAGGCTGCCGCGGAGCGCCGAGCTGGCCGCGCCCGAAGTCCGGCCTTGGGGGTGGGGATCCGCGCCGAGAAGCTGGAAACTTTCCCGGCAGGTAACTCCTGTCGCCCGGGCGCCGTCGTTGGCCTCTATGCGTCCGGGTCAGGGCCAGCTGCCTCGGTGCAGAGAGGTGGAGAGGGTCCCGGGGAGGAAGAGCGGGTGATGGGGAGCGTGGAAAGGTATGTGGCAAAGTTTCTGCAGCCCCCCTTCTCCTCTTTCGCTGGGCACACCCGGGAGCTTTCCGGGGATAGGCACGGACATGTTGGGCGCCCGGGGCCTTTGGTCCCGGCGATCGTAGGAAGTCGGCGCCTTCCCATCACGGTCCCTCCGCGCCGGACCGAGCTGGCTTCGGGCGGAGCTCGGTCTCCGGGGCACGGGGGACGCATGGCGTCACGCTGTAGTTTCGGGACCACCCCGCGCCCGCGCGCCTCCTAGCCCCCTCTCCCGCCTCCTCTGTAGCCCCTGAGCTTGGCAAGGGCCTGGGCTGCTCCTGGTACCTGGGGCGAGGGAGGCGAGGAGGGGGGTGGAGGGGGGAGGCGCGCCTGGTGCGGCGGGGTCCGGGGCGCCCCAGAGTATATGTAGCGCGAGTCGCGAAGTTGCCCGATGAACTTAAGCAGGACTGGGGGTGGGGGCCGGGTGGGGTGGGGGGGAGGGTCGTGTTGCCTCTGTCTGGCTTGAAAGTCTATTGCTTCGTTTCCAAGAACGCTGCGATTAGCATATCCACGTTTTTCATTGGGGGTTGGGTGGGGAAGGAGCTGGGAAAGAGGAGACTTGTCACGCTTCCGTTCTTGGAGGGTGGAGAGTGGCCACTTTGGGGGGACTTAAATCAGGGCACACGTTCTTCCTTGAAGGACTTTGGGGGTGCAGGAGCGCAGCAAGTGTAGGGGGCTCCCGGGTTTGGCGCGGCAGCTTTCCGGAACCGCTGGCTAGGAAGGAAACCCTAGGCGTCGTGTGGCGTGTTTGCGGACAGGAACGTCTCTGGACCGGCGTTCTCAAAACTTACTTGACTTATTGCGTAAGGCTCGGGGAGAAAATGCGGCGGTGGCGAGGTAGAGATACTGCGCTGCGGTCGGGGGTCCGGAGGATGCCGGCTTTGGCTAAAGTCTTGACCCTCCCGGCCGCCCTGCAGCCAACTCTTGCCAGTGCCAGATCCTGAACCTCAGGTGATGGGACTCGTCTTGGTAGCGTCTGTTCGCTGCTGGAATCAACTCGGGGGAGGTTAGGAGGACACCTTCATCTTGAACTTGACCCCAGGAGCTTCGTCGTCTGGGCGGGTTTACAAGGTAAAGGGAAATTGAATCTTAAAAGGAATGGTCTCCGGTCTCTGGTGAGGACAGGAAGTGCCTGGTTCAGAATCTTTGAGGAAAGGGCTTGGGACTGTTGTGGTCACTGACTGGAAATGCCAGACCACCACATTGCGGAAGTCACTGTGTTGGGAGTGAGTGGGGATGGGAAAGGAAAGGAGAAACCTGGTTAGTTGATGCAGAAGGTTGGTATTTCTCAGTGGAAATGAAGGAATCTGCACCTCTGCTTTCACTAGATCTGCTATTCACTTTTTTCCTTCCTGGGTCATCTTTATTCCTGCCAGCCAGGCACTCCAGGGACGGGGGAGGGGAAGGAAGGGAGAGCAGTTGTGAAGTTTGTCTGGTCAGCCCGGAGGTATTTCAGATGTGCTACGAGGAAGATTCCTGGATTTTAACAGCTGCTTCTTGATTGCTGGGAATGAAAGGATTTATGAGCGACTGAAAAGTTCATTACAATAGTAGTCTGAATGTTTTACTCATCTAAACTGCTTAAAGATCTCACAAGGGATCATCTCAGGAGTGTGCCAGTTTCTGCAAAGTTTGTGTCAGCCAGAATGCTTGGTGGATGTCAGTCAGAAGACATCGTAAATATATCCTGATGGTATTAAGATGAAAAGTATGCGGGAGTAAAGGAAATACTGTATCTGACATCCTTCAGGACTTCCTCCTTGGGTTGCTACTATTACCTGCCAAGTGAACTAGGTCCAGGCTTCCGGACTGTTGTGATTTGACAATAAAGGATGGGAAATAGTGTCATCGATTTTAGTGGAGGCAGGAAAGTCCAGAAATAAATTTAAGGTCACTTTTCATGACCCTGTCTTACAGCTGTGATGCCACAAACTAAACGTTGGCTGGGACTTGGGATTACTGGTTTTCCTGCTTTCTTGGTTTAACCACTAGAATGTCCAAATCATCATAATTTATGTCCATCATGGAACTAAAACATAACTGATTCATAGTCAGCCTTTTTTCTGCATCCCATAACAGCCTGTAGAAAAAAAAACATTTTGTCTCCGTAGCCACACAGTTTACTTGAAACCATAGTGGGCCTTTGATACTGGGTGATTGGGGACACAATTTTAAAGGCAATGGAATTATCTTGATTAAATTGTCTACTTTTAGGCAACAACCCCCTCTGAGTTGCTGATTAATTCTTTATCTCCCAGGGAACATTAAAACCAGTATCCCTGGGCTGGTAGAACTGTAATCCACATTCTAATGATGCCAGCCAGCATAACTGGAGGTTAATGTTATGCCCACGGTTCCATTAGGCATTTCTAACCAATTATAAAGATTTTGTCTGGGTTGGGTTGAAATAAAAACTGCAAGTCTCATAGCCAGAGAAATGGCTTTGTTTCTATCTTTGTGGTGAAAAGTTTAGTATAACTTGCAAATTATAGGAGTAAAGTTTATAAAAGCAAAATAAAACTGTGTGTTTTGGGCTAGGGAGGGATTTAGCTTTCTTTTAGATAGCTTTCTTTTAGAATAATCTTTTAAATATGTATTTCAGTGCTGATTGCAAACTAGAGCTTTCCCTCTCACCTTCACCAGTTTTCAGAAGTGTTTTCTGTATATAGTTCTTAATTCTTTCTAGGCTTTGGTTTTCTTGTTGTCATCCTTTAAGTGGAACCATGGAGTTCTGCAACTCCATAAGAGCTTGAGAAAAATTGGCATTCTGAAGGCAGTACTGCAATATTTAGAACAGTGCTTTTGGGTTTATAAAAAGCTTTACGTGTATGTTTTATCTCGGAATCCACAGTAAGGTAAACTGTGACCTGGGAAGTTACATTGGTTTTCTCAATGTTGTCTATAAATTGTGGAGTTGAACTTGAACCTGGGTCTTCTGATTAGCCCTCTTCCCTCCCTCATACCTCTCTTTAATTTGAAGTCACTAATGAATTGGTTAAAACCTAACAGACTACTAACATTAATATCTGGCAAATTCTCACAGTATTTCATTTATGGGTTATTCTGGTTATAGACCTCCCCCACCCCAGGGTAAAACATCTATGCTTTGATGTCAGAAATTAAAACAGCTCATTCATAATGGTGGTAAAACTTTTCCGCCAAGAGAGTTTCAGAAATTCACACCTCAAACTAATCACTTGTTTATTTATTTTCAACTTATTCTTTTTACTTTTTATTAAATAGGCTTCAATGTCTAGTATGATTTATAATTGGGACAGGACAAGTGACCCAGAAGAGTTTTTTTTTTTTTTAGATTTACTTTATTTATGCATTCAAGAACTGCACAGTGTAGGCCAGAGATACGGGGTGTGAGAGCATTCACCAGAGACAGAGTGGGGAGCAGAACCTGCAGATCCACTGAAATACACTGCTGAGGGGAGCAGCGGGCTGGGCAGGAGAGGTCTGCTGCGCCATGTGGGTTAGCTCCCTGGCCAGGGATGGAGATCGAACTCATGCTTCAGTTTTGGCTGGCCATAGCTTGATAGTGCTTAGACTTTAATCCCTGTGCCACCAGGAAGGCCCTAGAACAACATCGTTAAGGAAATCACTTCTTAAATATACAAGTCCTTAAAGACAAAAATGAACATATTATTTGCCTTTTGTTTTGGTATCTCTCAGGCAAATTACAAAGTCTGGATAAATATCCCTTTTTGATGTCATCATTCTGACTCTTTCTACTGATGGGTGGACGGTGTCTGATATTGCAGTACTTTCTGTGCTAAATAAATTCTTCCCTTATGGTATTGGCTTAATGGTAAAGAAGTTGTGGGTGGCAGGTGACCCATTTTCACTGACTGAATGTTTCTGCCATGTCCTCCTTGCCTGAGGGAAGGTTGACACTCATCTGGAAGCTGGCATGGATTTCCTTTAAAAGGTTCTAAAAAAAAAAAAAAAAATGATGTGCTAAGCCATGGAATCTCTTTGAGCAGTTTGTCCATCTTCAGCTTTGTAAACTTTTTTCTTAGAAGAATGTCTTCTCAAAATATTAAGCAATGGGACTTAAAATATTAAGCAGTGGGGTTTACCCCTCAGAGAGAAGACGTATCAATCAGTATTGAATGACTGAAGGCAAAGGCTGCCATTTCCGTGTGTGAAATAAGAGAGAGCATTATGAAGCAGTGTTTGCTAATAAAGTTGGGAGTTTTTGTTATCAGTGTACCGGAAGGGGACAAGAGCAGCAAAGCAGAAAATGGTTTCTGGTTTTTTATTATCAGAAGAGTGGATTTTGGAATGATCAGGGAGACTGTCAGGAAACATGGACGATGAAGGGGGCTGTGGTTTGGCTTGACTGTTACTGATGAGAGTTGCCTTTCTAGAGCAGATGTTGTCTTCAGGGTCTCCTGCAGGTTTCTGTGATCAAGGAGATCAAAGAACCACACAGGCAAGAATGTCAAGGACAGGAACAGTGTTACATTGTCCCGCATTTTAGTTTATATTTTGCCACCATGAGGGAATTTATTAGTAAAAATCTATCTGCAGTTGTATGGCCCTAGTTGTGTGAACCACAGATATGAACCTGGGATATTCAGCCATAAAGTCCAGAGCACGGTGACTCACTACCTTCCTGCCCCACCCCAGCACACTTAGGGTTACTTGCTTGTCATGAACTGTGGCTCTGTCAGCTGGGGGAGAGGAGTTGGACTGTCTTTAAGAAACAGCTGTGACTTCTTCATGTACATTTGCTCATATGAAGATGGAATCCTGTATTTAGTTTGCTCTTGAGGAAATTTGAAAAATGTGATATGCAAGGGTGTATATAATGTATTTGCACATTTAGAGGACAGTATTTACTTATGTAATCTGTGTTTTCCCCCTGTCATATCAGTATATTCTTTGGCATTATTTCAATGACTGTTTATAAATCCATTACTCATTTGATCATTAAATTGTAGGCCCCAGACAATGTCCAGCACATAGATTTAGCTGGATGTTGGTAGCTTCAAAATCTCAAGAAATTGACTTTTTGTTCTTTGTTCTAAGTTGTGAAAATCCTGGGGAGAACTGGATGGACCCTTGCCAGCCAAAGGAGAGTTCTTGCTAGCAGTCCTCATTAGACCCACCAGATGGGCTGTGGGAGACAAATGTCCCACAAGGAAGGGAGTTACTGTTAATGGTAGGAGAGAGCTGTGTGAACAAAAAAAGCTGGCTGTTTGATACAGGTTATTTCTACAGTGGCAGTGGTCATACAGCAGCATTCTGAGTGGTGTACCAAATGGTATGAATACTTCTAATGCGCCTGTGATGCACTTCCCGTAGTCTTGAGTATATATACCCTTTCTATCGGGGTTTGATTTGCTGCACACACAACCGCCTGTGCAAAAGGGTATCGAATTACTTCTATACACTCGCGAGTTGGTCATTATTCCCACGTAGCCCATAATACTATCTTCTCTCTGCCATACTTTATTCTAAATTACTTGGGATTAAGAACATCAATTATTAATGTTTACTGCTTGCTTGCTAACTCTGAACTAGATGTTTGAATTAACAAAACAAAACAAAAAATTACTCTCCGCGTTGCTCAACATACTTAGAGTGCTCTGGTGGGGATGGTTCACTCCTCATAGGATAGCTTTCCCCATCATCATCTCCTTTTCTTCTTGTATGTTAAACCAACAGCCCTTTGTTTCCTTGGGACTCAGAAACTGAAGCTGTGCTCAGCTGGATAGTTCTTCTGGCCTGGCCTGGGCTCACTCTTGTTTGCAGTCTACATGATTCATTGAGATGGGGGCCATTGTTATAGAATTAACCATATTATTTGATAACCTAATGTTGTTTTGCTTAGTTTTCTGTTTACCCTGTACCTTAGGGAATGCTGGGTGTGTTCTCTGCCCCAGGGAGTGAATCTTGATTAGGGCAAGTCAACTTAAGTAATATCATACCTGTTGTCTTTGACTGGTTAATGGGTAGCTATGACGTCCATTATGTCCTGCCATATTACTGAACCTGCCGAAGGTTCAGTAAAAGAGAGCAGGTTCATGCTGAGGATTACAGAATACAGATTGTATAAGACACAGTTACTTTTTTTAGCCTCTAAATCAACCATTCCCAGAGTCACTGTGACTCAGTATTTCTATGTGAGAAAAAGCTTTTTATTGTTAAGATAGTGACCAGTATGAGAGGAAAAAAATATTAAAACTGTAGGAAAAATTTAAATTTTATTAATGTTTAATAGATGGGTTGACACTGTTTGGCACACCTGAAAGTTATTTAGGTTAAATGAGGTTGCCTGGGGGAAGAGTGAGTATTTTACAACCTGGTGGAACTGACAATAGTACCTCATTCTTATTCTTGCCTTTGGTGAACTCAGTCCATGTAAATGGATTATGAATTATATTATCTAGTTTTAAGTAACCTGACTCCCATGAAATGGGCAAGCAGCTTAAAAAGATTCTTGCAAAAAATGTGTAATGATAATGATGTAAATATACAGGAACAAGAAAATGTCTTATTCTAAGAGTAGGAAATAGGGCCTCCCCTGGTGGCGCAGTGGGTTAAGCAACGCACTATGAAGCAAACCGCAGCCACTGCAGCACAAGTTCGATCCCTGCTGCCGGCCGGGGGGGACACCCACATGGTGCGGCAGACCTCTCCTGTTGTGCCCACTGCTCCCCTCAGCAGTGTACTTCTGTTGATCTGCCTGTTCTGCTCCCTGCTCTCTGTGGTGAATCCTCTCACCCCCCCACACCTCTGGCCTGTACCCCAGTGCTTGTATGCATAAATAAAAATAAATCTTTAAAAAAAAAATAAGAGTAGGAAATAACTTTTAAATAAAATTTAATAGGAAGTTGGCATGAAAATTGCACATAGTTTTGTAGTAACAATAAAAATAAACAAGGATAGTTTGAATCCTCATCATTTAAAAAGTTCTTAATGCATTAGTATAAACTTAATGCATAACTCTAGTGTTTTAATTACATAACTTATATAGCGTGATGTGTTATAGTGGGTACATGTTTAAGTTTTTTACTGTTAGGGTTGTGTGATCAAAAGTTTTGAGACCACTTATAGTCAGGCTTTTTTTTTTCTTTTGTTCCTTAATACAAGGAGAGATGAGAGCAGTGGCTGTTGTCCCTCTTTTTTTTCATAGCTTTCAAGATTCTCTGTGATCTGGATCCTATTTTTTTTTTTTTTCCTAGGTTCAGTTGTCCTTTCTGAGTCTCTGCAGATGACCTGAGTTAACTGTCACAGACTTTGATTCAATTTTGTGTCTGATGAGGCTGTTCTTCCCTACCCATCACAGAAATTTTTGTTGTCTTACAAGTTCTGGCTAAAATAAATATTGCTTTCTCATTAACATTTTTCTGATTCGTGTCTTCCACATTTAAATGGTTCCTTCTATTTAAGCCCTATAGCATATTGCTTATATATTCATTATAGATTTTTCTTTCTGCTTTTTATTAAGTATTAAAAGGCTTGTTTTGCCTATGGATTATAGGCTTCATGATGGTTGAGGTCGTGTTTGGCATTAGTAATTTTTTAATTTTACCTGCTGAGAGAAAGGGAGGCAGGTAGAAACGGTTTGTTAAACATGGCTTTGTGCCAGCTTACCCTGAGGCTCTTGCTTCCAGTCCTTGGCAACCTTAGGAAAGTAGGGAGCGCCATGTACAGTTAAGGGATCTGAGGGCGTGGAATGCACATGGCCATGATGGGAGATCCAATGGCCAAACCTGGGTCATGTTTATCCCAGAGTTGCTTTGTGTGTCCTCACACGTGTTGCCTGCAGTTATGCATAGAACTTCTTTCATGTGAGATCACTGACCTGGGTGAACATGGGAAACTCCATAGGTCAATGTTGCAAAAACATTACTGGACAATCCTAGACAGGTGCAGTGAGTTAAAGGGAAAGTCTTTTCTTTTTATGGAATAACAGAAAAGGCAGGTGAAATATATGAAGATTTACATGTCTGTGGATAGTTAGCTGTCTGCATGTGCCAACAAACAAAATCATGGAGATATTCCCTGTGGTGGGGTCTGGCCTGAGCATCCTACTTGGAAGTCAGTAGGCGGGGGACTCTACCCTATGAGGCGGAGTCACATTACTTGTGTGGATAGTCTCTCCATGGTAAGGATAACTGGAGGTTGACAAGTTGTCTGCTTTCCAGTTGAGCCATGCTAGATATATGTTGCCATGATGGAAAACAGACATCTCTCTAGGGTTTTGAGGGTCAGATGAGAGAATATATATGAAAGGGTTTTGAATTTTGTAAATTGCCTCCCAGATGTAAAGGAGACATCATATTTGATTATTTCCTTATAGTAGTGACTTTGAACTCACATTTCTTTGTCATTTTTGCTTTAAGTATATTTCCATAGTCTTTAACTGTTGGGGCTCTTCAATGGAATAGGATGCAAATGTTTCTCAAATGAAGTACAGATATTAGTTGAAAGCTATACATTAAACTCTTAGCATTCGAATAAACTGAATTTGTGATAAGGAGAGTCTCTTTTGGAACCTGGCTGTTCATTACCCGAAGAGTCTCTTTCTAAAAATGAGACTACTTTTGGTGCATGAAGTTGGAAACCCTTAAGTACCATCTAAAATACTTTTAAAAAGTTTTGATCTCAGGTTTTTATTGTTGCTGTGACCAGTTTTATTTTGAGGAGTCATTGGAGAGGGTTTGGGAAACCTTTGAAATTTGTCATGGTAGTTTTGAAAATGAAAAGTTAGGTATTATTTGACAACTTGTATGAATTTAAAATATATTCCATTGTTGATTTCCAGGAAAATGGATTTGAATAAGTTAAAAATTGAACTGCATTTGGGGCATAGTTTCGCAGTGGCAGTCTTATTATAGGAGTACAACTTACAAATGAAAACAGGTTAACTTACAGAATTAACATATAATTATTTATAAATGTAAAAGAAGAAGTGAGTGGCTCCCTACATTGTAGATAGATGATGCAGCTGTGAGTTTTTTTATCAACCAGGGTTCCTGAAACATGGGTGGCTTGAGATACCTCAGAAGTAGTTTATTTAGATAAGGCAGCAGTTCCCAAAGTGGGTTCCCTAGAAAACTGATTCTCAGGAAACTAATAGAGTTAGGCACGGAAAAAAGATTCTGTGTGCAAATAATTGGGAAAATCTGGGGTAACCAAAATAAGGTAGTTTTTTTTTTAAACTGGGATTTTGGAGCACCCTTAGTTCTGCTATTTATTCTGAATTACTAAATTATTAAGTATTCCCCAAATGCACTGAGCTGTAGAAACTTTTGCAGATCATCTTTTGGCCAGATCAACAATGTTGAGATATTGAATTGTTGAAATATTTCAAAGACATCATGTAATGACAAACATTAGTGTGCTTTTCTAACTTAGGGCTCAAGAACAAAATCACCATCTCATTTTAGCTTTTAATCAAATTGAATTGACCCTTACCCAGTGTCCTTTGTCAGCACTTTTTGTATGTGCCTGTTTTGGAACCAGGACTGAATTGAGGTTCATGTTGTGGGTAGTTATTGTTTCTTTCCCTTTAGTTTAGTCTTTAACATGTAGAGAAATACTTCTTTCCCTCCTTTTAGTAGAGAACTTGTAGGATGTCCTGGATTCTAAACTTGCTTCCTGTGGTTGTTGACTTTGTCCTTTTGTCCCCTGTATTTCCTCTAAACTAGAGCCTAGAGCTCAGGGTATGTTATGTTCAGAGTAACTATCTTTGGCAAGAATAAATCCTCAACTGTGCCTTTTCATTCAGTCCCTCCCTCCCTCCTCCTCCTTGCCTTGTGCCCTCCCAATGGGAATGTGCTTTTTAGTTTAGCACCTCATAAGTAGGCTTTTTTTTTTTTAAACTATAGGGAAGTAATGGCTTAAGAGTTTGTTTGGAAATTTATAAGTTTTATCAAAGGGATGTGAGTAGAATTTATTCCAATTATTTCAGGAAACCAGGAGGTATTCGGAATTGTTTACCTGGTTAAATGTTAAATGGATGTAAGTTTTCAGTATATTTTAAAGAGTGTAACTATGTGTCTCTTAAGTACAGTGGGTTGTATGTTAAACATGTTTGGTGGTTGAATTTTACTCAGAGTGACAGGGTATCTGAATTATAATGGTAAAAATTTCTATGAAGACTTGTTTTTGAGCACATTAATTTAGGTATATGCTTTAATTCAGTCGTTATCTGACAAATCTTAACAGAATATTTTCCTGATAAATGCTTATGCTAATTTGAAGTACAGCCATAAATCTTAAGTATACCCCTCAGGGCAAAAAGTTACATACATTGTCTTGGAAACTCAGGCATGTAAATAAAAGCTCCTATCATAACTGACTTTACTAACTTAATTTGCTATTTAAGTTTTTCCCTTGATACCCTTCCAAGTGCATGTTGTATGTCTGGGAGAAATTAAACTTAAAGGAATTTTGTATGTCTTAATGAAGAATAGCTTGGTATATATAATGTTTCTTTGTGTGATGAATGGTAGCTTATCATAGGCAGTTTCCAGAATGGTTTTATGTTTAATCCCTTAGTGGGTAGGGGTACTGTTTTATATATTAAAATTTGCCTGTTGTGAATAATAGGATGCCTTGAGCAGAGTAGGTGCTTTGTAACTATAGTACTGTAATAAAAATATATACATACACTCCTGTTTTCTCCTCTTCTTTTAAAATGACAAGTATATTCAGTACAGTGAAAAAATACCATCTTTTTAAAAATATCTTAGAAATTAGTAGTCACAGAGGCCTTAAAACAAGTAAATGATGTTATTTAGAATTCACTTTTTTTAGAAATCATGATCTTTGAAGCTGAATAAATTATTAGTTTGTTACTCTGAGCAATTTAATTGACCTCTGTTTCTTTGTCAGTAAAATGGGGTAATAATTACTGTTTCAGAGGTTGATGCCAAGACTAAAGGCAAGAGCCTATAGAAATTTCTACTTGGCTCATCAGGGTCAAAGATAGATCCTCTTCTCCCTTCTGCTCCTAACCAATTTAAAAAAAAAAAATAGGTTTTTGGATCAGTAATTGAATGGAAATTTTGTTCTGTTTTTTTTTAAACTGGGGTTATATTTATTTTATTTTTTTTTAAGATTATTTATGCATACAAGCACTGGGGTACAGG
The DNA here is from genome assembly GCA_019455555.1 of Galemys pyrenaicus. NCBI lineage: Eukaryota > Metazoa > Chordata > Mammalia > Eulipotyphla > Talpidae > Galemys > Galemys pyrenaicus. Next base: position 9,799,578 of record JAGFMF010011870.1, read on the forward strand.
CCAGAGGTGCAGAGGGTGAGAAGATCCACCAGAGACAGAGTGGGGAACAGAACAGGCAAATCGACTGAAACACACTGCTGAGGGGAGCAGCAGGCAGGGCAAGAGAGGTCTGTTGTGCCTTGTGGGTCCCCTCCCTGGCCAGAGGCTGGGATCTAACTCGTGCTGCAGTGGCTGCGGTTTGCCTCACAGTGCGTTGCTTAACCCACTGAGCCACCAGGGAGGCTCTCTGAGTGTTTTTAAAATAGTTAATTCTAAGGAGCTTGTTATAGCAATCCAAATAAGACCTTGATTGCAAAATAATCTGTATAGTTGGTTGGTTGCTTATATTATAACAACTAGATGTTTTGAACAAATAAGCAGATCAGTTATAACGAGAAGGAACCAGAGAAAAAAAGGGTATTTAATTATTGGCATGAGGTTATTGTTAACAAGCTGTCTGGTTTTAATGAAAATCAGTCTTTTAAAAAATCCATTTATTTACTAAGACTGTGGGAACATGAAGAACTCCCTCGACTTCAGTAGTTTTGCTAGAGTGTGGTTGAGAGCAATAAGCATTATTTTATTTAGATGGAGTAAGTCTGCATTGCCACACTTAGTCATAGGTGTACATTTATTTGTGACTAGCACTATTCCTAGCCAGGAGAGCAGGCTTCCCTACAGAGGAAGGGGCACATCCCTTCCCTAAAGGGGCTCACATCCTCACCTCACGCAAGGGGGAATTCTCTACTGACTTTGTGCCCTATTAAAGATGTGTGCAAAAGGAGAGTAATTATATCCTGTCAAGGAACACTGTGGAGGCTCCTTAAACAGACATTGACGGGCCTTGCATTCTTGGCCCTTTCTGGGTATATTCCCAGTAAGTCTTCTCTTCCATCACCTGTTTCCAAGTCTTGGGGCACTGGCTTTCTGAGTGACTTGTGCAGAAACAGTTTTCAAAAAGATAGGGACTCACACTGCTTTCAGCCATGTGTTATCTATTCTCTGGGGATGAACTTGATTCCTTAAGGACACTCAAGTCCAATTACATTTTTTACACTTTTCCCCTAACATCGAGTAACAGTTTTACTTATTCTTGCTTTCCTAATATATTTAAGCAAGGGGGCCCCCTTAAACAGTCCAGCTTTACATACCAAAAGTCAAGTCAGGAGAAATCAGAAGCTCCACAGTACAGTGCTCAACCCCTTGAGCCACCAGGGAGGCCCCTTAAGTCAGGAGAAATCAGATTGGACCTCCTCGCTTCATGGAAAAAGTAAAGAGACACCATCTTTAAGTGGTTAGTGATTGAATTTTAAGACAACGGCATTTAGGAAGACATTTTACCTTCTCAGAACTTTTTTTTTCTTTCTTTATTAAGAACAGTCTTAGTTAGCTCAACCAAAATAAATATCCTTATGAGTTTTTAGAAGTAAAATGTTACCATGAAGGTGTTAACTGTTTGACAAATTAGAAACTGTTTTCATTTGTCAAAGGCTGGTGGAAGTCTTGCATTACTTTTTCCAAGAGTATTTCTTGGGGATTGTTATTGTGCCCCTTCCCCCAACTCCGTGTCTCAGTCTGAAGAGACAAGGGCACCCACAGTACAAGTGTTAGGGAGACACATGTGTGGTAGGGTGTAAAGGAGGAAGGAAAGGTGGAGGTGGAGGAAGAGGAGGTTGCTGCCACTGTGGAGGTAGAAAGGGAAGAGGAGTTGGCGACTGGGAAGGAGGTGAAGGATGCTTAGTAGTTTGCCAGGTGGGGAAGAGGGTGAGGGGCTTTCTGTGAAGAGAGCAGGCTGAGCAGAGGCTGGAGGCATGAAAATACAAGTCATGTTTGGGGTGTTGTTACTAGAACAGATGGTGCTTGGCATTTGAGTACAGTGGCAGGGAAGAGAGAGCCAGATTGCAAAAGGCCTTGCCTGCCAGGCTAAGAAGTATGGACTTGATCCTGTACAGCAAGTGATGGCTGTCAAAGGTTTTTAAGCAGGAAGATGACGTAATCAGAACTGTGTGTTGGAAAAAAGCTTTGGCAGTGGTGGTGTGGAGGAGAGGCTGATGTGGGGACATATGGGAGGTGGGGCTCTCTGTTACGAGGCTTTTTGAAGTAGGTCAGGTAAGAGATGTTTGAGGCCTTAGTGGGAGGAAGAGAACTAATGTCAATTGAATACCTTTTATTGTGCATTTAGTGTACATTAGCTCATGTAACCTTCACGAAACCTTTTCATAGATTGCTGTGCTGTCATCCTTTTGCAGAGAAGGAAAACACCTCAAAGTAGTCTGCCTCAGCCAAGTTTGAACTCAGGTTAACAGTTCTGTGCCATAATTTTAGAACATGGAATGTGAACACAGAGGGCAAGCACAGGACATGGTATTTGCAGGGGAATAGAAGCTTCTTCCAAAACAAAAGGAATACCTGGTAGTCTAGTAAAGGTAGAGAGTGAGACTGTTTCCTGGTGGAACAGCAAGCTCTGGATGATGAGCGACACCAGTAACTGAGAACTTTCTCTGGAGGGGAGGGCTTGGGTTTCAGGTGCCTCTGGGACACCCACCTGGAGATGCCCAGTAGAAGGTAGAAATTTGTTTCTGAAGTAGCATCCCAGCCTCCCCCGTAGAAACTCCTCTAAGTCCTTTGGGTCTACTTGGAGTAGAACTTGTAGGAGGGGATGGGTAACTATCCCCTAGTTCTAAAGGGTATTGTGCAAATGAATTACCTGGGGCACTAATTCTGAACAAGTGTTTCCAGGCCCTGCCCAGGTGCTATTTCAGCACATCCTTAGGTTTGGCAGTCTGCATTTATATCAAGCTGCTGGGGCGAGTGAGGCATGTTGTAACAGGATCATACCTTTGAGAATGTTTGCCTCTGAATGGCCGAGGCCTGTCTTTTAATTTCACTTCTTTCAAGGAGCTTTCAGTAGCTCCTTAAGCTGTATGACATTGATCACACCTAAGAAAATTGCTTGTTTTTAGGAACTTATGTATGTTGATAGTGAGTTTTACCGAGGAAACGTTATAGTTATTTGGAATAATACTCAGAAACAGTAAGCCCTCAAAATTAGGTAGGTTTTGGTTTTTGTTTTCTTGCCTATAAATGAACCCTTGGCAAGAGATTTCTAGTGAAAGTAGATACAGCATGTTTTTCTTGCTTGTGAAAAAGAGGTTGAACAAGCGAACATGGGATGTGAAGAGACAGTAGTACCTTGGTGTTCCTGGTTTGCCTAGGAATGGCCCACAGTGTCAAACATTAAGAAGTCGCTGAAGGAGGATCGAATGTGCACCGAAGTGATTATAAGTGATAATATAGCATTTGAAAGCTACTAACGAAGTAGATCTTAAATGTTATCCCCCACAGTAAAATGATAGATTAGGGGGTAGAGTTATTAACTTCCCTTTGTGATAATTGTTTTTATAATATATGTGTATATCATTAAACTTATATAAGTTATATGTTTCTACCATCTTAGTAAAGCTGGGAAAGTCACTGAAAAGTATTCAACTCTGTGAAATTCAGGTCTTAAGTTATTATTTACTTGTATTTAGCTATGGCCCCAGCCAAGGTCCCTCTTCTCCCCCCTCTTTGGCAATTGTGTCTTTTTTTGATGAGTAATTTTTTGATGATGTGTCTTTTTTTGGAGCTGAGCAGGCTGGGTTCCCATCCCACTCGGTCCCTTAGTCTCTGACTGGCCCTGGGTGGGCAGGTTACCAGCCTGCTTTAAAGTTGTTTTCTGTGACTTTGGAATCCAAGTACGTGGGAAAGTTGTTTTGGGAATGGAGTGACATAAGGTCAGAACACCCAAACCTGAGTCCGGCAGATTCACTTAATCCTGGGAAGGAAGGGTTTAGCTGGAAATGTGCCTCCTTCCACACGTTTTCAGTGCCCTTTTATTAGAGACGGCGTTTTTAGAGCAGATTGTGTGGTACACTTGTGCGGCATACAACCATCGCCTCCCTTATTCTACCTTTCTCTAGTGAGGAGGCATCTTTATTCGATTGGGACTGAAAATAGGAGAGAAAGTTCGTTTTTGTTTTCAGCCCGTGTGTCCTTTTTGTTGGTGTCTGGTTACTCTAAGGATAATATTTGCTGCTTTGTCTCTCCTAGTGAACAAGTTTGGGTTCATTAATCGCTTGCTGCTGATTAGTTCATGTTCCTCACGTGTGGGAGGAAGGGTGGCAGGGCTTCCTGTTGCTTTTTTTTCCACCTCTCCTAAATGTCATTACTACTTCCTGTGCCCATGACAGAGCTCCCGGCCCCTTTTATTAGTCCCCATCCTGGTGGAGGTGGCAAGAGGTCTGCTTGCTCTCCAGTTACTTGTTCCATCACTAAATAAAACAAATTGAATCTTTACTTTAGACTATGCTCTTCACTAAGTTCCTTTTCTTAAGTTATCTAATTTTGTTCTCTTAAAGGGAGTAGTGGGTGTTCTTACTCTGCCCCATCTGCAGGCGAGGGTCTGTGTCCAGCTCCAGGTCACGTAGTAGGTTAATAAGACTGTGGCACTGCAGCACTCACTGCCCTTGGTCCCACTCCTGAGAGGCCTCCTAATAGGAGTGTGCCTGTGTCTGTGCAGACTTGGCTAACTTTTGGGGATGTTCACTCAGACAGCAGTTTTATTGAGGATATGGGGACTCTAGGTGGTGCAGAGCTGGGGGGGTAGTAAGGAGTGAAACTTGGGACATAACTAGCTGTGTTCACAGAGAGTGCAAGCTGGTGGAATTAAGCAGGGGAGATTGCAGCTGCCTAAGACTATGTTCTTTTTCTTTTAGATTGCTTCTGAAAGATTCTGCCTGGGTATGCTATTAGAAGATGCTGTTGACAAGATTTGTTTGTTCATAACATCCTTTTTGTTTTCTGCTATTTCAGCCCTACATTCTGTATTGCTTTTTACTGACTACAGTGCCCATAGCTTATCCACAATGGTTAGGAAGTTGTCTTGTCCTTCAGGACTGCATGTTTGACCTTCTCACTTAACTTTCAGAATCAAAGCATGCCTGCAGATAATGTATCTGGGAGAGAGCAATGATTGTAGAAGAGACTTGGTGTCAAATTTCAGCTTTGTCTTAGACAAATTTCTTAGTTTCAGGGCCTTGATTCCTTCATTTATAAAATGGGGGTTGTTATTCAGTGAGAAATAATGTTTGCATAGTACATTTGTAGGAAGGCATGGCATATAACAAGTTTCAGAAGTTTCCACTTGGTTTAATGGGTATTAAATATCTTACTTTGTACTAAACTCTGGCCACTACAAAGATTAGTCAGATGTGATATTTGTCCTGGATACTTAAAACCTAGTGGCCTCCCACATTATCATTCATCTTGAGGTTAAATGCCAAGACTTAGGCTGGGACAAAAGTGGAATATTGAAGCATTTCCTCCATACTGAGGGTTGGGGGACCCTTTCCTTCCTGGTTACACGTAAACCCACTCTTGAAGGCTTGAGTAAGAATTAGCAAAGCAAAGGAAAGGTGGGATGGGTTGCAGCTAAAGCAACAGCATGGGTAATGGATGTTTAGAACTCTATGTAGCCTGGATTGGCTGGAGACAGCAAGTACTGGCAAGTGAGCCCAGAGAACCTGGTGACTGAAGTTAATGGCGGGTCTGGTGGGCCTTGTTGAAGAATGTAGATAGAAGATGGAAAATTTGCTAAGATGGGAAAGCAGAACGTATGAAAAAATAATTCGTAAGAGGTGCTTAGTAACATTTGCAGACATTCCTATAAATGTTATAGTCTGATTAAATAAATTATGGTGCATCCATACAATAAAGTGATCTATGTATGTTAAAAGAGTAAGGGAGGCTTGTATGTGCTATTAAGGAAAAACTTCCAAGAATGTTAGTAAATATATATGATAGAGCATCTCTGGCATTATATATCAGAAAGTATTTAATGGCGACTACATTTGGGAGGGAGATAAGGGCCTGGGATACACCACCGTCTTGCATTTTACTGCAGACCCTTTTGTACTGTTTGGCTATTTTCCCACATGCATGGTTTCTTTTAAAAAATAATATACTGTAAAGAAATGACTAATGTTGTACCTTATCAGGTGAGCCAGAAGCCAAGCAGCAGAGTATAAAAATAACCTGTGCTACTGCACTCTAATGCTATTATGCAAAATGCTAGATTATTCCATGCTTTGACAATAATACCATTCATGGGGGGCAGGGTTTAGTTTTCCACTTTCACATACATTATTTCAGTCAGAATTAATCACTCTTCCATCTGTGCTCCCATAGCAATTAAAATATTTTAGGAATTATAAATGTTAAATGATACTGTAAAGTTTGGAAAAAGGGTGAAGAATAATATTATTTGTTTAATACAACACCCCTGATTTTATTATTTGTTTAATGCAAATCTTTGCATATACCTTTTTAAAATATATATAACTAAAATATACATTTGCATTTTTGTTTCATGTGATTTCATGCATTTTCCCAGGTGTTGTGTTGTTGTTCTTGTCTTTTTGAATAGCTGCTGTGTGGGACACCATGGTTCCTTGCAGTCCCTGGGGGTTCCTTAGGCTCCTGTCCTGTCATGGCCATGTTGGTTTACTGTGTCGATGTGCATTTCTTCCTAAGCCTGGCGGTGGGGATGGCCTCTGGTTACCAGTGTGAGTGACTAGAGAGTACAGGGCACAGGGAAAGACTCAGTATTTTTGAAAAAAATGCCCATTCCTTTTGGGCTTCACAACCTCTTTAAGGTAGAGATGGTAGACACAGGTAGCTTTTAGCCAAGAAAGTTGAGTCCGGTTAAGCAGTCATCCTGAGGTCACACAGCAGCTTCTTGTAAGTGGCAGAACTTGACCTTGAAATTAGTTCTCCTAACTCCAGCCCAGTAGTCTTTTCAATGTGGTGGAATTCAGAATTTTAATAGATTTTGATGGGGAAAGAGGTGGTTTAGTTCCATTTTAGAATGAGTGAACAAACAGGATTTTGACCTTTGCAGGAAACTTAATTGCTCTAATGTGTGTTCTGGTGATGGGTGAACTGATTTCAAACTCCAGCAGAATTTTTGACAAGTGGTATGATTGTGGGCAAGCTATTTAACATCTGTGGGTGCTAGTTTTACATCAGTTAAAACAGATCTAATATTGATGTGTCACCAACTTCCACAGGGCTGTTGTAATACAGGTGAAAATTTTTCTGATACATGGTAGGTAAATGCTAATACAATTCTTTTCTGATGGCTTAATTTAAAAGAATAGAACCAGTGTTGGTGAGGGTGATGGGCAAATGAGTATTCTAATACAGTTTTAGGAGAATAAATGGGACAGGTCTTTCGGAGGCAGCCTGTCAACATGTTAATTTAAAACATGCCAGCTCTTTGACTCAGAAATTCCAGTTCTAGAAATTTATGGTATGGAAATAATTGCACAGACACGTAAAGTTATATTACATGAATATTCATTGTAGAATTGTTTGGTAGCAAAAAAGAAAAATGAAGAAAACAAATATTTATCTTTAAAAGAGCTTTGTGAAAAACTTGGTTATCCATATAATAGATTAATAAGAGGCTTTGTTTACAGGGTGAGAGGGAGTTGAGTGGAATGATGTAGAAGGATACTGCCTATGTACTGTTAAGTTGGGTAACAGTAGGCTACAGAGTAGTATGTAGGCTATTTTATGTCTTTTTAAAGTATTTTTTTTAAAGTATGATATACCTGCCTGACACATTTAGAACCTGTGCAGGTTCTAAGTTGGGCCCCTATAAATGTTTATGTATATATAGAAAGAAATGTCTGGAAGATCTTTGGATAGTAGAATTGAACAATTTTCCCTCTTAAAATTACTTTTATACTACTTTTCATTAGGTATTACTTTTATAATCTGTATCTTAAAAAACACAAAATCATTTGCTCTTAAAAGATGAGAACAGCCATTCGCTTTCTGTCCACCTTCAAATTTCAACCCTTAATCTTTCTCCTTCAGTTTTCAAAAAGTTATTTATCATTTTTCTCCTGGTTTGTCCAAGGGGAAAACATTGTCTTTTGTCCTGAATTGTTTTTCTTTTTTAAAAATATATGGTATTTAATGATTGCATTTCCAATTAGACCTATTACATGTTTGTTGATTAGCGTATCTTTATGCCTTCTCTATGCCCCCATTCCCACAAGATAACTCAACCTACTGTATCTATTCTACGTACCTTGTTCATGTCTTTTTCACTCTGAAATTCCTTGCTTCCTCTATTTCTGTAGAAATTCTTCACATCTTTAATTATTTTGTTATTTCTTTTCTTACATTGTTCTGAACTAATGGTATTTGTGGGTCTACTGTGTGAATGAATGTACTGAGGCTTAGCAGTGATACTCCAAATCTCTGCAGCTTGTATTACTTTAAATCATTTAAAGAGTGATTAAACAACTGAATCTTTAATTGTTTTCAGGTGGCTTGGGCAAAGTATTTCTAACGCATTTAACATTTCGTTTTAACTTTCTAGGAAGACTTCTATCTTGATAATGGAGTTTAAATTATTAGTGGGTCTTAACTTTTTTCATTTCATGAACTTATAAATCACAGAATAAAAACTATTGTTTTACAGTTAATAATGAAAGCAGAATCCCTTTGTGGCAAATGGAGAGTGAATGAAAGGGGAGAAGAAAGGATATAAAGCCTAAGAGTAGTGGATTTTAGAATACACGGTAGATTCTCACTGAGAATAAAAAAAAATTAACCTGATTATTTATGTCTCAATTTGAGATCCTCATATTGCAAAAAGTTGAGTTTTTAGTATTTTAAATTTATAATTGTTAGAACTTATAACTTGTAATCAAGCTGATTTATTTGTAAACTCTGTATTAATAATATTTTGCTAAATCATGAAGTTAACTTAATAGCCCAACCTAAACAAGTTGGGGCTTGAGAATATGGTGTAGATTTTCCGGCTGAATTCTTGGCCGCTCATATGTGTTATATTGTAAAAGAACTACTGTTTTGAAGAAAAACCGGTCAGGTATCTTTTTTGAAGACCAGTGATATTACAGGTGCGTTTAAGTCCATTTTGAGTCTGTTGAAACATATTCCACTCCAGGTAGAAGGATGTGACAGTCTTGGAGCTGGACAGAGCTAAGTGTGAATTTAAGTTCTGTCAATTCTAAACTGAGTGGCCCTTTACAGGGCCACTTGCTTTTGGTTATAAAGACTAAGAGGTAATGTGTGTAGAACACTTGCTACCTTGTCAGGTTAAATGTTCATCAATCCTTGTTCCTCCCGAGCACAGCACTTTGCGTTGAGATGGGGATTCCCTGACTTGCCACTGTGTTTGTATAAGGTTGTCTTATGTTTGTGGAAGTGGCTGACTCTTGCACCCAGTATTGTGCATTGAAAAGTTCTCACAAATTGAGTTGGTCATTATTGTCATTGAGCTTTTTGGTATAATAGATAATCACCGTGTGTTTATTTGTACTACTCTCTTAAAGTGCATTTTTTGTAGGAATGGAGTGTAAATTCCAATGTAAAAATGTTAATCTTTTGAAACCCTGAGCTGGGCTCCTCTTATCAGCCACTTGAGTGTTATCAACTCAGCTAGAGGCAAGCCAGATCCTATTAGTTAATCCTCCCAGCCCCACCCCCTAGTGCTTTGGACTTTAAACTGAAATTCTGCTGTGACTTGTGGCTGTCATCATTTAAGATCTTCCTTGGGTTTTCATAGACTGGGATAATGAGAAAACTTCTGGGTAGATGAGCAGGTTTATTAATATGTGTCTATTCATACTGCTTTCCTCCTTCCTCCTTCTTTCCCCATTTAAATCTTTCCTGAAGGTCAGTCCAAGGCCCACATTTTCCAGAATGTGTCACCAGACAGCTCTCAATTCAGTAAACAGTACAGCAAACATCTTAGCACAGGCATTGCCTCCTTTATATATTAGCCTCAGATAATGGCTGACTTGGGGCAGAGCCAGCCTTAGTTTTTGCTCTTTTCTTTATATCTTCTACATGGATGTGAGTGGGTGCCCTGTATTCTTTCAGCTCCTGGATTTATTGCCTTCCTCTTAACACCTTGTATCTTGAAAGCATCCTCTGTAAAGTTTTCCACACAACAAACAATTGTCTCTCTTTTAACTTTAATTTAAAAAGAAGACAAAAAGGAACTAAAAAAAGTTTGGTATGACTTTCTTTTAATGTTTTTCTTTTTAGTCATACTTTCTTTTTAGCATATATATATATGCTAAATGATACTCTGTACTTTTTGTGAACGCTGTTTTTATGTACACCTGTGATGTATTATATCCCATATTAATATGTGTTCTAGAAATGATTTCTAGTGATTGCATGCAATTCGTACTCCTATCCGTGTAATGTAATTTTTAAACTACTTATTATTGAATTTTAATAATACTGCGTAAACAATCTTTCTGCACTTTAATTGCTGCCCAGCAATTAAACTGTGTTAAAATCAGTTTCACGTTGTTTTTAAAATATAAAGGTGTAAGTCCATTTATTTTATTAGTATCTAAGTAATCACTGTGATTCAGGTCTGTTCTAGGTATTGTGGTGTACAATTAGAAATAATTATTACAATGCTAAGGATAATAATAGAACATATAAGCCAATATAAAATGATATTAAGTATTTAAGTAGAATGTTTATTTAAATAAAATAGGCACTATAAAGTTCACTATAAAAACTCTGTATATAAATTTAAAACAAAAATTAGGAGCTATGTGTTTGTATGTATATGTGTTTATGTCTCTGGGTATAATGTAGAATATGACAACCTGTATCATAATTATATGACATACATCACCAAAGTGGGGGTGAGGTCATAAAGTTGTGAATCCAAGTAATTTTGGACAATGACATTTTCACCAAACACTGTAAGGCTAAAGGCAAAAGGAACTATACATAAACACTGTGCTCTAGTTGGTAAAGTTGTTCTTGTGGGGATACAGGTTAACCATTCTGAATGTGCTTTACGTGTATTTGGGAGGCGGGGAGGCGACAAATAAGTAACTGGATGGTGGATGGTGGATGGTGGGCTACAGACTTCCCACTGTCAGAAGAAGAAGTTACAAACCAGCAAGAGCAGAAGGGTGCAGTGAGCCATATGGTCCTGGATTAGTTGGAGCCCTAGGTATGAACTATGTTTCGTATATGACATACTTATTATGTCTGTGACATACATAAGTAATCACAGATATGTGTGCATATAGGAATTTTCTATGTGTGCATATGCATGTATTTTCTAGATCTGCCCACTGAGAAGACTTGGAAGCAGTTACACCTTCAACAGCAACAACATACTTACATTTTAGTTTCTGAATACCAGTCTCCAAGAAGAGTAACCAGTGCTTTGAGAATTGGATAGTTATAGGTCTAGAGCATCTTGTGTTGCCAGAAAATAAGGAAGTATTCAAAAAAAAAACAAAGGATGTGGGGCCTCCCTGGTGGCGCAGTGGGTTAAGCAACGCACTGTGAAGCAAACCGCAGCCACTGCAGCACGAGTTCGATCCCTGCTGCCGGCCAGGGAGGGGACCTACATGGTGCGGCAGACCTCTCCTGCTGTGCCCACTGCTCCCCTCAGCGGTGTACTTCCATTGATCTGCCTGTTCTGCTCCCTGCTCTCTGTGGTGAATCCTCTCACCTCCCCCCACTGGCCTGTACCCCAGTGCTTGTATGCATAAATAAATATAAAAAAAAAAAAACAAAGGATGTGGGCATGTTAAAAACTAGACCCAGGAGCCAACCTCAAAGAGTTCCCAATAGCCAAAGCTGGAGTAACTTAAGCAACAAAATAAATAAAACGTATAAAACAGATATACTTAAACTTATGTAGGGAGAAGAGGTGCTTTCCTTACAGAAGGATTCCAAATATTCTATGCAGATAGTTACCCCTTCAAGAGCTGAGGGGTTTAGCTGGAATATGGGTTGAACTAAGGGATTGCTTCTTTAAAAAAAAAAAAAAAGATTTATTTTTATTTATTTATGCATATAAGACCTGGGCTGTAGGCCAGAGGTGTGTGTGGGGTGGTAAAAGGATTCACCAGAGACAGACTGGGGAGCAGAACAGGCAGGTCTACTGAAACGCTGCTGAGGGGAGCAGCGGGTGAGACAGGAGAGGTCTGCTGCACCATGTGGGTCCGATCCCTGGCTGGGATCGAACTCAGGCTGCAGTGGTGCAGATGCTTCATAGTGCTGTGACTTTACACTCTGTGCCACCAGGGAGGCCCCAAAGATTGCTTCTTAAGGATAGAGAGTGAAAAGGGAGAAAAAATAAAAATAAAAAATAAATGAAACTTGGCAAGTCCTACTTGACCAAGTAATCGAGGTTGACACCACCAGTGGTAAGTCATGCTGTACACATGTGCCCCAAACATGATATGAAAAGGACAGTTACCTCTGTGTTTTTTCCCGCCCAACCCGTAGCCAAGTCTTATAGTCAGAAGAGCATTAGGCAAGTTCCAGCTGGGGGACATAATATGCAGTACCCAACCAGTATTCCTCAAAACTGTCAAGATCATAAAAAAAACAAGGAAAGATTGAGAGATTATAACTGACTAAGGAAGACTAAGGAGGCATGAGGAATAATTACAAAGATCCTGGAAATGGATCCTAGAATGGAAAAGGGACATACATGGGAAAACTGGTAAAATCCAAATGAAGTCTTAGAATTCAGTTAATTTTTTTAAAAGGCACTAGTAACATTTTACTATGAGTACATTCAAAAATAAAATGTAGGCATCCACATACTTACCACCTAGATTCTACAATTGAGATTTTATCATCTTTATTATATATATTTGTCTTATTTTTAAAAGTATTTCAAAGTCAATTGCAAACACTACTTACACGTGACCCCCCCCCCCCGCCCTCGCTAAAAACAAAACCAAAAATCTGTTTAAAATGTAAGTTCTGGGGCCTCCCTGGTGGCTCAGGGGTTAAGGTCGCCGCACTATCAAGCTGTCACCAGCCACTGCAGCATGAGTTCAGTTCCCCTCTAGGTTGCTGACCCACATGGCACAGCAGACCTCACCTGTGTCTCCTGCTGCTCCCCTCAGCAGTGTATTTCAGTGGATCTGCCTGTTCTGCTCCCCACTCTGTCTCTGGTGAATCCTCTCACCCCTGCACCTCTGACCTACAGCCCAGTCTTATATGCATAAATAAATAAAAATGAATTTTTTTTAAAAATAAGGTTTTCATTGACAACAATTAAAAACACACGTGTATATAAATATGATCTCTGTAAGGTCCAGTGCCTACCAGGTTGTTGCGCACAATGGAGGATGAAAAGTTGGACAGGTACTTTCCAGAGCGATCATGATGTGTGTGATTAGGGACATACTGATGGGTCGGTGCTGGTGGGCGCTGGGGCCTTGTGGGGGTCTGTGAGGGACTAGGAAATACCAGTTGTTGCGCTGTGTCTTCTGATACCTCGAACCCAGAGTGTGTGTGGCTTTCAGGCTGGCTGGATGCAAAGGTGGCTCAGGGCTCGGACAGTGCTGAGTGTTCAAGTTGTAATATCTAGTGCCTGATCACTTATTTGGGGAGTGCCCAAGGCTTACCCCCCAGGCCAGTTTTCCCTCCCCTCTAGTCCCCTGGGAAAATAGAGTGGGAGAAAGAAGCTTTAGCTCTGGAAGAGGTAGGAGGACTGATCAGCTCATCAATCAGGAGAGTGTGTAATTATGCGGAAAGGACAGAAATCACTCCCTGAAGGCCACAGACTTGGGGGTTTGCCCAGAAGAGGACTTAACAGCTGCTAACAGTAGCCCTATTCAGTTTGGGTGCACAATGATTTTAAAACTAATCAGGAATCAAAGCTGGAGACCAGGGACAAACACAAATATCTTGTTGACAGAGCAAATATCTAGATTTTGTTGGATAGGAAGTTGCTGAGGAAGGTCAGGGTGATGTAATGGTGTGTGCCAAGCTTTCATCCTTAAACAGATGGACCCCCGAGGTACCATCTGCAGCTCCCTGCGGCCCTTCAAAATCACTTCCTATAAATTAAATCGTCATAAGTTAGTATGGAGAAATCAGTATGAAAGCCCTTTTCAAAGTAAAACTAGATAAAGTAAGGACATTTCTTCATCCTCCCTCGCCTTATAAATAGACCTCAGACTTATTATTTTGGTCAATTTTCTTGTTTAGTAGTTGACTGGTTACCTCCTGCAAATAGCTGTCCAAAGTAAACTTCCCCTTCTCTTTAGCTCTGACAACTGTACTTATCCCTACCTAAGCCAGTGTCAGCTGGATATTTTTCATAAACTGTCTTGCTATTTTAAGTTTTCTGTTTTTATTGAGGAGGAAGTCGTGAAGTAGTGTTTTCCTTTTTTTTTCCTCTTTCATCAAAGGAATATTTGTTCTGGGAAGGCAGGGGGAAGGGATGCCTCTCAGTCTAGATTAGAGGAAGCAAATGTATGGCATCCGATGTAAGTGACTGATTATGAACCTTAATTGGTGATATTTTTAATACAACACTTTAATGAAACATTTACTAAAATGCATCAGAGCAGAAGGCAGGGACTGCTGTATTCATTCTTTGTTTTATTCAACAATTATTGACACCCTTTTGTGCCTGGCACCATTCACAGTGGCCATTCCAGGCTCCGTTCTAAGGGAGAGACACAATCAGGGAAAATGGCAAAGTGACGTTTCTGGAGAAAAGTTGGAACACTGGAGGAGGAAGAAGGAAGGAACAGGAGGAGTGAGGGAAGACTTCCTGGAAGAGGTGATTCTTGAGTTGAATCTCAAGGGAGTAACTAGGTGAGGTGTGAGTTGGTTGAAGGGGATATGAGCTGGTTTGCTGTGTCTGAGAACAAAGTGGCTAAGTATGGAGGATACTATAAGAGAGGTCGATTTGAAGTAGGAGTGAAGAGGGAAAGTCAGGAAAAGCATCTGTGGATACTGGATAGGTAAGGGACGGGGCAGGAAGTCAGGGGGTTTTGCTTATCAAACTTGGTGATTTTGGGTTTTGGGAAGAAGTGGGAGGAATGGGTGTTTGGAATGGGTTGAGGGAAAAGATGAAGAAGGTTTGAGATAGTTGTAGAAGGGAATGGAAGGTGGCTCTTGTAGAACAGAGGGTCTTTCTGGGTCAAAAGTGTTCAAGATGTAGACATCTTTTGTGAGATGGTACAGTGTCTCTTTGGGGACCTTTTGGCCCAAGAGTTGGGTGCGCGAAAGCTGAATTGTAGTATCGATTCTCATTGAGACCTAAGTGGACTGGCAGGGGGAGACTGGATGATGATCACCATGGTCCGTGCTGTTAGGGAATGAACACGAAGATACATTCCAGGGATGTGGAAGAGCACTGTACTCTGGTCATGGGGATATGAAAGCTGAAAGGTTGGGAGGTGTGTTCATCAAGCAAGAACATTGAACGATGCCTTCTAGTTCTAAGGTGTGGCCCTGGGAATGTTTGAGTCAGAAGCCAAGGGTGAGAGGCTCAAGTGCATTAGTAGAGTAACTCCTGCCAGTTACTAAGTGCTGTGTGTTGAGCTCTCCTCCATATGCTTTAAACTCTTGATTCAACAATGATACTTTAAATAGGTACTATTATTACCATTCCCACTTAGAGTTGAGGAAACTCAGGCCTACAGAGGTTAAGTTGTTACTCAGGGTCAAACAGTTAATAAACAATGGGATTCTAATCCAGACTATCTAATCTCCTACTGCTCCACCGATATGCTCTTATTCTTTTAGGAGCTGACCTTGGCTGAAAAGAAGATTGTGGGCCTCCCTGGTGGCGCAGTGGGTTAAGCAACGCACTGTGAAGCAAACCCGCAGCCACTGCAGCACGAGTTCGATCCCTGCTGCCGGCCAGGGAGGGGACCCACATGACGCAGCAGACCTCTCCTGCTGTGCCCACTGCTCCCCTCAGCAGTGTGTTTCAGTCAGTCTGCCTGTTCTGCTCCCCACTCTGTCTCTGGTGAATCTTCTCACCTCCCTGGACTCTGGCCTGTACCCCAGCTCTTGTGTGCATAAATGAAATCTTAAAAAAAAAAAGAAAAGAAGATTGTGAACCAACTCTCTCCCCCCTTTTTCTTGGTGAAGGAGGAAAAGTTACCAAAAAATAGGTAAGTTGCAGCTGAGAATTAAGGAGGAAGGTGATATAACTGAGTAGTGAGAGTCTCAAAGGAGGATGAATTTTTCACATGAGGTTGAAAGAGAAGTAGACTCAGCCAATGCCTCTAGGAGGTGAGAGGCCCTGTCAGAGTTGGGGAGAGGGGCATAAGGAGGTGGGAGTTGCTGTTTAATGGATATAAAGTTTAAGTTTGAGAAAGTACTAGAGATTGATGGTGTGAATGTTACACAGCAATGTGAATGTGCTTAATGCCACTATAAAGTGTACACTTAAAAATGACCAAAATTGTAATTTTTCATTTGTACATTTTACCACAATAAAAAATAAAAAGGTGGGTGAGGACAGGAATAATGATTACTATCATTAAAATCTTTCCCTAGTTCAAAATGAGCACTTCAAAAATATTTAAGTGTATATAGGGATTTTGCCAAGTTTTACATGTATTTTCATTTAATTCTCACTTTTAGAAATGAGGTAAACTTTGTTTTAACAGATGCGGAATCTCAGATTTAGAGAGATTTTGCCCAATATGTCTAGAAAATTGTGGAGGCTGATCCTTTTAACTTTCAAGCCCTTGCCAGTAACTCTTGGGGAACTTTACAGTGGAAATTGGGTTCCAGGGGCTGTGCTGCAGTGGGTGGGGTTGTTGGTAGAGGGAAGACTGGAGAAGGGAAAGTGCTTATGAGAAGAGATCGGGCTGCTGGAGCAGCAGAACCACATTGATGAGCATCTGGTCCATGGAAGAAACCGGTGTCCAGCTGTCAGGAACCTGGTGGAAAGTCTGAGTAACACTGACCTGGTCTCAGAAGGAGGCAGGGCCTACAGGGAAGCTTAAGGGTCCAGTGGGGACAGCAGCGGGTCTGCCACCTATAGTCAGTCTGCTAGGCAGAAGATTCTTCCCAGACTGGGCATGCAGTGGGAGGGGTAGGAGGTGTGGACAGTGCAGCTACGGGGGTCAGCCTTTACTCCCTTCCACCTTCACTCCCTTTTCATTTTTCTCCTGAACTTCCTTCTTGCTTCTCATTGAGAATGAACCCTGCAACCTGGTACTAAATTTAGGTGCAAGAATCCAGAAAGGATGGGCAAGAAGGGAGGAGGTGAGGGAGAAAGGGGGGGAGAAGGGCAGCTTTGGTGATAAAGAGTGACTGTTTTTGAATGTCAAGGACAAGGTCAAATCATGGTCAACTACCTGACTTTGTGGCCCATCAGCAAACTACAAACATTTGCCACAGATTTTTTTTTTTTAACAAAATGGTGGGAAGTACATATCTAGCAAATAAATGTTACCTGGCTCCTCAAGAGGTTTTTGAGGTTGTAACCTAAGATCCTAAGGCACATCCTGTCTTCGGTAATGGCCCCTGGCCTTTGTGACCCCTGGGTGTGGAGATGTGGGCCTGGCTCAGAGACTTGGATTTAGTGAGGTGTTTGTGGAGTGATCTAAGCTCTTTATAAGGGAAGTGTGCTCTTAAGAGTTCCTGTTATCATTTTATTTCATATGTTTACTTTGGATTCAGCTGTATTCCTTTATTCTCCTGCTGGCGATTTTAGATTCTGCACTGAAAGGCCGGCTGCTTGAGCAATACTTTCTGTGTAATAGTGGTGACCAAGGAGAGTGTGGCCTGCAATTATATAATAAATTTGAATACATAGAGAGATGTTCTCATGGCAGGTCCTGTAAGGGCAGCCTGGATAAACTTGTGCTGTCGCTCAGTGCTGCAGTCTCAGACTCCAGCCGCATGTCAGCTGTAGCCTCCAGGTGTAAACAAACTTTCATCAGCATCTTTGAAAGTCCGGGAGGAGCCCCAGCACAGCTGGATGCTCGCTATCCAGAGTTGTTTGCAAAACCTTGTCTCCAGCCACGATAATTTTACTCCCAATTGTTGGCTGGCTCTGTAGAATTTTACAAAGATTCTATTCAAGGAAAGCGTTAGTTGCTTGCTGGTGCCAGATTCTGATGGCTCATTTAACTGTCCCCTTTTCTGCCTTTTTTCTCTAAGAAGTATTTGGGGGCTAGATAGAATAGGCAAATGGGATTTGCCTCAAATAATGACAAGGTAGCTCTTATATTTGGGAAGTAATAATGGCCGATTTTATCGTGAAGGGTTATCTCTGTGCCAGGTGCCTCCTTGGTATTGTCTAACAAGCTTCTTGAGAACAGGATCTTGTCTTTTGTTCACCACAGTATCCCCTAGCCAAGAATGGTGCCTGGCATGGAGAATATGCTCTGTGAATGAACTTAATGCAATGTTCATTCTGCGGTAGGGAGATGTTAAATTGCCTGGTAGATAAAGAAAGTGGAAGCCACAGGGAATGATGTTTTTGGAACTTGCTCACTGAAAATATTATTTACTCTGACTTAGGAATGTCTTGAGTTTTGCAAAAGTAAATTTCTCCATCTATTAAAAATACTAATTTTTATAATTTTATTAAAAATAGTATCATAATTTTTAATAATAATGTATGGGGATTAAATGAGACCAAATGTCAACCAGTGCTCATACTTTTTAATTCCTTTTTTCTTTTTTAAGAAAAAGAATTGTTCCTTTATTGTAAGATTTTTATTTTATTTATTTTTGCATAGAAGAACTGGGGTATAGACCAGAGGTGTAGGTGTGAGAGGATTCACCAGAGACAGAGTGGGGAGCAGGACAGGCAGATCTACTGACCTACACTGCTGAGGGGAGCAACGGGTGAGACAGACAGGTCTGCGGTACCATGTGGGTCCCCTCCCTGGCCAGGGATCGAACCTATGGTGCAGTGGCTACAGATACTTTATAGTGCGGTGCTTAACCCCTTGCACCACTAGGGAAGCCCTAGACATTTTTGACATAGCGACCTTGTTGAGAAAATATTTCTTGGTCACACCAGCAGCTTTTGTGTAATTTTGAATTAAAATCATACACTTCCTTACTAGTAAGCTGTTCACATGATAAAATATACCGGTAGAAATAAATAAGCATGAGTGGACATTGTACTATTTTCCTTCTGTCTCCCAGGAGATTACTTTTGTACTCTCCACTTTTGATTTGGTTTAGAGAAACTGAAATTAATGTAGAAAAGAATGCACAGAACCCTTTTTGAAAGAGGATTTGCTAAGTCTTTTTAAAGTGGAATATGGATGAGAAATAGAGAGGTAAACTGTCTGGCAGATTGAGTGTAGGATGTTTTGGGGAGAAAACCAGAAAACTGTCTCTGGCCATCTGCTTAAAAATGTTGGTAAAGTGGTCACAAACCAAATGCCTAAGGATTAAAGTGTGCCTTTTAGAATGCGTAAATCACTTCTCCATTACTGATTATGCTGGACATACTGGAATTGAGGAAAAAATAATAGATTATGTACAAGGTTTGCAAAATTGCTTTTAAATTCAAAATGTATTTTAATTGCTTGAAATGGATAAATCTGAATGGCATGGTAAGCAAATCAAGCCAGTCCTTGGCGAGGAGAAAGATGAAATCACAGAATTTGACCTTGGCAAGAGGAGTGGGTAGTTAGATGGCTAATGGGGAGGTGACTCTGCTCTCAGCCTCAGGAGACACCAGGCGGAGACTAAAGAAGTCTCTGGAGAGGCAGGAGCAGAAACTAGAGTCAGCTCTTGCTATTATTAGTTTTTTCAAGATTTATTTATTTATGCATACAAGAACTGGGATACAGGCGAGAGTTGAGAGGAGTCACCAGAGGCAGAATGGGGAGCAGAACAGGCGGACAGACTGAAATACACTGCTGAGGGGAGCAGTGGGTGAGACTTGGAGAAGTCTGCTGTGCATGTGGGTCCCCTTCCTGGCCAGGAATTGAACTCATGCTACAATTGCTGCAGATCGTTTCATAGTGCTGCACCTTAACCCCTTGCGCCACCAGGGAGACCCCTTTTGCTGTTATTGTGGAATGTTTGCTGATAAATTAATCTTAATTTCCCTACAGATTAACATTTTCTAATATTGTCAAGTTCTTTACATGTTCCATGGTTTAAAAACATGAAGGGAGACTATCAAGTCAACAAATTGTTGGCTTACCAGGGGGAGAGTACTGTGCTATCTAGAAATCATCACCCTCACAATACCAATAAGCACTGCAGAACAACAGATGGCGATGATTGTGAATTTGGGGTGATGGTTAGGGTAGACTGATGTATATAGTTTTCTGTTGATCTCTGAGACTGGGTTTAACTGTTATGATAAGTTGGGAATTTCAGACAGTTTTAGAATTGAAATTATTGTTTCTTAAAGACCTGAAAGACTGAAGAAATAAATGATTTCTTGCCCAATCATCATTTCCACTTCAGAATGTACAAAATTATGTATTTAGTACTGAATAGGATGGGAATTTGATAGCATTTCAACAGTGATGGCATTTTATTGATTATCTAACAAGTTAAATACTGGAGTATTTACAGTGGAAGCATTTCAGAACAAGAAAGTAAAAAGCTTCTTTGAAAACAGTTGGACCAGATAATAAAGAACCAGAGGAGACAGCAAATGTGGACCTTTGATGGCTGCCTTCCATTCCCTTACAAACTTCCTTGAAAGAGAGGGACCTAGTCTCTGGCAGCATTCAGCTCTTGGAGAAATTTTCATAAATGAATAAATAATAGTTATATTCAGGGAACACTCATAGTAAGTATTCCTGTCCACAAGTTTACGTAAGAAAGGCATAGTCACTCTCATAAATATTTACTCGATGCCTTTGTGGCTTATATGGGATAGTTGGGAAACTGTGATAGTTGGCAAATACTTGATAGTGACAGAACTAGAATTAGAAACTGATGAAATAGGATTTGGGCTTGCTGGGAGTCATTGACAAAAGTAACTTCACTAGACGAGTAAATCAAGGAGAAGTTATGTTGATGCTAGAAACATTACTCAATTGGGGAATCACCCTTGCCTTTTTCACCCTTTGCATGAGAAACCCGTGGGAGCGTCCAGTGAGGGTCCGGCTTTGGCAGGCCTGCCCTCCAACCTTGAGTTCTTCCTCACCATTTTTTGTACAATTAAGAAAACTATAATGCAAATATGGGACTCTAGTGTGCAGATTACAGTCTGCCAAATCCTGTTTCAAAGATGTGGGAGGGGGACAGCTTTCAGAAGTATGTATCATAGAAATGAATGAAAGTTAAAATTTTTTTTCTCCTGGTGACCTTTGGCAGATTGTTTGTTCATACTGGGTCTCCATTTCCTCATTTAAAAATAAAAGAAATAATTAGTGAATCATCTCCTAAAGTTCCTTCTGGTTCTAAATGAGTATGTCCATTCTGAATAGATGAGAGTCGGAAGTGACATTTTTTTTTTAACATTACATAGTATGTATGTTCCAGGCATTTTAGGTATTGCAATTCCTTTAGTTTTCATTATTTCATTCACTCTGTAAATCATATCCATAAGGTAGGTATTCACTGTTACCATTTTACAAATGAGGATGAGTAATACAGGCAAGTTCACTCAGCTACCTAGTAAGTGACTGAACCTAAAATATGACAAGAAATGGTCACAATACTAGTAACAATGATTTGCCATAAGTTTTGAGTGAAATGGGGAAAAGAGGGCAGTGTTTGGGTATTAGAAATTTCTGTATTCTCACATGTTACTTCTAGCAAAATCTGAAATTCTACCCCTTGAAGAAGAAATACTCATGTTTTACATTGTTGGGATTCAGGGGGCGTGGGAGCAATAAGTAATGCCCAGTTTTCCCTGACAATCTGATGTCTGAACCATTTCTGACTGAGATCAGGAGAAAGAAAAGACACTGAGAATTTAATTGCTCCCTTACTGATAACAGTGAAGTTGGCAATTATGACTTAAGTATGTGTCAACAGTAGGCTTCCTAATTACTGAATTCACAGTAGTCAGCCTTGCCTGCTGGGCCCCAGGATCTACCACATGGTGGCCTGCTCCCCTACGTAGCCAGAATGTTTAAGACTTAAACGTGTGTATCCATTGGATAGCTTGGCACCCGAGAAAAAGGAGGGACTGGGTACCCCCCCCCCCCCCCACGGTTTCTGTTCCCAAGCCCCATGGGTTTGTCATGTGGTCTTCTAGGAGGAGGTAAGTGAAGGGCCAGGAGAGAGGCCCGTTTAGTCAACTAGAGGTTTGTTTTCCATGTAAAAGGAAGCAGGAACCAGGCAGTCCAAGGCCAGCAGCATTCTGGATCAGTTGTTTCATTCTGCTTGAGATACTGGCTTTTGTTAAAGTGAAGTTGGATTTAAAAATAACACACAATGGAAGAGCCTTGACCATAGTGTTGTTGAGGCCCATGATGCTGGGTTTTTTTGTTGTTGTTTGTTTTCATTTTTCATTTTAGAAGTGTAAGTAAAATATTCTTGCTTGTTATTCCATCATGCCATCACTGCAATAGCAGTGTCTTTCAGAAATTGAATTCTAGCACATGTCTTTGGAATTTTAAAATACTTGGGCACTTCTTATATTGGGAGATGGTGAATACACTGAAAACCTCAGGTAAACCCAAGCTGCCCCTTTCCATGTGACAAAGTCCGCCATGCAAGAGACCCACCCAGCTTTAAAGTTGGTTTTCCCCCCCTCACACTTGATTTTTTTTAAAGAATAATAAAGGATATTCTGACCAAAAGTTATTGCGGGCAGCTGACTTGTCATTTTCTAGAGTAACGTTTTTATTAAACAAGTAAAACAAATTTATCCCATTAAAGTATTCACTGGAATTACAAAACTTGTCATTTAGAATGGATGTTGGGAATATTCAGGTCATTTAGAAGACTGTGGTTAAAAATAAAATGACCTAAATATATAGTTCTACTTTTTTTTTAAAGGAACGTTTAGGCTTTTAATTTTTGTTTGACATTGGTCCTAAATTCTGTTTCTGTTAGGAATGTAACTAGTTACTTTTTCTGTGTTCTAAACAAAGAAAATTCCTTCTTCTGTTTGGTGGTTTCTCATTGTATCTATGGCTCTGTTTTTCAGAGAGGTTGTGTAAGTCCTATATCCCTGCTGTCCCACGAAGGGGTGTATATGTGTGTGTGTGAGTGAGAGAATGACAGAAACTGGAGAAAATGATAAGCAAATGACTCCTCCAAGAAAAATTGAAGACAATTCGTTAATTGTTCTGGTCATTTCTTTTATACTTCAAATGAAGGAACATTTGAAATGTGAACTTGACCCTCTCTGCTTTTGGTCAGTAACTGGAGCATAAAATGTTGAAAATCAATTATGTTTTAGGGAGATGAAACAGGCTAACATATTGAAGGCATATTGTATTCTGTTTGGTGGAGAAAGCAGGGCAGTTACATCATATTCCTACAATAAAATTGTGTCCCAGAGGGGTGAGGCGGAGAGGATAGCACATCCTGATGTACCCAAACTTCACAGAACATGAAAGTATTTTTGATATACTTGCTGTTTGTCCTGGGAAAATGTCCTATCTTAAAAATTGGCTCTCCTTTTTTTGCTTCTTGACTGATAAGAATTAAAAAAAAAATGTATTCTTGGCCCTGATACCAGTGTGGTCATTTTGAAATGTGCTGTACATTCCCCTTGCCCACTGGGCAGTGCAATCTTGGCAGGAAAGGGTAGAACGAATATGAACTTTCTTTAACTCATTGTGCCTGACACAGTGCTGCCCAGGTTGGTGGGTTTGGGAGATAATGCTATGAATATTGTCTTCAGTCCACTTGATAGGCGCAGTCCCTGAGGACTGAATTGCTTTGAGTCAGAGTCACATGGTGAAATAGCTGGATTAGTTTGCCGGGGCTTTCTAACAAAGTGCCGCAAACTGGGTAAACAATAGAAATGGAGCCTCGCAAATCTGGAGGCTAGAAGTTTGACATTGAGGTGTTGGCAGGTTGGTTCCCTCTGAGGTTTGTGAAGACAGGATCTTTTCCAGGCCTTTCTGCTTAGCTTACAGATGACTGTCTTCTCTTGTGTCTCTTCATTCCTTCTTCCCCTGATACTGTCTGTCTCAGTGTCCAGATTTCTCCTTTTATAAAGACACCTGTCCCTGGATTCAGGCCCAGCCTGGTGACCTCATTTAACTTGATTACATCTGTATGAAGACCTGTCTCCAAAAAAGGTTACATTATGAAGTACTGGAAATTAGGACTTCCCCATGAACTTGGGGATTGGGGGTGCACAAAATTAAGCCCCTGCTAGGAGCAAATCTGGGGTTACACTCTTTCTGTCTCCTAATGCAGCAGCTTTCCCAACTCTGTTAATAAATGTTCATTGTTTGGTTTATATGTAGTTTGACAAGACCCAACTTTCTACTTAGAGAAACACCAATTCCTCTCCTTACGGTTTCCTACATTGCTGGTTTATAGATTGAAGCAATTTCTTTCATGGGGAGAGTTTTGCTTGAGGCTGTTTTTTGATGAATTTTTAAAACATTTATCTTCTACCCCTTTGATCCTTGGAGGATGAAAATGCTTGTCATTTGATGTCACATTGATTTTTAAAGAGACACACACTCTGCACTTTGCTTGTGATCTTTTCCCTTTTAGTTTTTTTAGAATACTTTTTTTGTTGTCATGGCAGGGGAAAATGATATCAGTGTTTGAGGGTTTATAGGACATGTAGCCACCTGGCTACTTGGTCTCTTACCTGGCAGGCAGCAGTGGAAAGCAGGCCACTAGGTAGTGTCCCTATCCCAAAATTTGGATTGGTACTCAAATGTAATATTTATAAGATAAATTATATCCCATCACTTTAAATTTTAGTAATATTTAAGGGGATCTTTCCTGCCAAACAATGTTTGTGCCAAAAAGACAGCAATTTATTTCAGAAATTTACAAATGCAGTATAGTATCTTAGAGCTAGATATAGTTTATTTACCTCACTCAAGATTGTAAACTCCTAGGGGATAACCTTTTAAATGTTAGGAAATATTCACAATAGTTCTGAGTTGGAAGATTGCAAATATATACTTGATATGCCGGGTGTGTGTGTGTGTGTACGTGTGTGTGTGTACATGTATGTATGTGCTTGTTAGGCTAAATGCAGTTTTCAAAGTTGCTTTAAATTTGTTTATCTTTTACATACTTATTTTTAATTCAATGGACAGATGTCCTTGAAAGACGTAGTATGTATAACTTCAAAAATAAGATCCTGCTTGCGGTTGAGGGGGTGGGGTTGTTTGGGACATTGTGAGCTGACAGACTCGGGGACTCCTGTTGTGTGTGTCGTTTTGAATGCTGTTATACAATAGGCAGGGAGGTCAAAGCCTCTTGCCAGTGTTGTCCAGTTCCACAGTTCAAAGGTTGCCAGTTATACTGTGTTTGGCAGGGAACCTTCTATTTTGTATATTTGTTGATAGAGAATGAAGCATCTGTGTGGAGCATTTTGTAAGGAACAGCAGTAGGCAGGTATCACCCAGTATTGCTATCAATGCATTTCTAGGAGGCCTACAATTGAGAAAAAGCTCATTGTTAAAATAGTTATTACATACATTTCTTTCCAAACTGTTATAGGAAATGTAGTATTTTGCTTTTGAGAACATGAACTTATAGTGCATTTGGGGCTTTTGAGATCATTAACAATTTAATTGTAGCAAGTAACAATGGACCACATTATATTAGCCTTAGTAATTTTTTTAAAGAAAATTATGATTAGCTATATACATCAAAATGTATATTTTAACTACTTCTAAGTGTATGGTATAGTCTCATTAAGCACATTCAAACTGTGCGACCATCACAACATTCATTTCCAGAACTTCCTCATCATCCCCAAGGTGACATTTTGATCCTAACTCCCTAGCACCCCAACCTCATTCTACTTTCTGTCTTGATGACTTCACCTCATATAAGTGAAATCATTAATAGTTGTTCTTTCTGTCTGGCAAGTCTATTAATTCTTCAATTATGATTGAACAGCTGTCTCCAGTTGCCATATTCTTTTAGATCATAAAATAACTTAGTAATAACTTTAGAATATTAAAATATTAGGGTTGAACTTGAAACTCATATGCCATTGAAAAACATCTAGTATTTATAGAGTAGTTGCTAAGTATCAGTCACAGCCCAAGCACCTTGCAGGTAATAACATATTCACCCTATGAGGTAAATACTATTAATATCCCATGTTTGCACAGGACACTGAGAGATGAATTACCTGCCTGGTATGTGGCAGAGGGGAGATTCCACCTCAGTAATCTGTGCTCCAGAGCCCAGCGCCCGAGTATGGCCAGTTGAAATGGGTTAGGCAAAGGAAAGCAGTACCTGGGCCAGTGAGGATGTGAGTTGATGGTAAATGACAGTGGATTCTCATCCCCAGCTCCAGTGGTGGGATCATTACCAGGGTATTGGAATTAAGGGAGTGGTGGAAGTGGAAGTACAGCTCAGCTACTGCTGGTTGTTGCTGAGCAGCAAGGTAGACTTAATATGCTGGCATCTCCAAATTTCCAGGAGAAGCTAGAATCTCAGAGGGTTGGTAAACTATTCCAATTAAAAGCAAAACAAAACATGTGGAGCAGACTATCTCCATGACCCACCATTTTGAGACCTTTGCTCTGGAGGTCTCAGGATAACCTTCTACTTACCATGTTCTTACAGTTTGTAGCCCTGAGACATTCATCACTTGCCTTGCACCCAGAGGCAGGGGGTCTTGCTGATCTTTGCTTCCCAGCTGCAAATTTCATGCAGCAGTTGTGCAGTTAGAAGTGTGCTGAGCAAATGTGTCTTTATAGCGCTTAGGATTTCTTCCCCCTTGCTGCCAAGAGTTCACTGAAAGTCTAATTTAAAACAAAACAAAGCCAGTCAGTTTTGAGGAGCTCATATCCTTTCATGTAGAGCTTTATAATTTATTGTTTCATTTTGGGATCCTTTGATTTAACAATGCTGATTAAAATAGGGCTTTAGAGTGTTTTTTTTTGTCCCTTTAGAAAATCCCACCAAAGGAATTCAAATATATGCTTGTGTATGACACATACAAATCTGAACTTCCTTATTTTAATAACAGCCACCAGCATTCATGACATGCTTACTGCCTTTAAGCCACTGTTAAGGATTTCTTTTAATTTGGAGTCAATCAATTAAGAACTTATGAATTTAGATTCGATTTTAGAATTGGAAGGACTTGAATTTATCCATTCTACTTTGTTGATTTTGCATATGAATCTGGTCAGGTCCAGTGAATATTAAGAGACTAATCTGAGGCCATACATCTACTGTATAGTACAGCCTGAAAGAACCTTTAGACCACACACATTTGTTGAGTGAGTATAGACATAACCTTGGATACACACTTCTGTTGCATCATAGGCCAAAGTCTATCTCTTTTTTCTTTTTGGTTTCTGGTTTCAGTTGTCTTTTTCTAGATGCCTGAATGCTTCTACTTCTATCTTTCTGTCATCTGAGAAAACAGGTTTTGTTAATGTAATAATTATTAATTTCATGATATTGTGTTACCATTCATATAAACAGCTTTGGAACTGGGATCATTACCAGGGTACTTGAAATGGCTTGCTAGTACAGGTGAGGTTTTGGACCATCTGTTGTGTTTGTGAGATACCAGGAGTCTGGAGTTGAATGTGGCTAATGAAAGAGATCCAAGTCTTTACATTATCAGTGTAGGTGCTTTAGTAGTCAGGAGATGAAGGTATAGCACAGGTACAGTTACATATCACCTGGCAGTCTTGCTCTCCTGAACATAGTTGCAATGTTGGAATTAAACAAGAAAGCACTTTGGGTAGTTCAGAGTAGATTTAATTCAGAACAGTGTGCTATTGCACCTTTCCTCTACGTGTGTGCTTGGTGTCTCTTTTATCTGGAGGTCAGTCCAGTTTTGAATCAGAAGTGGCGGCAGGCTACAGAAGTCAGCATGCTTGATTGGATAATGACATCAGCTTGGGAAGGACACAGGCTGTGCAGCCTGACAGACCTTCCTGAGATTCCTTGGTGCAGGAATTGCTGGGTTTTGTGACGGATTATTCTTGTTTAATCTCCACTTATCTATCAGTTTCATACCAGGCCGTGGGTGTGGTAAGTTGATAAACAAGTTAGGGTCCCTTTCTTGCTCACTATGTAGGGTGACTTGATGGTTTCATATGTGGAGACAAGTCAGTGTTTTAATGGTTGCATAAAAGAGATAAATGGGGTATACCGGGAGCACAGGGGAAATTGAGATCTTTGTTCTAGAGTAAAAGGAAGGCAGTGGGATCTTGGAGAGGAAATAGTTGTTCAGGTTCAGTAAAAGGATATTCTAGGTAGAAAATCTCTGTATACTAATAAGGTAGGTAGAATTGACATAGTAAATGTTAAAGAAAATTTTACTTCAAATGGGTACCTCAGGACTTTTAAAAGCCCTAAAAATTGTCAAAACATGCAAGTAGCAAGGCTTATAATGGACCTCTGTAGAGACCACAGCTTCACAAATAACATTTTGCCATTCTTGTTTTACTAACTGAAGGGTAAATGTAAGTTGTCAGGTTTTTCCACCCTCCCACCATTAGCATTAATGATCGACACCTGCGTTCCTGCACATATGCTAATGGTGGACACCTGGGGTAGGGTGTGGGCATGCACAAGTGGGCGCACCTGGACTGAGAGCCTGGGCTAGAAGGGCAGCGTCACGGGGATACCACGAGGGAGCAGAAGCAAGAGGAGAAGCAGAAAAAACAGGAGTTGAGCAGAGGCATGAGAGACTAGAGACCCCAGAAAGAATGCAAATTTGCTAGGGGCTAGGAGGCTTGTCAGCCTTCTGGCCCCCTGCTCCCCCACCTACCCTGTACCTGGTCATCTCTGATGCAGGAAGATTAATAAAAGCCTGAAAAAGCCATTGAGGGCTCTAGGACTCCTTTACCCCTCTGCCCGAATCATAGAGAACTTGCCTCCTACTGTCTTGCCCCTGTACTAACCCTGCAGTTTTTGATGACCTGAGGCTATTTTAAAGCAAATTTAAGATATTGTTTAAGTATACTTGTAAATTGTTTAGTGTGTATCTCTGACTGATAAGATTCCCCCTCCCACCTTCATGCCATTATCATACAATAACAGACAATTCCCTGATACTTATCCAAGAGTCCATATGTACATGTCCCCTATTAATAGCACAGGTCTTATACTTAAAGGGAGTGGTTTATTATTTAAATTGTTACTGTTTTTTAGGACACAGTGTTTTTCAGGGATATTGGATAAATACGGCATTACTCTAATTCTATATTCCTCTCTTTAGAATTACTATACAAGTTATTGGTCTTATTTCTGATGTTTTAAGTCACCCTGATGGAGGGCTGTGCCTTTTAACTTATTTGTCATATAGCAAGGCCTTTTCTGAGACTCAGAAAACACACTGAGAGCTAGTTTATGAATGGCTTAGAATCTACTAGCAGTTCCTATGGTTTTGCTTCAGTTTTCAGTTCAGTGTGTAGTTCATGAGTAGGAAATGTGGCATTTACCCTGCATAAATCTACCTTTGCAGCTTTTGAAAGCTATTTCCTTGCACACCCCGTGGCTTGGACCAGCTCACTGTCCCTACTCAGATGGCAGGCTGGTTGCCATCTTCATAGGCTCAGCTTGCTCACTGGCCTAAATCGACCTTATTTTTGCTGCTTTCCTTAACTACTTTATTTATTTTTTTTTTAAAGATTTATTTATTTATGCATACAAGCACTGGGGTACAGGCCAGAGGTGTAGAGAGAGGGGTGAGAGGATTCACCACAGAGAGCGGGGAGCAGAACAGGCAGATCAACTGAAGTACACTGCTGAGGGGAGCAGCGGGCACAGCAGGAGAGGTCTGCTGCACCATGTGGGTCCCCTCCCTGGCCGGCAGCAGTGGCTGTGATTTGCCTCGTAGTGCGTTGCTTAACCCACTGCGCTACCAGGGGAGGCCCTCCTTAACTACTTTAACTGTCCCTTCAACTGTCTCCATTCCTTCTACCCTGTACTCTAGCCTTTAATTATATGCTATCTAGATGATTTATATTTTTCCTGCATGTAGGCAATATGAAAAAGGAAATGGACCTTTTTTTTAAGATTTTTTTTTTTTGTTTATGCTTACAAGAGCTGGGGTATAGGCCAGAGATGCAGGGGGAGAGAGAAGAGGTCTTACCAGAGACAGAGTGGGGAAACAGAATTTTGAAGCCAACAGAATCTGGAATCCTGACTGTGTTTCCTAATTTATTTTTATTGTGGTAAAACAAATACAAAAACACATCTACCCTCTTCAGCTTTTAAGTGTGCAGTACAGTAGTAACTAAGTACAATGTTGTACAACAGATCTTGAGAGTATTTTCATCTTGAACAATTGAAACCATAACCATTGAACAGCAATCTGCATTTCTTTCATCCTCCCCCCCATCCTATTTTCTGCTTCTGTGAGTTTGACTCATGAGTTGAAATCATGCAATGTTTGCCTTTCAGTGAAAAGCTTATTTCATTTAGCACAATCTTCGTATTTATCCATGTTGTAGCATGTGATAGGGTTTCTTTAAGTTGAAGTGACATTGGTATATAGCAGTGTATGTTTTGGGAGTGTAGGCTCATACTTTTTCAAATATATGTTACCATGCCACACTAGATTCCCTTCTTTTTTTTTTTTTTTAAAGATTTATTTATTTATTTATGCATACAAGAGCTGGGGTACAGGCCGGAGTTGCAGGAGGTGAGAGGATTCACCAGAGATAGAGTGGGGAGCAGAACAGGCAGGCAGACTGAAACACACTGCTGAGGGCAGCAGCGGGTGAGGCAGGAGAGGTCTGCCTCGCCACGTGGGTCCTCCCCCCACCCCTGACCGGCAGCAGGGATCGAACTGGTGCTGCAGTGGTTGTGGTTTGCCTCATAGTGCATTGCTCAACCCACTGTGCCACCAGGGAGGCCCTTAGATTCCCTTCTTTTTAAACATGGAGTAATACTCCATTGTAGTTTTAGACCATATTTTATTTATCCATTTGTCTGTCATACATTAAGGTTATTACAAATAAGACTCTGGTGAACAGAGGAGTCCTGATTTCATACCCAGAAGTGGGATTTCTGGATCATATATCTCAGTTTATTCTTTAAGGTTTGCAAAATGGAACTTGTGCTCCACGTAAACCCACATACAGAATGAGTCCTGTCCTGTCTACCGGCAATTTGCAGCCCAGCCCTTCTTGTTTGTGGCTATTCACTGTGCTTTATCAGAGGTCCTTTAGTATTTCTTCTTTACTAATGCCTTATTGTTTTTGACCCATCTGTTTAATGACTTTGAGAATTACTTTGGAGGGAAGTCAATTCCATCCCCACCCAGAAAAACAAAAAACAAAAGCACACCACCAAAAAAACACCAAACTTTTATTAGCTGGTCACTCATAGCAGCTGTGTCACTGAGGAAGGTTGACACTGCTGTTGGCTTTTTAATGACTATTATGTGTTCCCAGGACTGAAAATATTATAAGCTTGGAATTTTTTTAGATTATTAACAAGCTCAAAAAAGATACAAGGATAACAGGGAAAAGTCTTTCTATAAAAGAGTGGTAGAAAGCAGAAAATGCTAGAATTCTATATAAAGTGATATGTATTGTGCAAAATAAGCTTGACTTAAAAGTGAAAGTTGCTGTTTTCATGTTACTTTGAAGTATAACACAGTTTAACCAGTTTTTAATATTGTCTGGTATTTTGAAAAGCTATTGGTGAAAATGTACATGTAAACTTAACTTTGTAAATAGCATTTTAGAAGATGAATTGATTTCCAAGGAGAGAAGAATTATCTAGTTATTTTCATATTTGTCATAATAGTAGCCAAAGGTATTAGTTTTGAGTGATTTATAAGAAGTTTTCTGATTCACTTCTACTTAGGGAAGACGTAACCGTAGCCAACTCTGAATTTCCTCAAATTTCACCTTAGAATTCATGAAGGTGTGTGTCATGGCTTTAGCATATGTAAAGTCAACATGGGGGTGTTGAATTTTTAGGGAAAAGATTAATCATATTTTCTCTAGCTTTGCTGCTGTTTGTTTGCTGGGGTTTTCATCTGAAAGGGAAAGATCCAGATCCTGTGATTTAATTGTGTTCTGACCAAAGGACCCTCAGCCTTTTGTGATCTGAGTCATTTCCTAATAAGGCCCAGTATGGGCCTGGAGCTCCCCCCTCAGGGACATGTGGTGGGGCTAGCAAGCCTGCTGTTCGCAGCTGGAGGAAGTCCAGTGTGTCACAGTGAAACAACAGAGGTCTACAGTGCTGGGGGCCTGGATATAGTGGTCCAGGGCATCCAGAAGTGCCTAACACAGTCCTGGCTTTGTGGGTTCAGAGTGGAACTACAGTCCCCTGGAGGACTGCCAAGAGCAAAGAAATGTCTCAGGGCAGGACATTCTAGCCTCCTCCCCTCGCCTCCCCAGACTAGCAGGTTATCAAGAGAGGGACATAGCTCAGTTTTCAGAACTGAGCTGGGGGTGAGTTAGGCCTGTGGAATGCAGGAGAAAGAAGCTGAGTTATTAGATCTGAGGTTGGGAGCCTTTAATTGGCAAGAGCAACTTGGCCTGAGCTGTTTAAATCTCTATCTGAGAACTTCTTGCTGGATTGAGTCAGTGAAGGGAGGGTGTAGGCTAGGGTCAAAAGGCTTCAGTTGTGGGGAAAGGAAGGGCTGAAGATGCTGAAGACAGCAGGCCAGGCCTGGAAGTCAACAGTGTGGCCCTAACTATAGAGTTTTCAGTACCTCCCTAGATTGCTGTTTGTAAATGAACCCAACTTAGAATGTGAGTGGCATGTTTAACAAGAACCTTGAAATAATATTGAGAATTACCTTTGTGAATCTGGAAATAGATTTAGTTTTTAACTCAGTTTAGATAAAAAATTCCTTGACCAAGGATAAATCATAACCTTATGTTATAAAACTGCCAGTTAAATTCATTAAAGTACTCACTTTACTAAACCCAAAGCAAATAAGTACTTTTGAATATGATTACTAAGACAAATATGAAGTTACCCAATAATTAGATCTGAATGGATGAATGATTGAAGATGTTTGCGGTTAGGTTGCTTTAGTTCAAGGAAAAACCCACCCCAACCTTTGCAGTTCAGATAGGCACATGCAATGGTGCATTCCTTGGCACTTGTGTTCCATACAGATTAGATTCAAGATAACCTAAGCTTCCCTCCATTGAGCTCAGAATCCTAACATTTAAACCTTTTTTTTTTTTTTTTTTAACTCTGTAGGAAAGCAGGAAACTCAAAACCTTTAAAGACTACAGAAATGCTTGGGCTATTTAAAAACACACCCATTTCAATGTCTCCTTCCTTAACTTGGCTGTGGGCTTCTGGATGGACTGAGCGGGCAAAGTCTTAGCAGGCTTCAACTGTTGAAATGTGGAGGTTAGGGTCATGGCATCTGTACAAAGGTGCAGCCCTCTGCTCAAGGAAATTCACAATCTGGTGAGGAGTTCATTTATAAAAACCACCAAGAAAAGGTAGATGAGAAGTGATGACTGTGGGGTGAGTGTGGTTGTAGCCAGAAGGAAGCTTCCAGATCAGAATGACAATGTCAAGGGTTGTATGTCTGCCTTTGAAAATCTGTCCTTATGTTCAGTGGTGTTGGAGACCATATGAGACAGGGCATTGAGTTGGATACAATGCCCAGTCCTATTTTTGAGAACACTTGGGTCTTCAGAACCCAAGAACACTAATTACGCTGTTTTGAAATGCTTTGTTTTGATGTCCTTGGTCACTTTTGGGGATTGAAAGGCTATTTAAACTCTAACAGTCTGTAATCTGCTGTTTTGGATTTTATAAGTTGTCTCCTGTCAGTCATAACTTCTCAGGGCTGTCATTGTGCTTTGATCCAGCAGTTACCCTTTACTCTTGTAATTTGGTGATCTGGGAAACCAAATATTTTCCTGCTGTTAGAATTGTATCTAAGGGAGGAGTAAAATAGCTCTCAGGGAGGCCCTGGGAAAGAGGTGTTTGATAGAGGTGGGGAGAGGTTGGGAAGTTCTCCTGTGAGTTGAGCAAAAATTGGCAGCTCTGGAGACTAAATCTTCTTTGTCCCTAGCTGTTACATGGATAGTTGAAGCTGCTAGTTTATGAGTCTGTCATTCATAGATTTCCTCTCCCACCATTGTCTGAATCAATTTCGTTATGAAAAGAAAAGAAAGTTTTCTTGGGGAAAGTGGGAAGAAGGTGAAAGAAGAAAAAGTTGGGGCTGCAGCAGGGCTTTGACAGCCCCTAAGATACACTTGAACTCTATGTTCTTTACACCTAAGATACACTTGAACTCTATGGAAGATAGGGATTGCTATTGCAGCCTGTCTTCAGGAGGCTTAACATTTAGTTGGGAAAGAGAACTTGAACAGAACTGAAACCCTCCATTGAACGTGGCAAGAAGTTCTGCATTAGGTTTGAGTTTAGGGAGAGTAAGTGATTTGAGTCAGAACTTTGGAGTCAGCAGGGCTGGGGTCCAAGTAGCATTTGAGGAAGTACCAACACAGCGTCTCCTGGAGGGATGCAGTGGGAGACCAAGGAGCAAGGCAGCTTAATGAGATCCCCCTTAGAAGTGGCAGAGTTAATAGAGAGATTCAGCAGATTAAATGGACTAATCCCATAACCCATTTCAAAGGAGGAATTGGAGACTTTCTGTGACTGTTGGATCTGTGTGGGTGATTAATATGCAAATACTCAGGTTCTACTCTGATTGTCTTCATAAATAGTCTGAGCTATGTCAGAAAAGCCCAGATCATTCGGGTACCAATGGTCTGAGGATGCACTTTGGGAAACACTGGTAAAGGAAGGCAAAAGTCATTAATTCTCCCACGAGAATTAACAGGATTGGGAGGGAGGCGTCCCAGCTGGACAGCCTGATTGTTGTTACTATTATGGAAGTACAGGGAGACCGGAGAATTCAGGAACATGGAAGTGGGAACAGAATTAGCTCCTCAGCTGGAGATGGTGTTCCCTCAGCCCTTCCTCTTCTCCCACATACACACTATCTTTCTTACCCTGTCCCTGTCACATCTGAGAACAGCAGGATGCTAATAGACAGCAAGCTGGGGTTTGCCCCTCTGGTGAGCAGGCTGACTTTATACCGAGGAAAGCGCTGTTCTTTGGACACTAGAGCTCCTGGCAGCTATCCTGTAATGAGTGTGTGCTTTGTCAGATTTGGTAAGGAAATATGGTTTATCAGTTAAAAACAAAAACTCTCCAGCCTGTTATTAGAACTAGGAGAAATTATAGTGGTAAATTCAGCTTAATAGACTCATCGCATGTGAAAACCATCATCGACTATCCCTTTTCAATAGCAAATAATTGACATAGATGTGTTCTTTACGGTGCTTCGAACTGTAACCGTTGGCCCACGCAAAGGCCAGGGCCATCCAGGGCTTTTTAGGAACCACCCAGTCTGTCCCTCTCCTGTCTTCTCCTTCAGGGAGTGCCCCCCCTACCCCCCCCAGCCATACCATGCACTCACTCCACAGGTCATCACCTGCAGGTTGTTGTTTATTTCAGCTTCCTCCAGCTCTCTCTCCTCCCATCTGCCCCTTTTTAGGCTTAACTATCCATACTTCCTTCCCCTCCAAGACAGAAGAAAACATCTTGGAATAGATCAGAGGTAAAGATTCTTAATCTTGGATCTACTTTACACAATCAGCTGTCAGCTTTAAAAAGCAGCACCCTTTGGAGATTGCTTTAATTCTTCTGACCATCAGACTTTTAAAAAAACTCCTAGGAGACTCTAACAGACACTTAGAGTCAAAAACCCAATTCAGTGTAGTTGGTTGGTGTAACAGTATAAGCAGTACACCTGGGTCAAGGAAAGGGGTGTTGTAAAATTTGAACTGGAAATGGGTATTTTTAAATAATGCCTTTGCCACACAAGTGCTGTTGTGCAACCATCCCAGGCTGAGTAGGTTCACCGTCGGTTCTAACAGTTTAAAAGAGAATGTTGGAGCCCTTGGAATCATCTTCACAGGTTTTGCTAGTCAGCAGGGAGGCAAACCAGCATGGAGACAGCAATTTAAGATCTCCCATAGGGTGACACTCCCTTCTTAGCCCCTCTCTCCCAGGCACAGGTATGCACACTTTCACATGCGCACACACCCGTGCTCCAGGTGTCCACAATCAGGCACGTGTGCCCCGTGCCCACTCACCTGTGTTCGCATGCTCAAGGCCACAGGTGATAGCCAAAGGGGCTCGTGGTGCGAAAAACCTGATTAATTACCCTACAA
The DNA here is from genome assembly GCA_019455555.1 of Galemys pyrenaicus. Lineage (NCBI taxonomy): Eukaryota > Metazoa > Chordata > Mammalia > Eulipotyphla > Talpidae > Galemys > Galemys pyrenaicus. The sequence continues at coordinate 9,835,658 of JAGFMF010011870.1, forward strand.
GTAAGCCCCAAACACGAGTCCCTACAGAGTTCTCCTTCCTCTCTTTCCCCTTTTTAAAGCCTGTTTTCTGTTCCGCATTAGCATTCAGGAAGAGCTTTTGTTTCTTTGCTTTAGGGTTTCTGTGGTATTGTTGCCCACTCTGTCATGGCAGTCAAGGGTGACTTGAGCCTCCCCATGATCTCTGACACTCAGGCTGTGACAGAGTGACCTTCCTTGCGTCCTTTAACCTCTGGGGCTCACATTCTGGTGGAGCCGACTCTAGGGCTCCAATGTCCTGTGCAAATAGAGGGCTCCAACTCTCAGTGGTCATATGCTGGGTCCACGGATGACACATGCAGTGGTCTTTATTTTGTGGTCTGGGGAGTCTTGGTGTTTTTAGGAGGGTGCTTGAAAGAGAAAAAATTTCCTTTTAGATGAATATTCAGGTCTGTTGGATAAACAGCTTTGAAGTCTGTCAGTTCATCCTTGAAAGAGAATAATTGCCAGGAGGAAAACCCTAATAATTCTCCAAGCATCTTAAGTTCTTTATTTTAAGAGCCAAATGGAAATTAGATCTGGAAGTAAAAAGCTAGTGATGGACAACTGAAGGTCAACATTCAACTTAGCCTCTAAACTCTCAGGTATTAGGCTCCATACATATTCCAAATTACTCCAATTTAAGTTTTCTGTCTTTTCTACTTTTTTTGTATTTTCTACGAGAATATTTTGTGACATAATGCGTGTTGAGAACTTTCTTGGCCTCAAATATTGGCTTTTGCATCGAAACCAAGAAAGTTTAAAATTCTAATTTTAATCTAAAATTGACTCTGAAGGACAAAAAAATGAAAACTCGAGGCATAGGATCTGCTTCTGTTGTTGGGTGCTCTCACTAGAGTTAGCAGTAACTTAAACACCACTCAGAGTGCCTCTGGTCTCGTTGACCTCCCTTTTTCCTTTCTGTGATTACTGAATATGACCCTTAAAACCCATGTAGAACCAAATACAGAGTTTAAACTCTGTGATCTCATCACCACAAAAACAGGCTGTAGAGACAGCCCTTCTTCTGGCAGGAAGCCGGCTCCCCTTGGGACCTCTGTAACTCTGTAATTTATGGTGATGCCTTGGTAGTCTTCAACTCAGAAAGGACTTTTCCCTGTGTCCTTAGGAAAGTAGTGTAACAAATGGGTTGCTGGAGGCAGGGAGGAGGCTGTGTGTACACAGGCTGTCACAGATCTCATTTTAAGGGTGCACTCATGTCATATGTCCCCTGGGCAGAGGCTCTGTGTGACAAGGTGTAGGGTTAGAGAAATCAGGTCTTTCCACCCTCCCACCACTGTGATGATGGACACCTGTGGTGCTGCGAGCATTCCAGACTGGGCATGCGCAAGTGAGCGCACCTGAGTTGGACACGGGCTTAAATGGGCGGTGTCATGAGGACGCCAGGACCAACAGAACCGACAGTACTGATGAGCAGCAGCAGTAGAAAGCAGCCAAGAGGGTGCTGGGAGGCCTGCCAGCCTCCCGGCACCCATGCCTGTCATGTACCTGGCCACCTCTACTAGCATGAAAAGCCACCGAGGGCTCCAAGACTTTTCTTCCTTGACCTGTCTGCTAAGAACCATCCCGAACCTGCCCAGTGCCACCTTTTCCTGCCGCTACGCAGGGCATGTGGTAGGCCACGATGGGTACTCTTTTATACTTGTCTGTTGTTGGAGTTGGGATAATTGACAAGCCTGCTTTTCTGTTGAGGTGAGCTTTATGAAAGGAGCTTGGCTGAAGTACTTGTAACAGCTGTGAAATGGATTCTCATCCTGGCTGCCAGAAGCCTCTGTAAAGAGGGAGGTGATCCCTTTTATAAGTGAATAATAGGAGAAGGCCTCAGATATTTGAGCTACTGTTCACCAGGTGGTGCTGTCCTGCAGTGAATTCTTAAATACTACCAGGGAGGTTGGCAGCTTGGGGAAGGTAAAAACCTGGGGTGCTCAGAGCCTTGGCAGCATTTGTGGGGTTGCTGCTGATGTGAGATGAGGAAACATGTTACATGGGTCCATGTAGGATCACGTACGTTTCTCCTCTGTGTTCTGAGTGAGCTTTTACGGTCTCTGAAGTGGGGGGAAGACCAAACCTGTCCCCTCTGCCTCAACCCCTGCTTCCTTCCAGAGAACAGCTCCTGTGCTCCTTTCTCATCTTTGAAGTCCTGGTGGGTGAGGGGAGCAGTCTTCCTGAGCTCCTCATTAAACAGAACTTAAAGGGGAGAAGAGGCCTCCACCCAGCCTTTGCATGCACAAACCCATTATACGCCCATGCCCTGCCAAGGTGGTTTTGTTGGCCCAAACGTGACTCCACATGATTCCGTCCTTTTTGGCAATGAAGCCAGCAGCATTGCTGTGAGGGGACTGACTTGGGCGAGAGCCTGGTTGTCGGTGTGTTTGAGCAGGGATAGCACTCGTGAAAAAGAGCATTTTCCAGGATTGGCATAGCAGTAAAAAGAATATTTCCCAGGGAAGTGAACTCTGAGTCAGTCATGGGAAAATTTTGGTTGGAATCCTTCAGTCAACAAAGGTGCTTGGAGCATCCGCTTCTACTTATGATAAGGGCAGAAGGGGCGTAGGGGATGGTAAGACCAGCCCTTGAGAAACTGGTAGGGAGACTAAGGCAGAAGGAGGCAAATAGTAGAAGAGTGAAGGCACCAGCAGGTGCTCTCAGTGCAGAGGAAGGCAGGTGAAAGCCCGTGGGGGGCGGGGCGGGCAGGTGATATTTGAGCTGTGCTTGCAGGATGACTAATTTCCAGAGTGGGAGATAGGTGTTTCAGGATGCGGGAGCAAAGGTGTGAAATTGGGCCCTTTATTCAGAAATGGTGAGCTGTGCAGAGAGCTGGGACCTGGAGGACTGAGGCAGGAAATTCAGAACAAGGTGCTTTGGAGGACCCCAGCACCCTATGGTCTTTACAGAGGTTCTTGACTTGCTGTCTTAAACCTTTGGGACATTTCATTAGGTATTGAGCTCTGCAAACCTATTCGCAACAATTAAAGAGAAAAATCTAAGAAGAGGTAAATAGACACTTCCTGAACTTTGCTTAAGGCTAGAGATTTCAGTAAATGTCTCTGGTAAGCTTGGACCGAGGGGAGCAGAAGGAGCTCGGTCGCTTGGGTTTACCCTGCTTTTCTCTGGGTAAAGAGTAGGTATGTGCTGAAGCCTGTTTCTTTGGCTTTGTTGGGAGTTTCATGGTGGTCGTAGCTGGTTTTGTAAACCCTGTGCTTGTCTCATAGGATGAGTGCTGAGTGTGTTTTCTTTTTTCCAGGTTTCATTCCAGCTTTTTGTGGTCAACTTCTCCGGAGGAACTTTCCAGGTGCCTCCTGAGACAGCTTCTCACTGTTATAAGCAAGTGGAGTCTGGGGTGAGGCCAGGTGAGTGGGCTGTGGGTGAGAGCTAGGGAAAATCCGTTCTCTGACGGGCCAAGTTTTCCAAGATGTTACTTTCTGAAAACTTGACTTGAAAGTGGGTTTTTGGTCAGATGAATAGTTTTGTTTTGTTTTTTAAGTCACTGTCTTAAGGGTGCTTTAATATAGCAACGATCAAAAATTTAGGTACTTGCAGATTTTTTTCAAAACTTCTCTAATTCTACCCATTTCAGGGAGTTTAGATCTGTCACATACTGCTTTTTCACTGAAAGCAGACATGTTGAATGAATAGTTTCTTAGCTTCAATGTCAGTTTGTACTGAGATGTGTAACTGATTAAAGGTCAGACTGGCTCTCTGTTCTTTCTCATTGTCATTTTCCCATTTCCTGTGCCCCTTGAAAGTCTTGGTAAAATTTAATTACAAACCTCCTTTAGCTACCAGGAGACAAGTAAGGGAATGTTTGCAACCTACCTTACCTGACTTTCCCCTGGGTTGACTTTTTAGGGTCATGCCAAGTCCAGCTGGCTTACATTCTCTCTCCCTCTGCCTTGTTAACTTATTCTGAGCAGTCTGGTTCCCCTCCCCCAGCTCTCAAGGTGGATTTTCTAGGTGTGAGGCTTTAGCTATTTTAGGAAAGTTGTTAAACCTATACTATGGTTTTCCTGCACTGCAGTGTTAGGTATAATTGTACAACAAAAATATCTACTTCAGGGAGTTTGGTGAGGCTAGAGGCTCCTGATGGATAAGATTTTTGTTGTTTCATCTTTTTTTGCATTTTCTTTCTCCAACATGTAACATGTAGTAGGACTCAAATATGCCCTTTTTAAGAAGAGTGGGAATTATCTGGGACGAGCCTCCAGTCTGCTCCAACGAGCACAGTCTGGATACCTCTTGTTTATGCTTAGATGCTCACAGCTGAAGTGGCGGAGCGGGAGCCCCGGGAGTTCTGAGCAGATTGGTTGACTGGGGCTTTGGGGACTCTGTCCTGGAACTCTCCTTTCTGTGTGGTAGCGTGTTCCTCCATAGGTGATGGGGGTGAAGGTTAAAGCTGCTTCCAAACCTCTGAATTCTTGAAAGGGCCATGTGACATGCCAGTGCATCTGGCCTGTGTGGCTTGCTGGCAGGATTTCATATTCTGAACTCTTCACCCCTCTTGCTCGTCCATGAAGAACAGAGTGGGCACATTGCTTCCCAAAAACTCTGGGAGGTTTTCCAAGGGCAGAGTTTCTTAATAGGAGTGTAACAGGGGAGTGCACACCAGAATCCCCCCTGAAGCTTTTAAAATTGGGATTTGGGGAATACCTCGTGTGTCAAGCTGGATTTCAGGGATGGGCAGGGAGTCCCGGCTGTGTTGTGTATGTTTTGAAAACCCCTCAGGCGGTGATGGTATAGAACGTCTTGAAAAATATTTGTGTGTGGAGTAGACTTGAAAACAAAAAACTCTTTCTTAGCCTGAGCAGATGTTTGGGGGAATTATTTTTGAAGTATACTAACTAGTTTAACCAGTTTACACTGCCAAGCCAAACATTCCCTTGTTGTGCCATAATTTGCATTATAGAAAGATTTTATAACTTAGTTGCCTGGAACAACACTATCTATGGTTTTAAGTGTACAGGAGAGGAGGAAAATGACATTGAAGAATAATTTAATTTAAGCTTTAGGAGAATTTAGGCTACTTTAGAAATCCATGTGGGAATCGGTAAAGTGGAATTTTACCTAAGCGTGCAGAGATATTGAAACCAAAGTCTTTCGACCTATGGTAACACATTTCTCAATGTTACATGGAAAAATAGCAGTTTAAGTGTATTGTCCTTAGACATTATCTGGACAGGAAACTTATTAAGTTACACATTTTCCCCCCTTTTTTGTGTGTGACAGAATTTCCATCTTCCCCCAGACCAACTTTAGCAAGAAGATAGGAGCTTAATATCAGAGAATGGTGTTAAATAGATTTTGTGGGTTTTGACTGTGTCCCTTTAAAAATTCTCTGTCTAGAAAGAAAACCCTGCCAATCAATCATGTTTTCACAGCTTTATGAGTTTCATGGAAAATGGTGAATTCCTAATTTGAAACCAAGGAATCGTGCTGTCTAGGAGGGACTTTACAGATGACCTGTCATCTGGCTTCCATCACCTCAGTGTCACAGAAACTGCTCTTTGTAACTTCACAAATGGCCTCTGATAGGACTTTCAACGCTTGATACTTCTGACTGCTCCTCATTTAGAACTCCCCGAGGTTCCTTTGCTGCTTTCCTTTTTATGTCTTCCTGGGTTTTGCTGTGTTTTCCCATACATGTCCTTTCCTTAGGTTGTTATCTGTGCTCGTTTTCTTTTACGGGGCTCAGCCTCTATGAAGGGCCTCATGGTTTCATCCACCACTCATCTCAATTTTTTGAACATTTCTACTTGGATGAGTCATAAGATCTTTTAACTCAGCATATCCAAACTGAACTTATTTCCCCACTAATTATTTCCTGTTTCCTGTAAACCCCTCCAACTCCAAAAGGCCCTCACCCTGTGCTTTCTCACTTGGGTCATGGCACTATTCACACGAGAAACCTGTGACTCGCCCTTCATCCCTCCCTCACTTGGTCTGTATTTTAATTGACTATTCTTAACATTTCGATATCCTAAATAAAGGAAAAGCTTATTCCACTGACATTTAATTATTACAGGCTTTAAAGGTATAGTTGGATATCTGTTAACATATAAAACATGATATTCAAAGACGTTTATGTAACACATTCCATGGTAGACATGGGCTCTTGTCATATGGTTTTTAAATTTCACAACTGTTCTCTGGTCTCATCTGTTATAAGTGAGAAATCGAAGGTTTAGAGAGATTAAGTTACAGATGCAGGGTCACCAGGCAAGTAAAACATGGTGAAGCAGGATTTGGGGATTTTAAATTTAGGGGTTGATCGACCTTTCTGGTGGCGCAAGGGGTTAAGTTGCAGCACTATGAAGCTGTCTGCAGCCATTGAAGCATGAGTTCGATCCCCAGCCAGGGAGCTAACCCACATGGCACAGCAGGCCCCCTCCTGCCTCACCTAGTGCTCCCCTCAGCAGTATATTTCAGTAGATACACCTGTTCTGTCCCTACTCTGTCTCTGGTGAATACTCTCACCCCCCACACCTTTGGCCTGTACCCAGTTCTTGTATGCATAAATAAATCTTTAAATTGTAGGGGTTGGTCTGCCTGACACCAACCCTTCATGATGTCATTGCCATATTCTGTTTCCATAGTGCTACATTAGACTTCTGATGAGTAGCTGACTTTGTTGAGGGCAGAAACTGGCTCTTATTAATCTAACACAGTTGACCCTTGAACAACTTAGTGATTAGGGGTGTGAATAGCACATATCCCCCTACCCCAGTCAAAAGTTTGCATGTGACACAGTTGGCCCTTAGAATCGGAGGTTCTGCAACTGCAGATTGAACCAGCTGCCTTCCATGGCTGGTTGACTCCATGAATAGGAAACCCTGGGTTAAAAAATAACTGTGTGTGAGTAGACTCAACCATTTCAAACCTATGTTGTTCCAGGGTCAACTGCATCTATTTTTAATTAATAACAGGTGCTGAAGACAGGATTTGTGATGGCAGATCCATGGTCCTTGTCTTCTGTGGCTTTATCTGGATTCAGCCCCTAGCTCTTAGCTTTGCTGTGCATTAGCTGCATGGTCTGAGTTTGGGATGGTGAGACCATGTTATTTATCCTTAGAGGGTCAGCTGGGACAGCTTGCAGGAAAGTGCTTAAAAACTTGGGGGCATTTTAAAGACATTTTCTTTAGTTGTGAAAGTCGATAATTGGCTGACTCAGATGCGCCTCTCTTCTTTGTTTATAAATGACAGCGTGAAGATGTGAACTCTTCTGGATCCCTGATGATCATGCAGGTTGGATTATTTATGTGCCTGCCATAATAAAGGCAGAGAAGACTTTTAAGTAAGGATTTGATTAATAAAGATAATGTATATATCTCTTGTTTTTAAGATAAGATAGTGTATATTGATTAATTCTAGAATACAAGGATGGGATCTATACAACTCAGAACATATTTATGTGTAGGCAGGTGAATTAAAATAGTTTACTGAAGTTTGCTCTATTACTTTAAAATAGTCTTGGGAGGAAGGATTTGGATGTTTTGTGTTGTAACAAAACTCTAAATCATGGCACAGATGGTTCTACATTGTTCCCTCATAGGTTTCTCTGCCTGTCTTGAGATAGAAATGCTCTTAATTTTCCTTCATAGTTAGTTCTACTGTTTCTATCATATTTTGGCAACAAGAGCTTATCTAAAGACAGGGTCCTTTTTAAATATAAGCAACCAATTTTTCATCATGGATTTTAGAAACCATCTAGCTTTTTTTTTTAAAAAATTATATAAGAACTGGGGTACAGGCCAGAGGTATTGGGGGGGTGTAAGAGGATTCACCAGAGGCAGAGTGGGGAACAGAAGAGGCAGATTGACTGAAATACGCTGCTGAGGGGAGCAGCGGGCTAGGCAGGAAGAGGTCTGCTATGATGTGGGTCACCTCCCTGACTGGCAGCAGGGATCGAACTTGTGCTGCAGTGGCTGTGGATGCTTCATAGTATGGTGTTTAGCCCCTTACGCCACCAGGGAGGCACCCATTTAGCTTTTCTAAGTTCCATTTGTGTGTGTGTGTGTCTGTGTATTTTAAAGAAGTGGCCTATAAATTTGGGATAAAAGCATGTATTTTGCAAGGTTGTTTTAACTGCAGTGTGACAAAAATGATGTACGTAAAGCATTGTAACTGGACCTTGGGTAAGGGGTGGCTGTCCAAACTTAGTTATCAGAGACCTGCGTTTTTAGATCTAAAAAGGCCTAAACTGGTGCATGAAGAGAAGATTCATGAAGAGCTCGTGCTAGTGAGATAGAAATGGAGAGAGCTAGAGTTGAAAGTAGTGAGTGGTTCTCAGGAGTGTGGGCCCTAAGGAGTGACCTTTCATCAGCTGGGAACCATTAAAATCATCTCTTCATCCCGGACCTAAAAATCAGACTCTTGGACCCAGCAATTTGACATATCAAGCCCGTACAAGCGATTCTGGTGCTCTTTGACTGAAAGTTAGAAAAGTCAAGCTGGAGGCTTTGTGGCAGAGGGATAATAAAGATTTCCCAGAGTGGTGGAAGAAAGTGGAGAGAGATGGAGATGGGAGAATTAGTAACTTGGTAAGCTGTTCGTCAGGCAAGGAAGATGGACCTGGATGTAGAGGCCTCATGCCTGCTGTCCTGATAGGGGGTGATGCTTATCAACAGGAACCTGGAACACAAGTTGATGAGTGGGCTTTGGAGGGTGGGGGAGAGGAAGATGAGTTTAGATTTGGGCATATTAAGTTCGTTGCCAGGGTTGATGTCAGCAAGTTGGAAACAAAGCAACTGCAGTCCAGGTAAAACAACGGGAAGGGAAACTGATATGTGAGTCATCTGCATGGATGTGGCAGTTAAAGTGAGCACTCAGATGATTTTCCAAGGAAAATGGCTCAGAAAAATGAAACAAAATGGTATGGAATTGAATGTTTGGATATGACATCTAGTTTCTCCTTAAGGCTACCCCTCTCATTGGTTTAGGCATACATAGTGATACAGTTCTAAATATAACCAAAATTATCACAGTGAGGATGGTGTGTTGCTGTGGGGCTATCCTGAGACCCTGTGCTGGACAATAGAGGCTGGTCTTACACGTCATTTCAAGACTTGGGGTGCAAAGGCAAGGTTTTAGCTTTCTTCCCTCCAAGAGGGGACGTGGAGTGTGGTGTTAACAGTGAAGGTGTGACCTTGGGGCCGACTGCTGAATTTCTCTAAGTTTTAATTTCTTCATCTGTCATGGAAGATAATTACAGCTCCTGTACTCTTGGGAGAAAGAAACAAAATAGTTCACAGTGGAAACCCTGACAGTGGCTTCCATAGGGCGCGTGTGTCTCCACCTCTACTGCTGTTGGATGGTGGTTTGTTGAATTTGTGGACTGAAAATCTTCTGTTTGTAACAGATTTACTGTATTGATGAGGAGATTAAGAAGTCATAAATCTGAGTTGGATATGGATGACTTTGGGGTTTTCAATGAGTTGTCATTGAAATATGGGCTTAATTAGGTTTGTGAGAAAGCAGAAGGGAGTTGGTTTGTGAAGTTGTGCTGCATACAAACAAGAACCAGATATTTAAAAAATTATTTTATATCCAGCTTTATTGCAGATGCACATACTTTGTTGTAACAGAAAGCTGTTTCACCGAGACTATGAGAATTTAGTACATCTGTGCAACATCTTCATTATGACTGGAATAATTCCACATCCACTGTCTCTAATTCAAAGTCTTTCAAGAAACACATGTTCCTGTTTTCCACTGATTCTAAAGGGGCAGTTTTTCCTTAAAGGAAGCATTTAGACCACACACTTTTATTTAGAAAATAACTTTAAATCTGCTACATGTACATTTATAAGAAACCCTCCCATTTGGAGACTGTAGCTTCTGAAATTCTCCTTTTTTCTCCTCTCCCCAAAGAAAAGTGACTTGTATATGTATGTGTAGGGGTGTGTTTGTGTTTTGGCGGTGTGTGTATGTTTTTCCCAGTCCACTTCCTAACACTGATTTTGTTCCATAGTCTTGAGCTATGTTTCATACTCTCTGGATGTGTTAAGTGGTGACAAAATCATGAGTAAAGATTTCACTACAGAGTTTTACTAAGGATTCAATAGAAACTTAGGGTTTTAGAGGGGGAAAAAAAATCCATGTTCCATGTTCATATGTAGCATGTCACATAACTTCAAGTGTAAAGCTTGATATTTCAAGTTTAAGGTGTTATGGGACTCCTAAAAATAACATTTGTAATCTCTGCTCAATAGGCTTTCAAAAAACTAACCCAAGTGGTTTTTGCTGCCGGGTTGGATTTGAATATGCAACTTTCAAATTAGCTTTGAGCTACCACTCCAACTCTTCTAGAACTACATAGGACTTGAATCTTTCTGGGAAATTTGGCTGCTGCCACAGCTGAAACAGTGTGCCAGAGTTAGGTAATTTTATTAGTCTAGAAAAAGCATTACACTCCTGCAGCTGTTGTTGTAGATCCCTACCATGAAAACAAAACCGTCTCAGTTACCCAGGATCCATGAGAAATTGGCATTGGCCCAGTGTAAGTCCATGTATTTTCAACTGAATTATGTTTATCTTCATATGGGTATCCCTGAGTTAGGGCACAGCTGGGGAGTGACCTGACTATAGAGGCAGTAGAGCTGGAGAGGACAAACCCTGGCCACCATTCTCACTAGACAGTCTGATCCAGCTCATTAGAAGACTTTGCTTGCTGGCCCTAAGCGCTTTAGAAAGAGGGTCGGGAGAACATCTAAGAAAACACCAGAACCAATATAAAGTAAGCTGGTCCCATATACTAAAGTTGACTTTTATTCCCATTGTGGGTTTACACTGTATACTTCTACAGGTCTTTCTCCTGCATTGCCAGCCTGCTTATTGAGGGTGAGTTAGTAATTTAGTGGTGATAGACTTTCTTGTTAAGTAAGACTTTTATAGACTACCCTGAAAAGTGATCATGGGACTTGGCATTTAATGGCCAGGAACGTGCATAGGTGGATTACCCAATTCTGCTAATGAATGCTAATCAGTATACTACTGTTTAATTTTCTAAACTTCAGTGGGTCTGTGAGATAAAACTGAGCTACTGTTTCTCTAGAAGCACCTGCGCTATTACAGAGCTCTTGGCAAGTCTGAGTAATTGCTTCATTGAGCCTGACTGATTCTCTAGGCCAGGGTTCCTGACCTGACCCTTGGGTCATTCGATGGACTTTGGGGTCTATAAACTTGGATGTGCAGAAGGAAAAACAAGGCTTTTCTCCTTCTACTGACCTCTGCCCAAATGTGGCCTTTGCTTCTATAATCGAAATGGGCAGACAGCCAACATTGTCAATTGGATCTGTAGCCTTGGCACGTTGCATTTAAGTTTTTGTATCATATATGCCCACTACTGCTTAAACTGCAGTAGCTATTAGGCCTGTTGTTGTGTCCTGTTATTTATGCATTAAGAAGCACGTGCTCCTGTTATTGCAGATTTGTTCTTTTTATATACTGGTATCTGTTTCACTATAATTTTCTTTGCAGTCCTATTTTCCAAGTTAAAATCATTTGGAAACATAATTGGTCTACATTACTAAAGCTGATCATTGCACCTTATAGATCATGCCACCCTCCTGCCTTGGGTGGCATCCCTGGCTTGTTGTCATCTTGCTTTGAGACCAGATTTGTTAACATTTAAAAAAATATATTAATGTATATGGCTTTTGTCATGAATTGTCTTTGACTTTTATCATCTGGACCTCTGGTATTCCCCTTTTGGGTGCTATTGTGGTCAATTTAAAAATGAAGCCATTGCCCATTCCTTTTAACCTTTCTCATAACTTCCATGGCAGTCCCCTTTAAGACTGCTTACTGCAGACAAATATTTATGACCAAGAGTACAGTTTCCTTAAAAATTTCAGATAAGAGCTCAGTGATGCATGTGTTGATACTGTTTGCTTTAGTAGTGGGAAGAGATGATGCTGTGTGCCTTGTATGGATTTGATTCAGTTCTCCACCACATTATCAATGTTGACATACCCTAATTTATTTTAGAACTTGATGTCCAAGGTTAAAGCCTATTGCACTTATTGAACTGTATAAAACTGCCAAGACAAAGCAAGCTTAGGCACCATTCCTTACACCATCCAGCCACCGTTTTTTTTTTTTTTTTAAGATTTTATTTATTTATGCATACAAGCACTGGGGTACAGGCCAGAGGTGTGGGGTGGGGGGTGAGAGGATTCACCACAGACAGAGCAGGGAGCAGAAC